>CAMXCT020000124.1:100553-130553 GCA_947184155.2 Cladocopium goreaui | reverse complement strand
ACCTACAAGGACCAGGGGCCCACAGCAAACTTTCAGATTTACATGGATGATATATTATATATATAGATAGATTAGATAGATAGATAGATAGATAGATAGATAGATAGATAGATAGATAGATCGATAGATCGATAGATAGATCGATAGATCGATAGATCGATAGATCGATAGATCGATAGATAGATAGATAGATAGATAGATTATATATATAGATAGATAGATAGATAGGGCCTAAGAAACCATATAGAACAGGTGATTCCTTAGGTCATACCACGTGGCCCCCAGTTGTAAATTGCATCAACCATCTAACAGAATACTACTTAGATACCCATATCTTGACGCCTTGCTATTTATACCGGTATATTTTTTAAAAAAACTATCTTGGTAGCCCCGCCTAACATAACATAAGGATTCAACCCAAAACATCGCCCCCTGGCATTCATCTCAAAATGGCTTAGCAGCGGAACCAATTAGTGTAACCTTCCATGGCAGTAACCGAATGAATCTAACTTCAGGATGGTTTATGGTATAGGCTTTACCACATAACAGTTCGTTTGGTGGTAATGGCATAGGCCCCCCATTGAGTTGGATTATTTTTCCATCAAAACATCTCCCATAAAAACCTCGGAAGTTCCGCAGCTCCCCTGAAGAACGAATTTGGCTTCTCGACGGACAACTGTCCGGAGGTGGCATGTGCGAAAGATTTCGGGAAAGGACATGGTGCGCGCTGCGATGAGAGGACGTGGCGTCTGATAGGTGATTTAACAAAGATTTCTATAGTAAACAGCATGAGCATTTTGTGATCTTAATAGATGGGATACAACTTTTTTTGTGTGTTTTTTATATATTTGTTGAATTCAACAAGTGGAATTCCATTGACTAACTCATGTTTTTTTCCCGAGTGGCTGAGCACGCACCAGGCCTTCCGAGCTCATGAATACTTCAGGTCAGGTGATCTACCGAGCCAATTCTCCTGACATCTTCTGTGACGTCCTTTGGCGATGTGATTCGGAGTACACAAAGAAACAGCACTTCGCTTCGGAAATCCAAGACTGGGATTGGCGGCGTCGACAGCAGCTCTTCGATAAGAACTTGTATGATGTTGACAAATGGTGAAGCCAGTGTCAGGCTGACATTGTATTTGGCTGAGAGAAAAAGAAGCCTCTGAAGGTGAATTGTTAATCTATTGGTTTGTTAGGTCAAGAGAGTGACTTACATAGTCCCATGACCGTACTATTCAATGCTTCCATTGAGGTAGCCCAAAAGGAATACATCCAACATATTTAAATATATTTAACTTAGTATACCGCTAAACCATTTCATTGCTGGTTACCTATACCCCTTGTCTCCATTATTAACTTAGCCATTTTGCTCAGTTCAGACCTTCGTTATCTTCAATCACCCCCTTGCGTTTCAACAAAACATGGCAACAGATTCAACAGATGACTGAGAAGACAACATCAAGGACGTAGTTCTCCATGTTTTACCCACAGTTCTGGCCCAAGCAGTCAGTGAAACCAGCCCATTGATGGTTACTGATAAGCCCATTTCTCAGGCAGTGGAGCTCTTCGACGATGTGCTTGAAGCTGACCAGGTGATTTTGTGGAATGGGAATATCATCGGAACATAGGGATATCATAATATTCCCATGGTATTCCCATTTTCCCAGCATTTTCCCAGCATTTTCACATAGAAATTCGGAAATGCTGGGAAAACACAGTGGGATAACTAGATATTCATGGGATTGATCGCTGATTCCAAAACCCAAAACACCGTTGGTATGTTGTGGTTGAGCCAAACTCAGAACCTGGGGTCCGCATTGTAGGGATAACCATTTCTAATTTAAATTCATGGGACATATATGGACATATGGAGGTTTCCATTTTATGGGGGTACCTCCAAATCATCCATTTGTTCATAGGCTTTCCCCATTATAAACCATCCATCCAGTTTGGGCTACCCCATTTATGGAAACCTCCCATATATATATATATACATATATATATATATATGTTATCTACTGCTGTATAACCTTGCCTTCAATATTTTGAATATTCCTGAATGGTTTCTACCGCTGACAAACCCAAAGGGTTGATGATCTGAAATTCTGACTATGATAGATTCCGGGCTATACCTATGGGATTTTAATTGGGGTTTGTATAATTCGGGATATTCGGGGCACCAGCATCATCCAAGTTATATATTGTTATTGTTTTTTTTTTAAAACTGGGAAAGCCAATAGTGTGGGGTACTGTACCCCCAATTTTAAGAAACATGGTACTTATGGATGAAGCACATGGAAATCACTAAAACAAAGTGAATTCGCGAATCACCATAATTCAACCAGAATTGGGTCGATGCATCATGTCATGTAGGCTTATTGTCCGGCAAACTAACACATACAGCTATGGAATAGATTCACCATTGGATTGCCAAGAATGAAAAAGTTGGGTTGGTTGCCTAACTGACAGGCAACTGAAAGAAGAGGGTGTGTATATATATATACATTCTATAAATACATTTATGTATATGTGTATATATATATATGTATATGTAAATATGTATATATGTATATATTTGTATATATTTATTTATGTATATGTATATGTATATATTTTTATATGTATATATGTATATATGTATATATGTATATATGTATATATGTATATATGTATATATGTATATATGTATATATGTATATATGTATATATGTATATATGTATATATATATATATTTGTATATATGTATATATGTATGTATATAATTATGTGTATGTATACAGTTATGTGTATGTATATAATTATGTATATGTATATAATTATGTATATATATATACATATAAAGTCCAACATCGATTGCGTGTACTTCAAATTATAGCCGTCAAACAATGGGTGAACTGAGTTGAAGAAACCATTTGATTTGGGGCATAATATTTGTTTAACCCAAATGTCCGGGTAAGAAAAATGAAGATACCCTCTGGTAATTTAACATAGCTATTGAAAAGGGCCATAGAAATAGTTGATTTACCCATTAAAATTGGTGATTTTCCATAGTTATGTTAGTTTACCAGAGGGTACCCTTCAACAATCTGGCAATATTTAATGCGATTCAATGGGTTGATCTAAGGGACAGTCTACAGGACACTATGGTTTTTACCATCACAATCATTACATACAGGGGTTTTCGGGGTTTCCTGTCAATTCTCCCATCATCCACTGACAAATATACAACTCCAAGTTTGAATGTGTGATTCATCGACATTTGGTGTTCTTTTTTTGTGTGTTATAGTCAGATTTCATGAGGGTCTTTGGGGGGCATATGAGATTTCATGGAAAGTCTCTTCGGCACAAAAAACATACAATGTGGGGCCCCTCAGTGATAAGTTTATTTATAAATCATAATGACTTATTAACTGTAGGTACAAATATCATAAACTATAGTTATTGGAATTATAAACCAATTAACTAAGCCATCGGGGGGGCCACTTTATAGGGTCGTTGTCGCATTCCTCATTTCCCCTTCGTTTTGCTTGAAGTCTGTTTCTTTTTGTAGTTTTCCATCCATGGTTCGTAGGTCCGTAAACCAAGGTCTGAGGAAAGAAAGAGTATTTTTTGCCACCCAGCATTGAATGCCCAATTAACTATATTTAATATATTTTTATGGGGGTTTCCATCAATGGTGGTACCCCAATAGCTGGTTGCTTTACAATGAAAAATCCGAAAATAGAATGGATCATTTGGTACCCCCAGTGCAGGAAACCCCATATGTTGATTTGTAGGAACCCAACATTTTAAGATCTAAAAAATCTGCTGCCACTTGAGCCCCAGCAAGGCCAGTGATGCCAGCGGCAGTGAGGGCAGCGAAGAAGGTTGCCACAGGGTGAGATACCATGAAAATAGGGATCTTACACCCAGGAATGGTGATTTTTTCATGGGATACACCCAACATTTGATATTTGTTTGTGTGTCAATGGGCAAACACCCTTCTAAATCTTTACTTCTCTGGTGGTTTCCTAAAATGGGGGGATACCCCCAAAAACGGCAGCGGACGGACACCTCCAAGATAGACAGATAGTGGGCTTTACCCCTGAAATCCCAACCCTGAAGTATCCTGAAGTGTTGTGGTTGTTCATGTTTTCTGGAGTAAAACCAAGAAGTCAACGAGCTGGTTGGATATGAGGTATCACTAGCCTGAAAACAGCTTCCATATGGTTGCATAATTATAATTTGCTTATAAGGTGCTTTTGACAACAAGCCATCCCCAAGGTGTGGTTCATGTGTATCCCCTTGGACCATGATGACAGTCCCGTCAGAACCGATTGCCAGAGGTGACAGCAGTGAGGAGGTACGACTCTGGGAGGTGATCTAGCCCGATGTTTGGAAGATTTGAGTATTGAAACCTACCCTCTGGTAATTTAACATAGCTGTTGAAAATAACCATAGAAATAGTGGATTTACCCATTGAAAATGGTGATTTCCCATAGTTATGTTAGTTTTCCAGAGGGTATGGCTTAGGGATGTTTAGGGGCTATCCCCCCGTTTTAGGAACCATGTGTTTAGGATTGTTGAGTCAAGTGCTCTCAGTTTTACGGTTGAATAATTTCCATTTTCTGGGAAAACATGAGAGCACGATGGAACGCCCAGCATTTGGAGAAGCTTCTCACAGTTGCACAGTGATTGAGGCAGTTGCCCAATGCACAGTTCACGGGGGATACTGTTTTCATCACCTTTGCTCTGAAGAATGCCCAAGAAGCTCCCTGCTTGTTATTTATTTCTCTTAATCATTCTGTAATTATTCTTAATATTTCTTAATCATTCTTACTCATTCTTAACCAATATCCTGTGTCAACGATAATAGCGCATGGGTCTCCCATTTCTTTCTCAAGTTTTATCTGTTTCTGGCTGCCATAGGGATGATGCACTCGCCGTCAGGACGGCAGCGACGCGGGCAGCGACGCAGGCAGCGACGCAGGCAGCGACGCAGGCAGCGACAGAGGCAGCGACAGAGGCAGCGAGAGGGGCTCTGGCAGCGAAGGCTCTGAAACGGATGAGGAGCGTGGTGTGCGCAGGGAATGATGGGTCTATGGTCGCTGAATGTAGCGAACTTGACAATCAGCATCAATCACCATTTTTTAGTGTAATAGGTAGATCATGGTACAGTAGATCATGATGTTTGAAATGTGCAATTGTCCATAGCTATGTGACATATTTAATTAACCAGATAATGATTATATGATGTGTGTGTGTGTTAAAGAGGTGTATACCGTATACCATCGTATACATGAAATCATTGCTATTCTAGTACGAAGAGTGATGATTAGCCATTATTTGTTTGGGGTACTTGATTTTCGGAACGCATATGGATACATATTTACCCTGGCAGTCCACGACTTTTGAAAGAAAGCGTGTTTCAAATCGACCACAGGTTTTCAATTAACCTTACCTTGCAATCTTCATCTCTTCGCCCTTTCATAAACGCCCACAATAAGGCGTTCGAAACAAATAGCCTCAATATTAAATCATATTAAATAATAGGTGCTAGAGTGCTGCTAGAGTGTTTATATAAATATATGTATATGTGTGTTTCATATTTTTAGGGGGATGTAATGCCAACATAATTGTATGGCTAGGCAGTTCTTGGTACCGACAATAGTTTTTATTCATGAAGTGTTGTACTCGAAAAGGAGATGACATGATCTCGGATGCCACAATACCATTAAATCAGCCATTTGGTGGCTAATTCCCAGAATATAAAGCTTTCCACGAGTATAGTGGTGTAGACGAAGCTTGAAACCTCAAACTGGGCAGGGTTGATTACGTTGGATCCCCTTGCGAACATCTCGCCCAAGAATGGTTCCCTTTTGTAGGTTAATATACCATACATGATGCAGCCTTTTGGGAATGGTACAAGGTGGTGCCCCCCAGTTCAAGTTGGTTTAGAAACCCATTAACTAAAGATATATATATATATATATATCTACCATAAACCATAGTTATTGAAGTTGTTGGCACCAAATTAGCTAACTATGGGGCAACACATTGTAGCGCATATTTTTTAGCACATAGGATTTACCAAGTCTGGAGAGTAGTGAACTCCGGACGATTTTGTAGCCTCATCTTCCGGTCCTTGAGATAGTGTCTTGTTGCTGTGCTTTCCGTGCGTTTTGGCGGTACGTTCCATGACGTGCGTTTTGGTGCCGATGCGTCGTGTATGTGTGCGTCGTGTGACGCAGTCTTTGTCCATTATCAATCTGCTTTTTGGTAGAGCGCAAAAAAATTGCAAATAGAATAACTCCATCTTGACGTTTCTGCACACCTAAAGTATGGACTCCACAGCATGATTCAGCATGTTTGCACACGCACACTGGATCGTGAGCAGTCGTGTTGGCAGAGATACACTTAGCTTGTGAGCAGGATGTTTGTTATGCAAGTAGTCGACATACAAGCACCTCTCTATCTCCAGGAAGAGCAAACTACTTGCTTTTTCGTGATGGAAATAAATAGCAATAAGGTCCCTTGAAGCGACAATTTAGTAACAATCTATAGGTCTGTATTAAAGCAAAAGGACATAATATACATCTATTTCCAAAAAGTAAATCTATGTCCTATCCCGAGGAATAGACACTCATTTGCTTTTAGGGTCCAGGTTTAAATACCAATAAGTCTGGTTATGGAATCATGGGGGGCACCCTACAAGCCTACAGGTTCCACAACGGAAATTGGTTACAGGCATACATTTATTCACAGGCCCCAGTAAGCATCAATACTAAGTACGTTAACCAATTTCCGTTCCGCTATGAAAATAGTCTATATGCAAGCACCCCTCTATCTCCATCAAGAGCAAACTATTTGCTTTTTCGTGATGGACATAAATAACAATAAGGTCCCTTGAACCGACAATTTAGTGACAATCTATATCCATTTCATATATGGGATAATTCTTCCCATTGACTTTCATATTTTTCAAAATGTTTAAGACCACCAAGCAGCCATTGAGATTTTCCGATCAACAAATGGACAAACCTCTGATACACTGTGGGGCCATCCACTTATAAGTTGGTTTATAAACCCGTCTCCCGGTAGACAGATATGTTGATGGTGTTTAGAAACCAAGAAGCGTGTCACAGGGGGGCACCACCATGTACAGAAAGGTGCCCCCCGTGACATGTTTGTTTGTTTATAAATCCATCTATATGACTATGGTTGGACAATGTTGGATAGATCTAACACTAACTATAGCAAGTCACTAGGAAATCTAGTTATGACATGTTATGACTAGTTGGCAACTCACTTGTAATCATAGTAAGTTACTAGTCATAGTCCAGTCATAATCATATTATATTAAGTCACCAGTTATTCCTTCCGGCGATCAATCGTGGCTACAATGGAGGTTTAGTGGTGCCGCGGTTGATCTCTAACAGCCACTGATGAACTAGTTCGAGATATCTACCATAAAAAAAATCATTTAAAGAAACCATCGAATTCACCTCTGACACAGATTAATAAAAACCATATTAAACCATGGTATATCATACACCAACTCTAGAATACCAGTCAGTATCAGGAGATTTTCATCGTGAGGTTTTGCAACAGCTTCATGGGTACAAAAAGGGCATGGGACCCATGCACTTGATTGACCATAGTCACGTTTCACGTCGCATTTCCATAGGCCTTATATACATAGGCCTTACATAGGCCTTATATATGGTAGGTACCTCCAATTTAGGTTCCTGAAATGGCCATTGATAGTTGGGTGAGGAATTTGTGCTCGAAGTACTCATTCCTTTATGATACGTATCTTAGCCACGTCCTATTCCCCCCAGCCACTGAGCATTGAATACTATACAGTAGATAGAATCACCATGGTATATCATATAAACCAACTATAGATATTTTCTCATCTACAGTTATCAATATCATAAACCGTTTGTTTATCAACTATCATCATGGTATAATCATCTACAGTATGGGCCCCCACAGTTATAAGTTGGTTTATAAACCATTAAAACCACCATTAACTATAGTTATATCTACCATAAATCATAGAATTCAGCCACTTTTCTGTTCGGCAACTGAACGCTATCGACTGGGGGCCCCATCCTGCACCATAAACCCATGCTGAATCCACCGCGAAGGAGGCAACTCCCAAAGGCGCATGGGCCACCTTGGTGGCCCTCTTTGGGTGGTGAAGGCGCCGGTGGTGAAGGTGTTTCCCATGGGAAAACCAAGGGAAAATGGTGAAAACCAAAGGAAAACCGTAGGAAAACCATGGGAAATCGTGAAAATCATGGGAAAACCATAGGAAAACCATGGCAAATGGTGAAAACTATAAAAAAACATGGGAAAACCATGGTAAAATGGGAATATCACCGGGAAACATGGGGATCTTCCTGGGAATTTATAGCTGATTTATAGCTGATTTATGGTACGTTGGTGCCAATCAAGTCCAAGTTCACGTTGGTCTTTATTGGGGATATTGGGGATAGATCTATACTATTCTATACTTGATAGGGTTTATATATATATATGTGTATAACTGAGGGGGGCACCCAGCTGATAACGCCAACCCAATTCTTATCTGGTGGTTTCAAACATTTGTTATTGTCCATTTCATATGTGGGATATTCCCAACCCCATTGACTTTCATATTTTTTGAAAACGGTTCAAACCACCAACCAGATTATTATCAACCATCATTAACCATATAATAACAATACATTAACTATCATTAACCGTATAACAACCATATAGTAACCACTATTAACCACTATTAACCATATAATAACAATACATTAACTATCATTAACCATATAACAACCATATAATAACCATTATTAACCATTATTAACCATATAATAACCATTATTATTGTAGTTACTTAATGGATCTTAATGGTTCTTAAGCAGAAATCCCCTATAAATTTTCGATCAACTCAAACTTGCGGGTGCTATGTTTGCCGCAATGGGCTCTCTCTCTCTCTCTCTCTGTATCTTAGATATATTATTAGACATATAACATATATATTATATATTAGATATATATGTACATAATTTTGTGTATAATTTATATAATGTTTATGTACAATACCATGTGTGCAAATACGAATCTGACATACATAGTATGTATATGTACTATAGTATGTTTAATATATATATATACATATACACAATAGTTCAGATATAATATGATATAATACCGTATAATACCTAATATTCAATAATTATGTTGTATATCACACAGAAAAATGTAATATCATACATACTTACATAATATAATCACAATATATATATATATATCAATACAATACATATATTTACCATCTTTAAAACACTAACGTAAACTTTGCAGGGTATCCAAGATCAGCCATGCTGCAGGAGTTTTTCGACTGTGAAATGACGGCGTTTTTTCGCCAGGCAAATTCGCCACGAATTGGGCGGTAATCGTGGGAACCTTTGATCTTGACCTGCCGAACCTGGCGCATGGCCATGCTTCGTTCAGACTTCGCGGCCTCTTTTTTTTCACAGTGGTTACCTATAGAACAGTATAAACCATAGTCTGGTAGAATCCCAACTTGTCAGGTTTATCACAGTTATGGCTCGAAATACCGTTTATGGATATCAGTGAACAAAAATATGGAATGACCACCCCATTTGTAAGAATGAGTGGGAAAAAAGGGCTGTAACTGTATGATGGTAAGAACAGGTTTTCCCAATTTGACCCTTTTTAGGATCCAATTTCACAGGTTTCTGATCGCTTCAACGGTCCAACAAAACATCGGCCCCCTTGGATTTGGTGTCATCTACTTTCAGCCATGAACAATTCCTTAGTTGTACATTTTCTGCTGGTTGTTATCCTGTCAAGTTTCAGTTTTTTTTCTATATTTGGTTGGTGGTCTGGAACATGAATTTTATTTTTCCACATATTGCCCAACTGACTTTCATATTTTTCAGAGGGATTGAAACCACCAACCAGTACTTGTAGGCAAAAAACCGTTCTTTTTATCTGGTTGGTGGTTTCAAGCATGTTTTTTCCCCACCTGCCAGGTGAGGGTTGTTAGATTTTATCAGAGCTGTTCTCCTCCTCCTCCGCCTCCGCATCCTCCTCCTCCTCCTCGTCCTCCTTCCCCTCGCAGTCCAGATCCCAGTGGGCACAGCCGGACCTCCACCGCGAGCTCCAGATCCCAGTGGGCACTGCCGGACCTCAACCGCGAGTTGCAGATCGCAGTGGGCACTGCCGGACCTCAACCGCGAGCTCCAGATCCCAGTGGGCACTGCCGGACTTCAACCGCGAGCTCCAGATCCCAGTGGGCCAGTGGGCACTGCCGGACCTCAACCGCGAGCTCCAGATCCCAGTGGGCACTGCCGGACCTCAACCGCGACTTCCAGATCGCAGTGGGCACTGCTGGACCTCAACGGGAAGAAAAGATGTTAGATAGAATGTCAGAAGATATGCCAGATAGAATGCCAGAAAGAATGTCAGAAAGAAATGTCAGAAGATATGCCAGACAGAATGTCAGAAGATATGCCAGAAAGAATGTCAGAAGATATGTCAGATAGAATGTCAGAAGATATGCCAGACAGAATGTCAGAAGATATGTCAGAAAGAATGTCAGAAGATATGTCAGATAGAATGTCAGAAGATATGCCAGATGGAATGCCAGAAAAAATGTCAGAAGATATGCCAGATAAAATGTCAGATAGAATGCCAGAAGACATGCCAGATAGAATGCCAGAATATTTGCCAGATAGAATGCCAGAAGATATGCCAGATAGAATGCCAGAAGATATGTCAGATAGAATGCCAGAAGATTTGCCAGTAAGAAAATGTATTGAAAATGTGAAAATGTATAAATGTCATGGTGGGGATCATTCGAAGTGAAGTAATTCCATAATATATATATATGGGATAATCCTTCCCATTGACTTTCATATTTTTCAAGATGGTTAAGACCACCAATCAGATATTCATAGTGGCAGATTCTTCGCTGTCATGCGGATGAGTTGGGATCAGGGATTGGACATGATTGGGCCATATTGGAGCCACTGGGCCCCCTAAGATCTGCTGAGCAGCTGCTATTGGGGGTTGTGGAAGATGTTGTTTACTGTTGATTATTGCTTGATGAACTCTGCCGGGAAAATCTACAAATGAACTGAGTGATTGAAGGTTCTTGCGGCCACGATGATGTACACACTCTTTTTCGAGGACGCCACGAGTTTTGCGTCCCTCGACCCTGGAACCAGCAGTGTTTGCCAAGAGCCAAGAGTGTCTGGCAAGAACAAGGTGATCGTGATATATCTTCTTTATGGCCCCGGTGTCTGAACCTTGATTGATCCAATCACAGGAAAACCCCCAAGAGTCCCAAGAGTATAGATGTACGGTAGCTGAAAATTGGAAAGGGTATCCTGCATGATAGGCCACAACTTGACTGATCCGGGATTCAAAACGACTTTCATATTTTGAGGATCGACAGAGAAAAATAGAAGCCACCAATCAGTCGTATGTTTTCTATGGTTTTCCCACCTCCGGATTGCACACTTTGCTGGTTCGGACATGACTTATAGCAGTGGTGCCACTTGGAAACCATGGATTTCATTAGTTATAATACTGTAAATGATCATGGCCGCACTGCCACAACACTGGAATGATGGCCAATTTGGGGAATTTTCGGGTTGGTGCATGATTGTCCAATTGTTTGGTTTTCTTCGAGTTGCAAACGTATCCACGCGTCCAAAATACGGCAAGGGCTCTGAACTTCTGAACGGACCGGTTTGGTTGTAAGTCTGAGGACAGAACGAATGACTTCACATCTATAGATTGTGGCACTAGCAGTGGTACATAGACTTTAAGATACTTGAAGTTTGTTGTAACGCACTTGCAAAATGGAGGGCATCATCAGTAAAAGATGTCCTTTGAAATATAAACTCTAAGGTGTCCATGGTTTTTATCACTGGCGTTGACAGAGTGGCACCAAGAGTAGTTGTCATGCGGCCTGCCACAAAAAATGTATTTTGCCTTTCGAAGCTGAGTAGAACAGCTAGGGAACAGCAGAAATGTCCGTTCGATTTCTAGCGCTGATGTTTTTTCTACTCAATGTTTTGAAGGTTGTTATACTTGGAGTCGTTGCCAGAGTTACCCTGTTGTTTGTCTAGATATGTCATGATATGTCTACATACATTTCTTCACGCGTGGAATGGGTTTCCGAAAATCGGGGCTCGCAGAGCATTGCAATGACTACCTGGGGTGCCCCATGACTTGTCGAAGAAGGGACTGGACAATAATTATAGCAACTCCAAAATAACTAGAACAAGAATTGGACACCTGAATTTTGAGGTAACTGTGTGTGTGTGTGTTTTACTTATATACTTTTACATACTTTAATTGTAAACACGTTTCTGGGTGTTACTTATCACAACATGTTCCTGTATCTATGACCGATCAGGATCCTCCTCAATTTGGGACACAACTTTTAGGGCGGAAACCCGGTTGGCTGGTAGGTACCCGGGACTTGGGTCGAACTGAAATCTACCAACTCGTTGTCTGAAAAAGTAACATCTGGCGGAAACAAATTTGATCTCTGACCTGAACTGATATCGTTTTTTCATGTTTTTTCTGGATGTTTGCATGACCTGAATTTGCATGACATGTTCCTTACAATTTACAATCCTTGACATGCACCAGTTTAACCGGTTGGTGGTTGACACAACGAAATGCTTCAGTTTCCTCAAAATGGATCATGTGACCCGAATGATTTCCTGTTCTTTTGAAAAATGGTGTGGATCAACAGCCACCAACCACCAACCAAGCAGATTCAATTACTCAACAGGTGAAATTTGACCTTTGTATGTGGCAAGTTGCTGCAGTAATGCGTGGAGGATGGTAAAGGTGACTGTGACATCTCGGATCGTTGTCTTATGGATGAACTGTGGTGAACGTGAAAATCATGAGACAAGGCTCAGGGCAATGTTGGGTCAGTTTTTACATTTTTTCTTGATCTGTAAATCAACAAATTTCTGTGGTACTTACAGTTGTTTTGATCACAAACCGGGACACAGGATGACATGACTTCAGCAGACTCTGACCCCTTGGGGAGGATCCCGGCAAAGAGGTATCTGTGCCACGACACTTGGGCCCCCATAAGTTGGGAATTGAATCCCCTAAAAAAATGTCATTTTTACCAAGAAAAATGCCACGTGGAACTGCACCCCCAGTGCTCCCAGATTTTTTTCATCTTCCAGGATCGAGAAGGATCAAAACATGTCAATTCACCCTGGTACCCTTCTGTTGTAAAATGGAGGTTTCCATAATGATGCGGGTACCCCATGGTACCCCTTTATCGCTGGATGGTTCATGGAAAATCCCAATCTATAAATCAGGGTAAATTATAATGACCTCACTGTTCGACCTCACTGGGAATCATGGTTTATAAGGGGAATCATCCCAAAATGGCCTTAATTCAGGTTAGTCAATTAC
The DNA here is from genome assembly GCA_947184155.2 of Cladocopium goreaui. Classification (NCBI taxonomy): domain Eukaryota; class Dinophyceae; order Suessiales; family Symbiodiniaceae; genus Cladocopium; species Cladocopium goreaui. The sequence continues at coordinate 117,083 of CAMXCT020000124.1, read as the reverse complement.
AATAATTTACCCCGATAAATGGATGATGCAAGGGGGTACCCCGATAGGAACCATCTTTCAACGGCTGGGATTGATCACTGGATCCCCAGTTGAACGGTTTTTTCATCCAACAGGCTGTGGTATCAAAAAATGGGAACAAACAATGACTAACGGTGACGAACGAGACACCCAGCTTCATAGCCATAACATGCCATGACTAGATGTGGAGAAGGAAATATCATCTATATGATGCGGAGATGCAACTTAAAAAAGGATGTATATACTTTTGTTTTTTTACAGCAAAAATCTCTGTCAGTCTCAGCCACACTTTACCACCTGGAATCAGCATTTAGCTCGATTGCCTGTGCTCGACCTCTCGACCCCAGAAAAGGCGCCAGCGGGGAGAGAAGCCCGGTGATAGCCAGGATTTCTGGGCGGTGCTGCGAAAGTGTCGAAGGGATATTGAAGGTATGAGATGAAACAAATCTGATCTTGTCCGCTGAAATCCAAAGGCAGGAAGCGTGGTTCAAGAGATACAGGTATGTTTTGTTTTTTCATGCAGAACCCTGCACAAACCCAATCCCCGAAAATTATGTATGTTGAATGCGAAAACCATTGAAAACCGAGGATTTCGAGTGGACGCACCAACATCTTCAATTAAGGTCATATTTGTATGGGGCAAAATTGGGTTGAAATTGGATGCTTAATCCTAATCAAGTTCAAAATCAGCAGTCCCTGGGGTAGCCTTGCCGCCACCATGGCTGACACGACGACGGAACGTGAGCGGATGCTCTCAGCATATGTGTCTGGGCTCAACGTAGAAAATACCCGAACGAAATGGACGTTTTATGGGCTATCTTATCTATAAATGGAAAGACATAATTCATAGCTATGTCATATGACCAGTGGGTGATGTTTGAATAGCCAACTGCATATACTTCTGGATGAATTTGATCATGACCTGCCGTAACCTCACTGGAATGATGGAAATACGTGAAAATTGGACTCGGCGAATCATCCCAAAGAGTGAGTGAATTATAGTGAGTTATGATTTTTCACCGTATAATTATTATAATTAAATTATCATTTTCTACGAAACACAGTATGAATTATATGAATAATAACTATGATTCATATGTTAGTACTTAGATTTTTGATCTTAAATTGTCAGGGGAAACCAGCTGCCTAGAAGGCTGAAGCTTCCGAAGGGTCCAGCGGAAGACTTTGCACAATTTTACACATATGTATACAAGCGTTTTCCTTCAGTAGTACCCGCGAAGATATGAAAATCCTCACTTACTTCTTGTGGAATCAAGGGTTTCCGTGCTGTATCTTAAAAGTTCCAGGTAGTCAAGCTCCGAGGTTGGTTTCAAGCCCATAAAATCATGCCCTAAGGAAGCCTCTTAGTCCATATCTCAACTGGTTGGTGGTTTGGAATATGAATTTTATTTGTCCATATAGGGAATAATAACCCCAACTGAGAGAGGGGTTGAAACCACCAACCAGTCAAGATTGAAGTACTTTGAAGTGCCACTGCTCACTTGACTTTGAAATCTGGGATTCCAGGACCCTCGCACTCCCAGAAGGTGGTGCCCAGTTCCATCGCTGTTGGTTTATAAATTTCATGTAGTTTGATCATGTTTGATATATATATATATATTATATGTAATTATACCCATATATTTCCCATATATATATATATATATGGTCTATATATTATATATACATCACTATGGTTAATTCAACGATCAGCGGAAACTTGCAGCAACATAGTGCCAAGAATGTGTTTTGCCCAGGTGGGAGAAGGTGTGGTGCCCACGAAAAAGACTTGGCCAGTCTTCACGAAGGCGACTGTGCGGCCCCAGTGACTACCAGGTTTCAATCTTCGTGGGCATGGGTCTTTAAGGACCATTGAAATAGCTGGGATTCATGGATGTTCTCTAATAAGTATTGATCATTATTGATCCATAGCCATGTTTATCATGTTTGAACAGGATGGAACTAGAGTTAAGTAATTAATGTTCATCCGGATTGAGAAACCCTGGTTGCTGGAATTTTGGGATGTGAATATACCATGATTCATGAACAAAAATCATAGATCATCACTTTTTTTGGGACCCATGAATCAGCCGTGAACATGATTCCGGTGTTTAAATCACTATGTGATTTACTTGGTGATGAGTCTATCCATGGGGATTCTAGGGGAGAAACAAATACAATCAGGATAGGTAGGGCTGGTCAGTTATCGAATTATTTGAGTTGAGTTAATGGGATTTTTTCCTATATTTCGTTGGAGCTAAGCAGTACCAATCACCAGAAGGGAAACCAACACGGTGCCCGACCCCCGTGTTGTTTTCAGGCTATCTTCAGGAACAATGTCGTTTCACTGCAGACTTTGTTTTCTTCGTCCTGATTTTTTTCACATTTGAACACTTTGAACATATCCCGAACTTCACTTTGTTCATGGCAAGTTGAAAATCATGCTAGTGAATCTGACTTATCCCACTGCTTCAAGCAAGTAACGCAACAGCAACACTATCGCAACGTAGCAGCGGAAACACCGAGTAACGTAGCAGCAAGCCTATGGCAAAGTAGCAGCATCCCAAGCAAGTAGAAGCTAACAGATCTAACAGCATCCTTTATGTAGCAATGTAGCAGCAGAAGAAACTAGTGGGGTCATGCCCATGTATGTGCACAAGCAGGTGCACAATAAAAGCAACCCTATTGCAACGTAGCAGCATAAACAACTAATGGTGTAATGCCCAAGCACAGCTTGGATTTCCCTGGATGTGTTTAGGTTTGAATAGGCCCCCCCGGCTTAGAACTCCAATAAATATGGTTTATGATACTTATAACTTACACAGTAACTAGAGTTATTTATTGGTTTTATAAACAAACTTCTAACTGGGGGGCCAGTGAGATACTGGTGATCAGTGAATCACGCATTGCGGGCACCTTATCCAACAGTTGTTTATCCCCAAGGCGAACTGGTACCTAATCAACTTCATCAACATTGATTTCCACTACCTGTCCCATGAAATACACCCAGAACTCTATGAATTTGTCTAAACATAGTGTACATCAATGGCCATTTCAGGAACCTATAGGCCTTATAGTACCTCCACCTGCATTTGGGGGAGCCCTTTTTTTTCTATCCCATGCAATCATTGGATTGGAAAAAATCCGGGTAAAGACGGTAAAGACCATGGTTTCCTGTAGATGTTCCCTTTAACTAACCCATTGAATCTTTGAAATTTAAAGGAAGATCATCCAGAATCGGATACCCTATTTATATCTATTAATGACCATTATCATTATGTATTGTTGTTATTACCGCTGATTACATTATAACATGATTACATTATAACATGATAATATCTATTATGTATTATATCATGTTATATCTATTATCATTGTTTATATCTATGAATTATTATTGCCACTGATTATTACCATCCAAGAGCCGGCAGGAGCAGGACAGGGTCCAACTACCCATCACAGACTATGCCCTGGCGGCCATCTCCTGTGCTGCCGTGCACTCGCGACGCGCTGGCGGCGACGCGACTGTAAGGGAAGGGTGGCCGGAGGTGACTGAACAACGGTGGTTCCTCACAGTGAAAATTGTAGGGATATGAGAAAGATATAGAGAAATCATTGGAATACTATGGGTAAGTCATGAGAAAATTACAGGGAAACCATTGGAATATTATGGGGATGTCATGAGCAAATTACAGGGATATCATTGGAACATTAATAGGTTTTTTAAAATGTTATATATTTTGGATAGTTAGTTTGTTATTTAACTAGTTGATTAGTTGAACACCAACTTAGCTATCTGGGGGCCCCCGCTTTGTACGATCGGGATTGTACCAACTGGTTTAATATGGATAAGTGCAATCCAATATAGGAAACCCTATGAACTAACCAGTGGAACCGGATGACAGAGGCAATTGCACAGACATGCACCACCCAACCTGGATCTGTTGATCCTGGAGTCCCCTATTGGGTGATCGAATGTGATCGGAACATGGAATGGCCATTAAAAAAATTGGACGACCCCATGGGTTGCGATTTCCGGTTTCTCCCTGGGAGTTGGTTCAGAGACGTGAGGCGAAGGCAGCTTATGACTCAAGCTCCGTCTTGTCAACACGGGTCACGGAGAAGACAAGATGAAAAGAGAATGAAGGCATGTGAAAAGTGGAAACCTTTCTAGACTCATAGACAAGGATTCTTCAAAGCAAAGATCGTATGCAAATGTATGCAATATAGAAACATTTGACGCATTTGGATAGATGTGCACTTTACCACAAAATAGGTTCCTTTTGTATCATTTTCTCATATGATATCCAATAGTCGTCTTTGTTTCTCAATTGCCCATCGACTCCCCATGAAAAATATCATGAAAAATATGAAGCTTCCAATCCATACCGGGTACCCAAATGTAAGTCCTCATCCAACCAAGTCATTCCAGTCAGATCTATCCATGACATTCCATGACCGTTGCAAGACTCAAGACATCCACGATGATTTTATCCCATGACGAACGAAACCCATTTTGTTTGGTATTGACAGCCATGTTTTTGGGGATCCCCACATTGAAACCTCATGGCTTTCCAGGCTCCGGACCGGAGGTTCCAGCAGAGCCCAAAGTGCGGCTGGCACGTGTGGGCTTCGGTGCTTGGTAGCTTGGCGATGCCAAAGCTGAGTTGATTTCGAAGTAGCCAAGATACTGTGGAAGAACTCCTGCACCAGTTTGTAGATGGTAAAAATCCATGTTTATCACGTTATTTCTATGATGTTTCATAGGTACCAATAGTTCCCAAATGATGCAGGATTTCTTCCATGCACAGTATATGGTATATAATATAATGTGGTCGTATATATAATATCATATATATATATACACTTATTATGTATGTATAGATAGATGTATAGATATACACTAAGCTTATAAACCAACAAACAGGACCGCGGGACATAGATAAGCGATACAAAGGAATCTAGTTCAATATCATGGGCTGTACAACCAAAAAGGCATACTATACACCTGGTCGTTGTTACTACCCGGTGGTGAACCAATTCATGGCATTCTTTGGCTTTGACAAAAAATATGAATTTTCTCTACATGGCCAAACAAAACAAAAAAAAAGGTACAGTGAGCCTACGGTGGCTGTTTTTCCTCCCCAGCCACATGTTTTTTGATTTCTTGGTACCTTCCTGTCATACGTGGCACTGGGACATCCCATATGTTTTCATGGGAAAATAATGGTTGATTTTCCATTGCCACGTTTGATTACCGGATGGTAATTCACACAAAGTCACAGGAAGTTCATTTTTTGACAAGCTGGAACCAACCAGCAACTAATTTGATGTTGATTTGCCACCTTCCATCTGGGCATGACTATATATCCAGATATCATCAGATATCCACAAATCCGGTGAAAAGTACATCAGATTAGTCATCACCAGTAGGAATCCAGATGCAACTATATACTGATCCCAACCCCATTGACGAACTCATATTTTTCAAGATGGTTATGGCACCACCAACCAGATTATTAACCATCATTAACCATATAATAACTATATATTAACCATATATTAACCATTATTAACAAGATGGTCAATTTAACATAATAACTATGCTTTATGGTAGTAATATTTCGAACTACTTATGGTTTATAAACCAACTTTAACTACCAGTATATCATGATGATTTCTACCCCAGATCTCCACTTAAATCCAGTGAAATCACTGGAGTGAACAACTCCCGAGCGAAGGCTGTCCGTTCAACAGGTGTCCGTAACGGACGCAGCCGTTGGAACATTCAAAAGACTGATCAACGAAGCGACGACGTAATCACATGTATATAAGTATCTAATATGTATATTATATATATATATAACATTGTGGGACCACAATATATAAGTCGCTTGTTTATAAGAACGAGTTTGACATCTATTATAGACTACATCAGTGGTTGTTCTTTTACATCTTTTAAATATCGAGTTGATTAATGGTGGGCTTAAAGGTGGGTATATCCTTGGATGGGGTCAAAGTTCTACGCCCAGGACCTCGACGAACGCGAAACCAACAGGGTGAAGGTTGCGGCAAAGCTCCACAGCGGTGAAACTGTTGCGGTGAAACGTGCGGTCGGAGTGCATCGGGGTCTTCAAGAAAGAACCGGAATGTATTGGGATGTATTGTACATTAGTTATTCCATTTACATGTATCATCGAATAATTATCCAATATATTCCAATATATTTCATATTGTATCACCATAGTTTTCCAGCATCATATTCAGAACATTCCAATATATTCAATTCATATCATCTAATCATCTGATCTGGGATTTATGGTACTGATTCTCTGGGAAGTCCATCAAGGTATAATGACATGGGAAATATGGTGATACAACATGAATATAACGACCAGATTTCCCATGTTAATATAAATACCATAGTTGAGTTGTATAGATTTATATATATATGGGTAAATTTCATAACGACCTCACTGTTCTCCCTCACTATAATCATATTTAGTAAGGGGAATCATCCCCAAATGGCCGCAAGATTCAGGTTCGTGAATTATTATAATTTGCCCAGAAGATTTATATATATATAAGTTAATGTACTGATGACATATGTCTGGGGGAATTTCAAAAAAAAATGACCTCACTGTGATGTCACTGGAATGATGGTAAGTAGAAGGGGAATCACCCACATAGCCGCAGGTTTCGGATATGTTCAACTTAATGAAGCATCGTATTTCCACTAGTATATGTATGTATGTATATATATATATACATAAACATACATAATGGTTGGTGGTTTGGAACATGTTTTATTTTTCCATATATATATATATATATTGGGAATAATCATCCCAACTGACGAACTCATATTTTTCAGAGGGGTAGGTATACCACCAACCAGTATACATCAATATACGTATCCCAATGATCCTAACCATGAATCGCTTATTCAATCGCATCATCCTTATTTGTGGTTTCTGGGTGAATTATGTTGCAAGCTGCTTCAACTTCACAACGCAGATGCTGAATGCCATGCGTGCTTTTAAGCATCCCCAGATGGCCTGTTTCTCTTCAGTTGGTGAATTATGAACATCATTATGATTTACCCTCTGGTTATTTAACATAGCCATGGAAAATCACCATGTTTTATAGGTAAACCATCTATAAATGGGCCATTTTCCATGGCTATGTTAAATGACCAGAGGGTATTATTTGCCAACTGATTTGATTTATAAATTACTATTGGCATTATTGACATTAATCATTATTCCAATAGGCCCAATAGGATTATGAATTATGAATTATGAATAATCACATTTATGATTTGCCAGGATGAGTTTGTCGAATGTTAATCCTATGTCCAGTTCAAGGGGATGCGGACTTTGGGTCCTGACCCCAGGCCTGAAATTATCTTCCAAACCTGTCAGATAGGTCACATGGCCCACCCTCGCAGGTCATCGACCGGTTCCTCGTGAGGATGAGAGGTGTGGAAAATGTCATGACTTGGGCCTGGGGGGGCCTGTGAAAGGGATATATGTGTATATATATATATATATACACATATTACAATATGTTTATATATATATAAAGGAGGATATAATGATGACTTATTGGAAAATGATGGAACATGGTGATATAGCCAGCAGTCCTGTGGATATAAACGGAGATAACTGAGATAACCAACTAATTAATACAAGTTGGGTGTGTATCTGAACATGTGGAATTTACTCCCCTTGATGGCCATTGAAAAGTGACAATGATGATCCTTCATAGGATTTTTGTTGGGATAGCTTCAAACTTCGAAGCCAAATGTGGATGTGAAACAAGATGCGTGGAAGGCGGTGACTGTCCCATTTTTAGAGGGTTTCTTAAATGCTCAGGACGAGGCTCAGGAAACCCAAAAACGAAGGGTCACCTTAGGGGGTTGAAATTCCATGAAAATGGGGACCGCAAGAAGCAACAACAAAGATTACTACCTAAACTAAGATAACTATGGAAGCGGCGCCTTGCCGGTTTTTTTTTGGTGGCATGCCAGCTGGGTCAGCGGCCCTTGTTTTCCAATGCCTAAGTATGGAAAATCACCATTTTTCATGGGTAAATCCACTATTTCTATGGCCATTTTCAATAGCAAACTGTTAGTCATTACCAGAGGGTAACCAGTTGAGTCCATCATCGGTTGTAGAATCTTGTAGAACATGTTTCAATCTTCTGGTTACACCTGCCATTGGGATAACAAAAAAGGCGATGCGCTGAAAATGGGGGATCCTCAAAACCCGCATGATTCAATACTAAGATTGTCATCCATGACGACTGGATGATTTGGGGCTGCCCCGATGACTTCGGAAACCTTGAAAGTATATTAAAATATGGCAATCTACTGAAAAAATATCCCCTTTAAGTATCCTAAGCATATGCCCCCCATGTTGTTGAAATATCCCTGCAGTGAACAGCGCCCGTTGGGACGCATCATCCCAGCCGTCTCGGCCGGAGCCATTGGTTCGATCAGCAGCGGTGTTGTCCTCGGAGACCGATCCAAGAGAACTTGCAATGGAGGTGACGGCGGTGACGGCCCAGCCCCAGGGGTCCTTCTGAGAAGTTGTGGAAAGTTGTGGATTTTTTCTTGAACCTTGTTCTCTATCATTGACCCCAAGAATCTAGAGTGAGAGAGAGAGAGAGAGCAAGGCCTCAGAAATCATCTCGGTAGGTAGTTTAGATCGAGGGTTTTTCCATTTTCCGTCGTTGTTTGGAACTTGTTTGGGTGATGAATCCACTTGACAAAGGGTGGGTTGATGTGGCCAACCATTGATGGCTGATACTGCTGGAAGCATCAAAATGGCCGACAAAGTCATTTCGTGGGTTTATCACTGAAAGTATACAGATTGATGTTTTTTTGCGAGTCCGGCCATACCTTTTTGTACTACGACTTCGGAGTACTATGCTGTGCTCCTTCAGTCGATAATGGATCCTGTATGCATTGATGTGTTTTGTTGAATCCCCTTTTTAAAAAAGGTCTCTTGCATCCTCTTCCTCTCTACTTTTGCCTAGGCTGGTCGCATTCGGCAATGGCTCCATAAGACTGACCCCCTGTTCCAGATGGGTGCCAAAAATGGAAATCGTTTTTTTGTGTGTGGTATTATTTAGAGTGACCTCAGCTTTGGTGATGGTGTGTGCTGTATACAATATACGTGCAGTCATCCCAATATACTGAGGTTTTGACTGGGTCATCCCACTTCATAAGAGGGTTACAACCCAAGCTATAAGTAGAGTAAGTTGGTTAGCTCGTTATAACTTCTGGGGGTGCAGTTCAAAATTCCGATTGGATAATTTGACATATTTAACCATACTTACAAGGTTATATCCCAACTTATGTGGATGATTACAATAGTGACACCTATGAGGAACCCCAACTGCACCCCATGTGAATTTCCAGTGTAGGCTTTCATGATGCCCAGCGTGCACACTGGCGTGGCGCCGAGCACGCAGACCACAGGCAGAAATGGGCTGGGTAAAATGGTGAAGGATTACCCCAGTAAAACCAGCTGGTTTTTTTGGTGGGTTAGGGATGGTTGGGGGCTATAAATCATGGTTAAAAAGGGAAATCATCCCCAAATGGCCGCAAGATTCAGGTTAGTGAAATACTGTAATTTATCTAGATATATATATATATATACATACATATACTATGAGAATCTATGAGATTGAGAGTCCAGTGCTCCGTCCAATTGTATCAGCATCATGTTATTTTCAACGGGTTTCATACCTCTATGAGCTTAGCCACTGGCTCACTGACCAAGATCCAGCAAAAACTGCAACCGCGACGAGTGCAATCCCAAGTATTTCTTAATGCTTATAGTAAATCCCCATGTTTTGTCCCAACCAGCTGACAAATTTATGGTAAAGCCTCTTTTGATGGATTACAGTAGTGGCTTAACTATATCAATTAAGTTTGCTCTACCAGGTCTACCATACCATGTCATCCGTCTGAGTTTACTGAAAAATATGGTGTACCCTCTCATATACATCATTGTGTAGTATATAATATGAGTAACCGACAAAATTATTGTAATTAATACTAATTTGGTGTGCAAAACCTTCACTCCTGATAGGGGACAACCGTATACTGATAACTGATACCCCTGTTTTGCATGAGTTGCCTCAAAGTCTGAGAACGCAGAAATCCTCACGACTGATGGGGGACGACCATAATTTTCACATGGCATGGAAATGGACAAGTAATTATGTCTGCTATTCATATGATTATATATATATATATAGAAAGAGAGAGAGAGAGAGAGAGAATGAAGATCTCAAGTTTTGGTCCAGATTCAACCATGTTAAGCCATGTTAAGCCATGTTAAGCCATGTTAAGCCATGTTAAGCCATGTGAAATACATCTTAAACCCCTCCCTTTTCGTTCCCCGTGGCTTCGCCAGGCCACCTCCGTCCCCACCACGCGGTCCATGCACAGCCGAATGGAGCGGAGGCGCCATGCCATGGCTCCGTCCGGAAGCTCGTCGGGGGGTCGGGGTCGCCGCCAGGGACCCTTTTAAACAAATTGAAGAACGAGATGGGTATGGGTCAATACCTATAGATACATGTTTAGTGGGATGAACATCCATTTACCAGCTATTTTGGGGTTCACTAGGTACCATTGTTTTGACCCATCCCCAGATCAGCTATATCAACCATTTATCATTTGTTCAAATTCAACCATTGGTTAGAACAAATTATAAAAGTCAATACGATATAACAGTACAAATGGACAACCATTGATATAACTATTGGTTTCCATCCGCTATAAACAGTTCAATAAACTTCACGGGTAAACTTTAAAAACATATATATTATATATACATATATAGTTTTGACATATTTATCTGATATAATAGTATATAGTGAATTTCCATGGATAATAGTTAAATAGTTATCCTGATTTATCATATATCTCCTCAAATTCCATCTCATAATTCATATATCTCATGAAATATCCCATTTTCCCACCATTATCAGATCGCGGCCAACATCCTAGAAAATCCCATGATAATCATGATATCCCCACAGAATCCCACAGAAATTGCCATAAAAACCCTACAGAAATTCCATGAAAAAAACCACAGAAATTGCCATAAAATACCCATAAGATCCCCATGAACATCGCCATGAAAATCGCCATCCAGGTTTTGGGCACCTGGGCAGCCCTGGGCGCTTCTGTTGCGCTGGCGCAGCGAGGCCGATGTTTGACCACGGAGCATTTCATGGGATGCTCAATATATATCCAGATATCATCAGATATCCACAAATCCGGTGAAAAGTACATCAGATTAGTCATCCCCAGTAGAAATCCAGATGCAACTATATACTGGTTGGTGGTGACTGGAACATGACTTTTACATTGACTGGAACATGACCAACAAATGGACCAGTTGGTAAATGGGAAATCCCCAAACTAGCCATAGAGGTTTCTAGCTTGGAACATCTTGGGGAAATATGGGGAAAATCACTTAAAATGACATTTTGTTTAATTTGTTTAATGGGAAAATCATCGAAGTAAACGGTGGGATGTTCCAGCAAAACATGTTGATTACCAGAGGGATGTTCTTTTGTTGATAAATTCAAAAGAGATCCCTGTGGTTTACCTCATTGCAATCCACTGCAGTTTCATGCCTCCCCAGTTGCAGGAACTCGTACAGCTCGCCGCAGCACGGAAACGGAAAAGGAAGTGGCATGGCTGGCATGGCTGGCATGGCTGGCATGGCTGGCATGGCTGGCATGGCACACCTCAGTGATGGTTGGTGAATGGATTGATTTCGTTGTTTGAGATGATATAAATGAGTTGAATGAGTATTCAATTCAGTATTCAAAGCACTTTGAATTTGGAGTTACTTGTTTGTCTTGTTTTCCATGTTGTGAAAATTACTATCACACAAACGCACCAAGAACTCTAATGACCATGACGGCTTTTATATTGGTATAAGCCATGGGTCAAAAATGGGAACTCAAAAATTGGATGGTTTACCACTCATGATCCAGAATTCCAGCATAGTTCATACTTCATGCATATCATATCCACAATGTGGTGCCCCAAAACGTTATCTAAGCAAGTTTATAATCAACGTTTCGCTAGGGTTTTAATAGATCGCACAAACATCTCACTACCATTTCACTCAGTTTTCTTTTTTGCGGTTTGCGGTGGATATGCATAGATATACGCAACTTTATCTGGTTGGTGGTTTGGAACATGTTTTTCCATATATTGGGAATAGTAGCCCCAAATCACTAGTATTTTTCAGAGGGGTTGAAACCACCAACCAGTTATGGTTTTGTGTTATAGACTATAGTCACTATAGTCATATACAATGGGGTGAACAAAAATCAACATGTCACCGGGGAGCAGCACCTTTCACCCAGGGATATTTCATGATGTTTAGGCAGGTGCCAATGTTGGGCCAACAAACTGAGATGTTAATGTTGGTTTTATAAACCACAATATGCCATAGTTATGTAGGATGATTTAGGTATCATAAAGTTATAAAGCATAGTGAGTTCCTGGAGTTCTTGGCACCAACTGAACGCTATCGTCAACGGGGGCCCCACAAAAAAAAGGTGGTTTTCACCAAGGCCTTTAATGTGTGGCAGCCCTCCACCTATGGAGCCATGGCAGCCGTTTTGGAGGGATCCCGGGATCCCCCAGTCACCATGTTTTGGTTCGTTATACTAAAATGGTCCAATCTTATGGATGATTTGGGAGTATTCCCATTTTAGGGCAATCTAAAATGGATGAAAAATGGGAGTATCCCCATAAGTTGGAAACCTCCAAATTCCTGATACTGTGGGATTTTGGCTTGGAATTGATAGGGAATATGGTGGATAATATAACCAACAGACAATGGAGAAACAACTTGTTTTGCCATGGCCATGACCTCTGTTGGAAGGTCTTGGACGATGGAAAGCCCCTCTGTTCATCCCCTATAGACTGGACAATAACATACAATAACCATAACCAGCAACATATTTTTCTGTGGATCAAAGATTGACCATGTTTTATAGATGACATTTGCATGTAACAGAAAACACCTACAGGAGATTTGTTTTTCGCCATGTTGAATGACACTGGTACCGGGTAAAAACCCAAGAAGGTGGTGGGTCAAACCACGAAAGCTACCCTCTGGTAAACCTACAAAAAGCTATTGAAAATGGCCATAGAAATAGTTTATTTACCAATTAAACATGGTGATTTTCCATAGCTATGTTAAATTACCAGAGGCTAAGTTGGCAGTATAACTCCTGTATGGTTTTTCTCGGGAAGATATCATTTGATATCGATGCTGAATGGGGGTTAGAAACCAAGAAACGTCACTGGAGGGCACCACCACTGAAACCCTCAGGATTTTAAGTGACTGTGACATATACGTATCTGGAATCTAGATATAAAATACACATCTATAATTAGTAATCCTGGAGTAGATAGAATATGTTGAATTTGGTATATATATATATGATGATGATGATATACATATGAATATTCCAAAAGACCATCAAAATCAATGGCAATATGATTGAACATTTGATATTCTATCTACTTTAGAATTACGATAAATCCAAGAACGGCTTAGCCATGTGATTCTCTTTTTTTCAGGCAACATCACCATGGATGATGTGAAGAAATATGGCACCGCCGGCACCCTCTCATACGTCATCACGGCACGCCGGAACTGGGATTCCGAACAGTGTTTGGAAATCTCAATGAAGTTTTTACATGTTGAAGCCTTCGTCAAGAAAATACTAATAGTCGAACTGTTGATACAAGGTGGTGGCCACCAGATTTCTTTGTTGATTTACAAACCCCATGAATAAATATGAATAGTATATATATATATATGTACCGTATATATATATACACCATAAACCATCGAATTCACCTAGACTTAAATAAGCAACCACTCGCGGCACGCACTCGGGCATCACCGACCATGTGGGCTCATGGGATGCATCCAAATAAATCTTGTGCGAATTTTCGGGCATGATCCAGTGGCTATCAATCATCCCATTCCAATCACTGGTTGGGGATGGGATGGCCCCAAAAAGGTGGATTTACCCAGGAAAATGATGAACAATGATGACTGGTTGGTGGTGACTGGAACATGACTTTTATTTTCCATTTCATATATGGGATGTCATCCTTCTCATTGACGAACTCCATGATTTTTCAGAGGGGTAGGTTGAAACCACCAACGAGATAACATTCCATTCCCCAAGCACCAGTATTATTTGGGGGAATGGATGCATAGTGTTGATGAATTATACCACAAGAGTACGTTGATGCGTGTTTTTCTGCCGATGGAGATCTAAGATATTCTAAGATATGTATTTTTCAGCGGGTGATCGAAGATGATCGAAGCTCATTCATGGCAAATCCAACGAATCTGATTGGTGGTTTGGAACATTTGAAGTATTTTTCCATATATTGGGAATTTCATCATCCCAACTGACGAAGTCATATTTTTCAGAGGGGTAGGTATACCACCAACCGTTGGAATGTTTGGTGTTGATTGTTGGTGAGATTTCTGGTGGGTCAACTGGTCCGATGAAATCCTAACATCACTTGTTCTCCGTGTTGGTCAAGCTTCACGTCGACGATGTTTGTTACATGCCTAAAAGGTGAAGATGGTGCCCCAGTTCATACCTCCAGTGGCTAGGGATTATGGTAATTATGACTATATGGAGTTTCCTCAGTCATGGGGATATTTGAAATCATCCATGTTATTTTTGGATGTTCCATGAAACATGGGGGTACCCCCATTTGTGGAGCCCCCATATAGTTACTGTTGGTTAAAAGCCAACAAAAATAACTGGGGCGCCTGCACGGTGACAACCGGTTCAATCACCTATTTGATGGCACGAAATCCAACGTTATCGTTGGCGAAATCAGTTAAGTATCCCACTCTTGGATGTTGAGGTTCTTCATGTTTGCTGGTGATAAATTCCCCATTACCCTCTGGTAAACTAACATAACTATGGAAAATCACCACTTTCAATGGGTAAATCAACTATAAATGGTAATTTTCAATAGTTAGTCATTACCAGAGTGTAGTTTGATGCAGCACTTTTCGTGATCCAATTTCGACGAAAAATCCCCGGATTGATGCTGGACTTGAGCAGTGTTCGAAACCCTTTGCCGCTCTATTTTTACTGGTTGGGTAAGAATGATACCCAGTTCATGGATTTTGGTAACCCCTATATAATCCTATACATATATATATATATGTATATATGTATGCATTATATTATACATTATATAATTATATACAGGGTCGTATCACAGTATAAGCGACTATAATCATCAACCAACATCATCAGTTGAATCCCCATCTTTTGTTCATGTTTAAAACCCAACTATAAGCTGTAAATATCTGCAAGTTTTGCCTAATTTCCTTTAAACAAATACTATAGTATACTATAATTATACTATAATATACTAGTACTATAATCATTAACCAACAGAGGTTGAATGCAGCCACTGCCCTTTATCAGTTATAAGTCAGTTATAACCCCATTGATGTTTAGTTATAATCCCATAACAACAACCAAAAAAATCACTGGCTTATGGGCTTAAATTTAAATCATCTTAAATCCCCGTATTCCTATGGGTTTTCCGATTTTCCCATGAAAAACCCTGGGGCCCTGGGACTTTTTTATGAAACGGAGTTTCGACGAAACACGTCTCGGATCGCAGGAGTTGATCTTCTGGGCTGTGGCCTTTCCCACGGAAGCATGGCTCCAATGACTCACGGATGGGTCACGTGTTCCCGGTGTTCCCGGTGTTCCCGGTCTCCCCAATCGTTCCAAGGCGGTTCACCTTGGATCCAGGTTGGCACCCCCGGTGGAAAAAACCAATCGACTGAATCAACTATCATTTATCAACTATACCAGTAGTACCGCACAAGGCGGTGGCGGAAGTTTCAAAAATAGGAAACCTATAGGAGAGGTTGGTTGTTGTGAATCAGGGATGGCAGAGCGAAGCCACTGATGGAGCGACAGGTGATTGATCTCTCTCACTATTTCTCTCTCTTTCTCTGACTATCTACCTACCTACCTACCTACCTATCTCTCTCTCTCTCTCTCTCCTTCATCTGTCTAGCTGTCTACCTGTCTATCTGTCTATCTAACTATCTGTCTACCTGTCTATCTGTGGTGCAGTGTCATTGAGTGTAATGTAGTGTAGTGTAATGTAGTGTGGTGTAGTGGAGTGTCGTGGAATGTAGTGTAGTGTAGTGTAATGTAGTGTAGTGAACTGTAGTGGAGTGTAGTGGAGTGTAGTGGAGTGTAGTGGAGTGTAGTTGTGTAGTTGTAGCGTAGTGGAGTGTAGTGGAGTGTAGTGAAGTGTAGTGGAGTGTAGTGTAGTGTAATGTAGTGTAGCGTAGTGTAGTGGAGTGTAGCGTAGTGTAATGTAGTGTAGTGTAGTGTAATTTAGCGTAGTGTAATTTAGTGTAGTGGAGTGTAGTGGGGTGTAGTTGT
>CAMXCT020000124.1:68053-98053 GCA_947184155.2 Cladocopium goreaui | reverse complement strand
TGATAATGATAAATAAGTATTATTATTTTAAAATAATAATTATATAATAATAATTATGATAATAATAATAATGATGATTTTAATAAAAAGGCCATCTCAAAGTACGGAAAAACACATTTCAGACCCAATTGAATTGGGTTCCATGTTACATGCAGGGGGTTATCTTAGCCCAAAAGTAAGTGGTAAGTGGTTATTTTCCATGTCATTGCAAGTATATAATTGATTTATATGTTTTTGTAGTGATAACCTGCAAAAAATCTTCGCCAAATGGGGTTATCACTCAGAACTTCAAAGTAGTGGAGAGAATCCAACGCAAAGTTGAAGTCTAAAGTTGAACTCCATATTGGTAATGGGCTTGTATATCTGGTTGGTGGTTTGGAACATGAATTTTATTTTTCCATATATTGGGATTAATCATCCCAATTGACTTTCATATTTTTCAGAGGAGTTCAAACCACCAACCAGATATGGTTTCATTATCCCTTACACAAGGGGAGACAAAGTCACAGGAGATATTGGACCATTGGACGATTTTGTGAAATGGGATGTTGGGATCGGATGAATGATTATGATTCCGATCCAGAAATGGGATCAGTGTTACCGTCTGGTAAACTAACATACCTATGGAAAATCACAATTTTTTAATGGGTAAATCAACTATAAATGGGCCATGTTCAATAGCTATGTTAGATTACCGGAGGGTACTGTATATAAATCTGGTTGGTGGTTTGGAACATAATTGTTATTTGTCCATCCAGTTGCGAAGAAAAATCCCAACTGACGAACTCCATCATGTTTCAGGGGGGTTGGTTGAAACCACCAACCAGAAATTATATAACAACATTAATTTCTTGGGTCAATCATTCAATCATCACTACTAACCGGAGCCGCTTAAGAGATTTTGAAAACACAACGGGGATGATCTTGGAGATCAAGTCGTGGGATGCGGTGTCACCGTGTTCGAAAATGTGCACTTCAATTTGCTATGGCTGCTATGGCCTGTACGAGAGGTTTACATACTCATCATCCAATCATATAATTTTATTCATATGTGGATTACGTGTCATACTGATACTGTAATCATCATCCAATCATATCAGTTATGTATAGTTATGTGGTAAGGATTTATTACGAATAATGTAAATAAGAAACAATGCATGAATTATGTGGTAAACCCAACTCATATCACACGAAACATATAACAATAATATATATATATAAGAAGTGTAAGTAGAAATTTGAAAATACCTTTTGGTAATTTGACATAGCTACGGGAAACTGGTCTTCACTGGGTAATTCATGTGCACATGGGCAATTTTTGCATAGTTTCCTCACCTGTGTGAGTTGAACCACATTAGACAACTCACAGACTTGCCGAGGCAGAGGTTTTCTGAACCGCAGGCCAGGATTCTTCCACTTCGTAAGTGGTTCATCACTTTGGTTTATGACCCTGAGAAAATTGGTCTCTTGCCAACAATGGGTATGAGACATGATGGGATGACAAATACATGATGAGGATGAGTTGCGAATCCAGAAACCATGGATTATTATGCAGTTTATGGCTTCGTTGCAACCCCAGTTACTATCTGCCTACAAATAGTGACCCAAGGTAGCAATCATGTGTGCAATGAAGCCATGCTGTGAACCAATTTATCCAAATGCAACGGCTGAGTTCAAGGCCTTAGGGGACACTGAACTCCGAGGTGGTGATATTTGGTGTGACCTATAGAAATAATGAGGGTCTAAAGATAATGGGGTATCCCCAAAGTATGGCCATTATATAACTGATGATAGTGGATAACAATGATTGGCGAATGGATTACAATGATTGATGCCTACCCTGATTGCTTTGAGACAACCCAAGAACACAACAAAAATGGTTTCGTGCCCAAGTAGACATGACCATGTTGCTCCATGATGCATTTCGTTCCATGATGCATGAGGGCTTGGTCGCGTGGAGTTAGTTGGATTGTCATCCCACTTGGTAAACCAAAATAACACGGTTTGCCAAGTCCACCAATTGGGTGTTTCCCGTATATAAAGAGCGAACAAACCTACTTGCCAATCATTTTCTAAGTGGGATGATCCGCCAAGTAGGAGGTGAGCCCCATTTCAAACATGTCGGAGATCCAAGTGTTCCAACTAGAAATCAGATATATATTTGTTTTTGAACATGTTTCTAACCAAAAGATAGAAACTGTTTTTGTTGTTTGGAAATGTTTGGAACCAAAACCTCAGATTCGATGTCGAACTTCCATCCCCAAAAAAAGGCCAAATTTGGTGTTACTTCCTCCGTGAGTATCCACTGTTTCCCTGGCCCAGAGAATTTTATAATATTTATATATATAATATATATTTATAACATTTTATAACTAGTTAACTAGTTATTATTGGACCCCATAGCCCAAATATCCCAAATTTATGGGCGAGACATCGGTAGGGTTATTGGTTATATCGACCTTTATGGATAGAAAGCATCCAGTGCACCCCCCAGTTCATATACACATATAGGCACAGAACGAAATCATCCCAACTGCACTCCCAACTGTTAGACAAGAGTTAGTAACCAACAGAATCCCATAGAGGTATCCACTGCAGATTCCAGTTATATGTGTATAGTCACATTGGTGTACATTAGTTGCATACACAAACATAAACATCTCTTCTTTTCATTCATGTTGATTCCGACGCAAGGCTCATTGTCCCAGAAATTGATGTTCTACAAAATCAGCCCGCACTTACAACTTGGATCACCCTCCGGGTGATCAAACATGGCTTGCTTGAAAACCCACCTTTCGTAGATTATTTTCCCAGCTATAAACCTCCATAGTTCGGGGATTTGCCAGCTAGCCACAACATCGGAGGATAAAGTAAGTTAGTAATCACCATTATTAACCATGATTGAATATACCAAAATCATTAGGCAGCGACAATCCTGGAGGCCACTGATTCCGCGACCACCACAGCAGTGCCGGTGGCTGTGCCTGTGCCTGTGAGCAACGCGCCCATTGAGAAGAACGAGAACGAGCTGCGAGCGCCTTGGACGGAACATGTAACAAAGTGGGACCCCCAAAGGATAGCTAAGTTGGTACCAAGAACTGCAATAACTAGATTTTGTTGGTTTGTTCTACTTATAACTTATAACTACGTATAGTTACTGAGGTTTGTAAAGACGTAGCTGGACATTTGTTTACTTACAACTATAGTTGACTGGGGAGGCCACACTGTACAGTTTTGGTTATGGCCTTATCGACCAGTTTTAAATGGGATGCAATAACTCCTGCAAATAAGGTCAAGTGTATATCACTTCAATAGGGTTTTCTTAGCCAGTTAAAACCGTCAAGGGCCATAACGGAGGGAATATAGCTAGAATATGTGTATGTATACATGCATGCATGCATACGAACATGTTTGATATGTGCAATTCATACGTGTAATCTATATAATATGATACGTGTACGCAACTGTATATAGTAACCTGTCGACAAAATGAATGGATCATAGATTCCTGCTGGAACAGAAAGGTGTTTTGTTGTGTTTCCTATATTTTGGCTGTTTTTTACACCATATATATCTATATATATATATCGCATGAAGTATCCAGCGCATAAAAGTAGATGCTCCAGTTGCATATCCCCTTAAATTAGGCTTATACCCACCAGATGTATATATAATTTTGTGACGGTGTTCAAGTAAAGGGATCTCGAATATGTAAGGATTCACAACACAGTACGCATTGTAACGACTTGTGGTATCTCATCCCAGTGATGCGGTTAGAAGCCACTGACCCTCTGGTTATTTAACATAGCCATGGAAAATCACCATTTTTAAGTAAACCATCTATAAATGGGCCATTTTCCATGGCTATGTTAAATAATCAGAGGGTACCATCAAATAATTATGTAAGTCATATCATCTCAATCTATGGAAACTGATATATAGATCAACGCGATTAGGTCGCAGAGCACGCATCCCGAAACTGAAAAGAAGAGACGATCAATGGCCAGGCGCCAGGGTAATCAACAACAGTTTTTTGTTGTCAGTTTAGTTGATTCAAGAGTATAATGGGAAATCCCATTCACATTGCCAGCGTGTTTTTCACCACAGTTTCCCAATGGTTTGTGAATGAACTGTGAATGTCTGCACTGGTCAGAAAATTGAGCCATCTTCCAGTCTTCACCAGGCCTATTTGATGCAGAACTGAAGCAGGAGAAGGGGACGGGAGTCAATCCGGATGGTTTATAATCAACAATTTGAGTAAGATTGGTATATAATGGGAATTCAACCAATAAACATGGAGATTTCAAGGTGATTTATCATCGCTAGTTGTTGGTTTAAAACTAACATGTCACAACTCGGTTTATGGTAGAGATATCATGCTATATCTATAGTTGATGGGGTTTAAACAACAACAAATATAAGTGGAGGACCTCCGAGATAGCCAGGGAAATCTTGCCACACATGATGAATTGGGGTTGGTTACCTATCTGACAGGTGACTGCAAGATGAGGGGTACTTTTGATCTTGTGCAATCAATTTGGATACACAATTCTACAAGCCAGGCTGAAAAACACCATTTCTTTGCGAGGTGCCTAGGATATGCCATGTTCATTTTGAAGAAAGAGATCTGGGATGATCTGGGCACAGCATATGTTTGCCCAACGAAATTACAACACGGATTTCGCGTTGGCAATGGATCATCCAAACTTGATGATCCCTCAAAGCCAGTTGACAAAGAATTCACATGCAGATGACAGTCCACAGGAAAATCTGTAGGATGCAGATGACTGAGACGATAAAGATCTCAATGTTTCAGACGAGAGCCAAGAGTGCTGTTCCGCAGGATTTGACTGCGAAGGCAATCTGAGAAGATCGTCTCATAGCCGAGAAACGCCGCTGATCATGCATGTTTAGAACCAAAACATGTACAGCTTTTCATCATTTTCAGCCAACACTGGGAGGGGTCTTTGCAACCGCAAAAAAACACATGTCAGGCACCGCTATTTCTGACACCATCATGGTGCCCCCTTCCCAGGCATGGCTTTCAGATTAGACCCATTTTCTGGCGGCAGATGATACCATCTTGCTTGCCACCCTTCCTCGGCCGGTGGACCTGCGTTTTCCAACCACCCCGGCCCTTTTCACCGCGAGCAACTGCAAAGCGACACCATTTCTGTGGTGTTTTTAGGTCTGGTGGACATGACTGTATGGGTCCACGAGCTGCAAAAGGTGCGACCTGCTGAGCGGTTCCATGATGAAAGTTGCATCTTTTGAGGTTCAATCTGTGAAATGTGCATGTTGTATTTGCTTCAACTGTTTCAACACCATTTTTTTGATAACTTCCCCATGTTTCTTTTGCTAAATCCAGATTTTCCGTGGATGAAAGGGTCAGCCCTCCACCAGTGGAGCGCTGAGGGGTGAACGTTCTGGAGACTGGAAATCAGTTACGCAATATATCCTGAATAAACCAAAATAATCCATACTGTAATAACATGAATAAACCATAGTTTTTGGAGTTGTAAACAAACCTAGGAAACATCATCTCCAAATCACCATGTTTTAATATGTTTTCCCATGATTTTCAATGGTGGACCCAGCATTCTTGGGGCCCACTGCAGGTATCTTTCCAGCTTCGCCAGGTTGGGCCCCGACAAAGGCACCACACCGCCCCGGCGGCGCGGCACCAGCTCGGAGGCGCGCCGCCACCCGCTGGCGCGCTGCCTGAGCCGCGGGCGGCAGCCACCGGTGGGGGAGCCATCGGGTGGACGGGAACCTGGTTGGTGGTTTGTTTATAAACCATAGATAACCATAGTAAGTATGGATATATCACCTATAGATACCTATAGTCTGGTTGGTGGTTTGGAACCTTTGAAGTATTTTTCCATATATTGGGAATAATCATCCCAACTGACGAAGTCATATTTTTCAGAGGGGTTGAAACCACCAACCAGAAACGGTTCCTTTGATGATGAGAATTGAGAATATCGTGAACATATATGGGAATGGCAATTCATGAGGTTATATTGTGTGAGATGGACTAGGGATAACTATTCAAGAGAAATGGTGACTTCACCAAGTGATTTATGGTTATTTATGGTGATTTCACAGGTAAACAACTGTTCCTTGGCAAATTAATGGGGATATGATAGAGATATAATGGAGATATCATAGTGATAGAATGGAAATACAATGGTTGATTGGTTACGACCTTGGTGGACTAGTTAGCGGTCAATTTGTTGGGACTAATACTCCCCAGTTTATGGGGAAAATTCACAACCCATAGGGAAACCTATCAGCCAACTAGTATAATGAGATGGCTTATGTTTTTTTTTTCAAATATTTTAATTGTTAATGCAAAAACACGGGGGGATCCAAGGAAAACGGTTTTTTCACGGTGACTTCGCCAACTGATTTGTGGTGATTTAACAGGTGATTCTTTGACAACTAATGGGGACCTAACACTGATATAAGATTGTAACATTGATATATATATATATATATATGTATACATTATAATAGGGAAAAACTGGATCTAATGGGGATATGATGAGAATATCATCGGGATTTAATTAATGATGACATATTGATTATATAATGGGGCTATAAGTTATGCGTATAACACTGGTGGGGATATAATAGTGATACAGTGGGGTATATTGCATGGTATTGACCACCAACATCTCAAAACAAAAAAAACAGATCAAGCTGCTTTTGGGATGGCAGTGCATCTCACTTTGCAGGAGTTGGTACTGTATTGTCGCCATTTACATCCATTTACCAGATATAAGTCAGTTATGACTACCCCATTTATGTAATGATAACGCCATTTATAACCATTTATAACCATTTTTAACCATTGATAACCATTCAAACCATTTATAACCATTTATAACCATTTATAACCATTTATAACCATTTATAACCATTTATATATAAGCATTTGTTACCGTTTATAACTGGTAAATAACTGTACTGTATTGTGGCATGTATGGTCGAACTGTCCTTGCAGCTTATGGGCGGCAAAGCCACAACCAGTGGAAAGGGGGTGGCCAGCGGCTGCTACCAAAAAAGTTGTCAATACACGAATGTATCGGTATCTTGCTGTCGTCGCATTGAAAAAACAACACAGTTCACCAGCCACTGGAACTAGACTGCCACACTAGTTGGCTTCTCCCTCGGTGAACTGCGCAGAATAATGCGTGAAGTGTACATTTTGCTTTCGCGATTTCGCAGTGCTCAAAGAAAACGTGGGAAACTCCTCTCACCTCAAGTGCCACCCCTGGGAAACGGACTTCTTGTGATCTTTCCGTTTCATTGAATGATTATGGGTAAATTTCATCACGACCTCACTGTTCTCCCTCACTGGGAATCATGGTTGGTGAGGGGAATCATCCCCACATGGCCGAACTATTCAGGTTAGTGAAATATTATAATTTACCCAGATGATTGATCAGATAAAAACTGTTGCGAACTACAAGGATCGAGTCGGAGCGCCGCCCCTTGAGGTTTGCACCGTGACAGTGACCCGTAGATTTCATGGGGCTTATGATGTCAATCCTTAGCCAACTTTCATGGGGGTCGGCTTATGAAGGTCTCAACTCCCGATCTCCACTGCATCCCAACTACAGGTGGAGTGGATCTGACAACTATCACAATGGCTTCATCATCGCCATCTACATATACATATACAATCATATATGCATATGTTTGTGTATATATGTGTATATATATACATACATGTTGTTTTTTTTTTATATATATATATACATCAATATGATGATATAATGTACATGGTTATATCCATATACATATGTACTAGTATATTATAGATATAGATATACATACATGTGTATTTATATACACATACATATTAAGTACACATATGTATATAATCAAATAATTACACATGTTGTACAACACATATTATATGTTTGATTCTATTTTCTTTTGGTGCTATTGGTATTCTAAGTAGCGAGATGACACAGTCATAGTGGTAGAAAATGTGGCCTTTTCCTGCTGCATTCTCCTGTTCGGATCAACATGTGAGCCACCTGAAGTCCGTGGACTGATTTGGGTTTTCCAGGTGCACCTTGGAAGTTGATTAAACATTAGCCCAGTTGGCTAATAAAGCCTGCTACTTTGTCAATTTGTTTGGTCAACGAAAAAAAACGATGACAAATCCTCAATTGCTGCTAGTTAGATCTTCGTTTCCTTCTGTTCAACCCACCATTTCTTTTCAACCCCAATTTCGATTGGAATTTCTTGACTCCCAAAGATGAATGAGTCATGATTTAAATTATAGATTTTATGATTATGTGGACTCATTAGGACCATTTAGGACCTACAGTACTTTTTCCCGGTCAAACCTGAGTTTGTCTGAAACACAGGTACCCCAAAATCCATCAAAATAATAAGCAAACCTTTCATGTAAATTGCCACGTTTGGTTAATACCCATCAATATTCCTAACTGCACTTCCATTCTTTGGGATATGTAGAGATAGCCATTTCACGTAGACTGAAACTCGTAGACTGAAACTAAGTACCCCAAAATCCAAGGATTCGAGGTTTCAGACCTCATTTTCCCATGTAAATTGCCATGTTCTGGTGGAAAAAAACGCACCATTTCCCCTTGAACGGCGATGGCTGAGGCACCACCTTCCAGAGCCATCCTGGATGCTGCGGCTCTGCGCGAGGCGTTTACTCCTGTTTCAACTGGGAGGGATGAACAAATGGGGTTTGTTATCCAAGAAAAATCTCGATCTAAGTAACTTACCCTCTGGTAAACATACAAAAAGCTATTGAAAATGACCATAGAAATAGTGGATTTTCCCATTAAAAATTGTAATTTTCCATAGTTACGTTAGTTTACCAGAGGGTAAGAGACAAAAATCTGGGTTCAACTGATTCAATCGAATCAAAGATTTTCGATGTAGCCAACATAGCCATGGGGTACGAGTGCAGCATCGGTCAATGGTTGCTCTAAACAAGGGAAATGGTGGTTATACAAACTTGATCCATTATCATAACTGGATATTACCCCTGGAATAAATTGATCCATACATTTCCTTTGAAAGTTATCCCGAGATAGACAGATAGACGTGGCTTGAAGCTCCACAATCTGGATAGAACATAAGTATGAATAAGCCATGTTTGATTACCGGAAGGTATCCCCGGTAGTATCTACATGGCAACGTTGATTTAATATATTTAATCACTTGATTAACTGTGATCTATGGCAGATATATTTAACTAGTTAATGGTGTTTGTCAACCAACTTACAACTTGGGTTGTGCAGTTCCAGTTCTCAGTGGTTATATCCAGACTTATGGGGGGTGTTCCCATGGCCCCATTAACATTCCTAACTGCACCCCAAGTATCCAGAAAGAAAGAAAAGGCCAGTTATCACTGACTACATATGGAAAAGTATGATTCACTTGTCTATCTAGCGTTGGGGGGTTACTAGACATGGGTTTGTTTCAAAATAGGGTATGCTAAATCCACTGATCACTCATCATTATCTTTCTTGGATGGCCTATGTTGACTAGTAATGTAATGTGTCATCGTGTTTCCATCTTAAATGCGATTATACTAAACTATCATATCTAAACGAATGGGATATATATATATATATAGATATGTACATACGTACATATCATTCGATACATAGTATCATATGTTCTCATAATTTTCTGGTATCCCATAGTGCGTACCGTATATCCAACATGTGTTTTAGACAAATACCATCAGAAGCTTTCTTTTCAACATAATCAACATAATGTACAGTATATGTTAAAGTTCACTATGTATATGTATATACATATATGTATGTATATGTATACGATTGTGAGTTAGCAAGTCTGCCAGTGACACTTGAAAGCTGATTGGACAGCTTCAGAATATATATATATATATGTATCTGTATATATCATTCATTATATACAGATAGTTTTTAATACAATGGTTACATATCATATGTACAAGGTGTTGCCCCCCCACAGTTATAAGTTGGCTTATAAACCATAGTAAGTAGTTCGATATATCTACAATAAACTAGAGTGAAATTGGACTTACTGGTACCAACTTAGCAAAGTATAGGGCACCACCTTGCAGGTGGTTTAATGGTTTCTAATGGTTTCTAATGGGTTCTAATGGGATTTCATGGGATTAGCATCTAATAATTTAACATATTCTATGGAATTTAGTTTCTAGTTTAGATTCTAATATTCTAACATATTCATGTGGCCAATATTTAGATTCAAACAGATTCTATTGTAGTTTATAAACCCTATGAGTAGTATAGATTGTATCTAAACCATAGTTAGCCTATAGTTATAAGTTATAAACCATACTTCAATGGGAAATTCAGGATCCTAAAATGAAGGTACTGTACCATATAAGGCCATATTTTCTAGCGATATCCCCTTACATAGGCCTGAAAAATAGGCCTTATATATTGTAGGTACCTCCAATCAATCGGTACCTGAAATGGCCATTGAATGGTATCATGTACAGTTTATAAACCCTATGAGTAGTATAGATTGTATCTAAATCATAGTCAAACCATAGTTAACCTATAGTTATAAACCATAGTATCATTGATTATTTATCAACCATTACTATATATATATATATCATAGCCATAGTACTATTAT
This sequence comes from Cladocopium goreaui, assembly GCA_947184155.2. Classification (NCBI taxonomy): domain Eukaryota; class Dinophyceae; order Suessiales; family Symbiodiniaceae; genus Cladocopium; species Cladocopium goreaui. Next base: position 87,400 of record CAMXCT020000124.1, on the reverse strand, counting down.
CACCATTATATACCATGATATATCAACCATTATATATTATCATTATACAAACTATTATCATTATCACTATCAACCATGATATATCAACCATTTATACATGATATATCAACCATTACTATATATACTGTGTATATATATATATCATGTACATTTTCATCATGGTTATCGGATCCACTGGATTTCAGGCGGCTCTGCGGCGTTTGCAACGCTTGGCCGAGAGCGTGGAGACCGCGGAGCCCACTGAGGTCGGTTTCGTCAGAGCCATGGGAAAAACCATGGAAAACCGGCCGTGTTTTTTTCCATGTGTTCCATGGAAATCCTATTAAAAGCCATGGAACAACATCTAACCATGGGAAAATCCCAGTGGTTTTCCCATGGATGATTTTTCGGAACGAAACCTTACGGTTGAACAATAAAAAAGGGGTTTTCTTGTTGAAAGTTGTGGCTGCGTTTGCTGTAGAGGCTCATGGTTTCGAAAATATCTGATATACAATATATGTTGATACAGTTGATTTATAGTGGAATTTACCAACTAATGTATATTAACTATAAATTATATTGTAATGATTTGGTATAACTGATATACAATGGTTGATGTAGTGCATAAGTTGATACATTTGATTTTGTGATCGGGAATTTGGTTTCATGACTGGGCTAACCATTGGACTTCTGGTGAAAATATCTACAGGTTGGTGAAATTTCACAAATTTACAACTGGGGGGCCCATCCTGTACCATTCGTTTTCATGAATATATATATATAATATAGTTATATATGTATATAGATAAACCACAACATGTGTATGTTTTTGGTTGGTAATTTCTATGGTGAGGAACCATTACTTCAGGTGGTCTTTTTTCAGGAATCATCGGCAACGATCTTCGGTGAAATGCTAAGGTTGACCCAGAAGAGTCTGATTTTGAACTGTACAAAAAAGGGATTTGACAGAATATGATTGGTTTTGAAACTTAGATTCTATTGGTTTCGAGATGTTTCAAGTAAATGAATGTTAATGGCTGGAAATTGGGTTTTCAATAACCGATGACATCGACTCGAGAAACAATGTGAACCATGCGGAACCATCCAAGGTTTTCCATGCTTGCAGCACCCAGATTTTGTTCCAAGTTCCAGGGTTCGTAGTGGATGAAAGTGAAGGATGTGTGGAAGAGTTACCCTCTGTCAAATTAACATAGTTATGAAAAATCACCACTTTTAATTCGGTAATTCATCATCAGTCATCTACAAATGGGCCATTTTCCATCTCTATGTTAAATAATCAGACGGCATTTTGTGCAAGAAGCCGTCTGAAAAAAACCTGGATGCATCGTGGTTTTCGGTGGTTTTTCAGAGCCACCGAGAGTGCTGTTTTTTCTCACCACCCCATTTGTGAAGCTTGCAGCCATTTGTGATAGAGCATCATCTGACATAGCTGTTGAAAATGGCCAGATGATTTAGTTATTTTTCAATTTACTAGATGGTAATTCCAACAAGATGATGGTATTGCGTTGTAAAAATGGTTGGGATTGGACAATCCCCCAATCACTTTAGTTCGTGAATTATGAGAACTCAGCCGGACTAAGGTCTACTGATGTTTTGCACCCCCCCCTCTTTAGATCACCGCAGGTGCGCAAAGAATTGGTAGATGCCTTGCTCCACTGTCGAGTGACTGGGCTTTCGACGTCAGGTTCTGTGGAATCGATGGGATCAAACCAACTAACATGGTTATATCCCATTATGTAAACCATTGGCTGGCTTCAACTAAAATGGTCTAATCATTGGATATGTCTAATTTGGATATCTCAATACTAACGTGAACTAATGCGGTCTAAGTTATATACCATTAATATCTCATCAATATGAAATTAGAGCATCATTTGTATTAATAGACCCGTATATATATATACACCATTGGTTTATTCACCATTCATAGACCCAGTGGTGTCTCAATACGAATGGTTCTAGACCATGGCTATGAGTCAAAACCTTTTGTCCATATATATATATATTTATATTTATATTTATACAATTTTTATAGTATGGGGTACCCCATTTTTCTACAATTTTAATATTTTGGGGTACCCATTTATATTTATATATATATATATTTTTCTATTTAGATATACAAAATTTCTATGTATATGCTATATATATATATATATATACAGCTTTCGAATCCTTTCGCCCAGGCGGTGTCCCTCGACCTGGTGGAAGCCTTCGATCGTTGGCACGTCTCTGGGCGCCGCGGCGGCCTGGGGTCTCAGGGGTCTTGGACGGGGAGGTGGAGAACCGCGGGGAGGACGAAGTCAGGTTTTTGTTTCCACAAGAACTGGGATATTCTATATATAGTATATATATATATATATACTGTGCATATACATACGTATAGTATATATTGTAGAGATATATATATATATATAAAGTATATATATATATACATAGTATAAAAATAGTGTGTATATATATATATATTATATAGTATATATATAGTATATATATAGTATATATATATATATAGTATATATATAGTATATGTATATAGTATATATATATAGTATATAAATATATATATATAGTATATATACAGTATACATATAGTTTTTATAGTATATATTCTATATTTATATAGTGTATATAGTATACATATAGTATACATATAGTATACATATAGTATATACATAGTATGTATATAGTATATGTTTATAGTATATATTTTATTTATATATAGAGTATTTACATTATAATACTGTAAGTGTTGTTTCATGACTGCTTTATGACTGTTTTATTGGGATATCATGGTGGTGACGTTTTATTTTTTAAAACTTGTTTTAGTGTGGAATGGTTATTTGGCACATGATTTCACCACCCATAGGGACAAAAAAACATGAATGTTCGATTTATCACAACACTGTAGCTACTGGTATAATGTACAATGGTATGGGTGAAATTATGTTAATATACATATATATGTTGATTTGTACATTTATCTATACCTTTAATGCATATATACATATATATATATATATGTATATGTATATGTATATGTGTATGTGTATGTATATGTGTATGTATATGTATATGTGTATGTGTATGTGTATGTATATGTGTATGTATATGTATATGTATGTATGTAACATGTATGTTTATTTATTATATATGCATATTGATGTGTGTATTGTTATTTAGATCCATCAAATCAGGGTCACAAACCCCAATAGGTTGGGACGCACCAGTCAATGGTCGCATTGGCGACCCATGTATGCCTGAACAAAGAGATGGTTCTAGGTCGGTTGGCTCGTCTCATTTAAAAGTGGGTTGATATGGATCTCAGCTTTGAATATCCCATATGCGAACCATGGTGCGGGTTCATATGTACCAACATGTACCCTCTGGTAAACTAACATAACTATGGAAAATCACCATTTTTAAGGGGTAAATCCACTATAAATGGCCATTTTCAATAGCTATGTTAGTTTACCAGAGGGTACCTTTTTGTACCTACACAAAATCGCAGGAATGTTGGTAAATATACCATCACCATGGAGCATAATGAAGCATATGGGTATGATTTTTTAGTGTGATAGAACACTAGTGTTGAGGAATCCGTTCTCACAAAACGTGCGACAACCATGCACGCCATTCTGTGCGACACGATCGTGTTTGAGACGGAAGTGATCCGACAACCATAGGGTCCCAGAAATGAAGAGTTTCAATGGTAAACCTCAATTAATGGGTTATTAATGGGTTAATGGTTAATACGTTAATACTATTTAATGGTTATTAAACGGTTAATAATGGTTAGTAATGTTTAATACAACTGGCTGGTGGTTTGGAACATGGCTTTTATTCAGTTTTCCTCTTGGTTTTGCTAACCATGAGTTGTCCAATGTTTTGCCTTTGCATTCTTTGACCATAGCTCGAATCAATCATCACACGTCAGTTGTTTGCAGGATTTGTCCCACAGTGGTGTAACAAAGGAAGCAGCACGACAGTTTTCCTCAATCCGCAAGAAATGCCTGTGCATTGTAAGGCAAGAGGCTATTGATGAACTGTTTGTTTTTCGCTAGTTTTTTGAGACCACAGGATGAGAATCGAATCGGATTCCCCTGACAGTCTGACAGGCGTCCTTCCACTCACTAATTCCTTCCTATTAGCTTAGACTTGCAGTCTCCAAGCGGGACGCCATCCAGACTCAGCAGCAAAAACATATGTTTCCATAATTTATTCAGAACCTGCCGCCCACAGAACGTGCGCAACAATGATACAAACAAATACAAACAACAAGCCTCATTTCAATTGGTACCCTCTGGTAATTTAACATAGCTATTGAACATGGTGATTTTCCATAGTTATCTTAGTTTACCAGAGGGTATATCATATCAGTCAAGCCAACAAAAATTCCGTGAAGAATTCATGTTGCAAGCCTCCAAGATATGGTGTCAGTCTCGTTTCGTTTCCCCATTTTCTCCATTTTCCAACCATTCAAACTAGGTCAAACTCTAAAACTTCAGAAAAAAAAACAACTCCACAACTTTCAACCACTTTCAAATCCCCAAAAAAAACACATCCAGTCAGCTGCAGTGGTTTTACAACAACAACTTTAAACAGTGTTTACTTTCAACAACAACTTTAATAAACCTTCACATCCCCCAAACCTCCACGGCCCCGGCCATGGCTTTGATCGCCGGTGTCCCCGGTGTCCCCGGCGTGCTGCGGCCGCCCGTTGCGGTGGGCCCCCTGCTGGATGACGAGCCGGAGCTGCTGGGCCCCCGGATATTATATATATATATATTGTTAAGTGTTGTTTGAGAAAAAGTAAGTTATTATGTTATTATGTTGGTGTTGCTATTATTATTGTTGTTTACAGATCTAAAGATGGTTGGTAGCATGAGGAGCGCATCACTACGGCTAAAGTTGGAGATTATATACATGGCATTGGATGAGGGTAGAAAGATTCAATTTGCCCCCCCCCCACTTGATAGAGTTTGATAGTCAAGTTCTGATCTCACTATTTCACCGGCTAAAATTGGATGTAGTTGAGCAGACAAATACGGAGATTCATAGGTAATTTCTGGTTTGGAACATTTTCTTTTTTTCCATATATTGGGAATAATAATCCCAACTGATCAATAATTTTTCAGAGGGGTTGAAACCACCAACCAGAATTTATGATAACCAAGTTTCTGTTGGTGAACGCAACTAGGTTTACGATATGGTTACCCTCTGGCAATTTAACATAGCTATGGAAAATCACCATTGTTTTATCGGTAAATCAACTATTTCTATGGCCATGTTCAATAGCTATGTTAAATTACTGGAGGGTATGGTTAATGGTCCACGGTAGATACGTTGAACTATGTTGAATTCGTTGGAGGGGGGCCATCAGCCATCAACGTCCACCAGCTGCCGGGGGGATCAAGATGAGGGATCTCATGGAATACAAAGGCCCAAAGGCATTGAGATGTTTCACGAGAATGGTCGATGGTTTTTAGAAACACCAGTGTAATTCGACCACAACAGTTTTTTTTTTTCGTGTTAAGGCTTTTGAATTTGGTTTTGAACATGGTAGGACTGATGATGTAATCAACCATACCATTTGTTAATGAAACATGGCAATGGAAAGCACCCCATTTCATAGATGATTTTGCCATTTACATGTCCATTTCTAGGCGATTCGGTTCATGTTAAACTCCCCAAAACCTCGGAGTCTTGGCGGATTTGACCAAAAACCGTTGAAAAACCACCAGGAAATGGACAGCATAAAAAGGGACTCAGACACGTTTTGCTTTATGTGTTTGTATCCGATTAGGAGAACATGTGCCCAATAGTTGGATACAGAGGTTTTGGGATACAGAAAGTATGGTTAAATACTGCTTTGATGGGAGAAAAACCTCTGGAACCCTCTATGATTGGGTGTAAAAAGCCGAGGTCTCTTCTAATTGCTCTACCGACCCATTGATGGATCCATACCTAGGGGTGCAGTTCCAACAAGTTGCAAGGTGATATTTCATCATTCTCGTAGTTATAGGGGCACCATATCCCAACTGGTGGCGGTTAGAATCCAATGGTTGTAACCCATCGATAAGCCCAAATGCACCCCCAAGCATCGGAGTCCACAGTTATAAGATGGTTTGTACACCTCCTTAACTATAGTTATGTCAGTTATGTCTATCCCTATGGATCCAGAGCCTTCCTGAGAAGGTACTTATGCCTTTAAATCATGCCCCAGTCCTACTTCCTGAGAAGGTGCAATACTTGGATCCGTAGGCACCCATAGGGAACCTATCACTTAAGTATATAAGATAACCATAGAAACCAGTTAACCATGATTAATCATATTTGACCATTAAATATTTAGTTATTGATGATTATTAAATACTCATATTTATGGTCTTAGCCATGATTCATCATATTTGACCATTGTCAACCATTGTCAATACCAACTGACATTGCGAAAAGGGACCAGAACCCCGCGACAGGAGCCCTTCTACAGCGGAACGCTATCACCCAAGAAGAGTTTCTATGGCGGCCACCTGTCGAGATTCAGCCTCCGTGGGTTTTTCACGGATCACGTTCTGGCAGGATTTTATGGATGGATCCATGGATAAACATGGTGGATATATCTGGGAATTCATGGATTTATGGTGGATATATCTGGGAATTCAGGGATTTATGGTGGATATATCTGGGAATTCATGGATTTATGGTGGATATATCTGGGAATTCATGGATTTATGGTAGATATATCTGGGAATTCAGGGATTTATGGTGGATATATCTGGGAATTCATGGATTTATGGTGGATATATCTGGGAATTCATGGATTTATGGTGGATATATCTGGGAATTCATGGATTTATGGTGGATATATCTGGGAATTCATGGATTTATGGTAGATATATCTGGGAATTCATGGATTTATGGTGGATATATCTGGGAATTCATGGATTTATGGTGGATATATCTGGGAATTCATGGATTTATGGTAGATATATCTGGGAATTCATGGATTTATGGTGGATATATCTGGGAATTCATGGATTTATGGTGGATATATCTGGGAATTCATGGATTTATGGTAGATATATCTGGGAATTCATGGATTTATGGTGGATATATCTGGGAACTATTGCGGTAGAAAATGGGTGAATTGGAATCAAATGGAATGAAACGAGCAGCTGGGTCGTAAATTTCTGATAAATTATCCACAATGATGAAGTTGGTTTATAAGCAACATAATCGGACAACTGGGATAACAATGTGGCAATCCACATTTTGCCAGAAACAGGTGGTAAAAAACACGTAAATACTAATGCCCAGTGGGAGGTTTATTATTGGATTTACCACCATGTAATTCCAACAGCTACTTAGTTTTACAAACTGTTTGTGGTATCATCCGGAAATCAAACGTGGCTAAATCCACCATTATAGATGATTTTCACATTAAAACATACAACCATACATTTATAGTGGATTTCCCAGTCAGCCATGTTTGACTACCGGATAGAAAAGTGCTGAACCATTTCTTGTTGTTGAGACTGCTCCCGAGTTGTTATAGATGGTTAGTTGAGCGGTTTAATGTCAATGGGGATCGCCTTCCCCCCAGTTATGTTTGTTGGTTTAGTTTCACCCCATGAATAGTATATATAGGTAAATTACAACGACCTAACTGCTCTCCCTCATTGTAATCATGGTTAAGATTCGGGGAATCATCCCAAAATGGCCCAACATTTCAGTGAAATATTCTAATTTGCCTAGATATATCCCCCTACAAGCTATATTTATTGGAATGAGTTGCACCATAGCTATCCTTTGGGGGCATCGCCTTGTATGGATTGTTCATCCCTAATAGGACAACCTACGGGAAACGACGCCATGTTTTGTTGTTCCATACCGTGCCATTGTCGCAAATAGTGTGAATGCATGGCGTGCCCATATGTACCAGACTATTTATACTGATTCCCAGATTAATCTTATCCCCTTAGATAAAGCATTATTAACGTAAGGGCCCACTCAACTGCTGGATTCATTCCATATATAGACAACGCTGTCTTCGTTTTTGGCAGATGGTGTACAGTGATACTTTCCGGATCGGCCCATGATTTGGCGTGGTTTGGCACGTGGCGATCAACAGAGATCGTGGCCATCGTGGCCATCATCTGGTGGAGTTTCGAGGAGTGGACGACGACCTCCTACCCCTAAGATGGCTGTAAAGTCCAGTGTTATCATGTTATATAAATCTGTATTGTCAGATGCAGATGGCGAAGTTTTTTGGGTTCTGCAGACGCAACTTGCGAATTGCTTATTTTAGGCTACCGAATGATTACGAGTTGTGAAGACAATGGCAATACGCAAACAAACAAACAAACAAACAAACAAACAAACAAAGAAGCAAAACAAACAAACAAAAGCAAACAAACAAACAATCAAACAAGTAGGCAAACAAACAAACAAAAACAAACAAACAAAAACACACAAACAAACAAACAATCAAACAAGCAAACAAACAAACAAACAACCAAACAAGCAAGCAAGCACAAACAAACAAACAAACAGACAAACAAACACACAAACAAACTAAGAATCAAACAAGCAAGCAAACAAACAACAAACAAAAACACACAAACAAAAACACACAAACAAAAACACACAAACAAAAACACACAAACAAAAACACATACACAAACAAAAACACATACACAAACAAAAACACATACACAAGCAAACAAACAAACAAGCAAGCAAGCAAACAAACAAACAAACAAAGACACAAACAAACAAACAAACAAACAAACACACAAACACCCAAACACACAAACAAACAAACAAACACACAAACAAACAAACACACAAACAAACAGACACACAGACAAACAGACACACAGACAAACAGACACACAGACAGACAGACACACAGACAGACAGACACACAGACAGACAGACACACAGACAGACAGACAGACAGACAGACAGACAGACAGACAGACAGACAGACAGACAGACAGACAGACAGACAGACAGACAGACAGACAGACAGCCAGACAGACAGACAGACAGACAGACAGACAGACAGACAGACAGACAGACAGACAGACAGACAGACAGACAGACAGACAGACAGACAGACAGACAGACAGACAGACAGACAGACAGACAGACAGACAGACAGACAGCCAGACAGACAGACAGACAGACAGACAGACAGACAGACAGACAGACAGACAGACAGACAGACAGACAGACAGACAGACAGACAGACAGACAGACAACCACACAAAAACACAAAAACACAAAAACACAAAACTAGAAGTAATCATGATAGACTATTTGAACATCTATGTGCTCTCAATACCAATCAATCTAGTATGACGCTTAGACCCCGTGGTTTGCCCATGAACCAAATAGCATACAAAACCAATGAATTTGTAACGAGTTCAAACAAAAGAAATGAAATTGCGTTGACAAAGTTTAGCATGGCATGGCGGCTTGCAAAATCTTGCGAGAGAACTGTACCGCTATTAGGGTTCATTTGGTGTTTAGGTGAAATATAAAAAAATGTCGCACGCCGTGGAACAACTAACCGTTGCAATTAGGATTCGATTTAGGGTTCACACATAAGATATTAAAAGTCTCCCACCCCCAAAAAACAATTAGCCACACCGCAATTAGGGTTTCATGTAGGGTTTACGTAAAATTTCCCAACCACATTGAGCAATTAGCCATACCACAATTAGGTTTCATTTAAGGTTTCAAACAATTTCCCATGGAACAATTAACCATACCGCAACCACCACACCACCATCACCACCATCATCACCACCACCATCATCATCATCATCGTCATCAACAACACCATTTCCAGTTCCGGGCAAACCATAGGGTCTTGCCGTAGTATTATATTTTGAGGTTCATTAAAAAAAAACAAAGACCCTGTTCTTGTGGGCCAAGGTACATAGACCCTTTCAAGACCTATTTCAACAACTCACAGACCGATGTTCTCAGCCCTGAAATTTGGGTCCATATATTATCATACTGTAATAATCATAGTAATTATTAATTATTATACCTATTATAGTCATTATGAATCAATGAGTACAATGGGATTTTAATTTTTGTGCATACTCATTGTGCCCGATTGAGAACGACTACGCTATGAGTAATAGTTATTGACATCTTTTACCATATCCCAGATGATCAAGTGGACGCCATAAACGTTGCCCAATTTCTTAGGGCTCCAGGTCCCCCCGTGTTGGTTGCCTGCCGCCTGCAGGTGGTTGGAGCTTTCCGGCGGTGCAGCCAGACGATGAGCCCTTCAACACGTCCCCCCCCGAGTCGCCACCGCCACGAGGTGGATGAAGATTTCGGGGATCGACGAAGAACTCAAATTTGGAAATCTTGGGGTATTTTATGCTGTGTCAATGGGGTTTAAAACGGGTTTTTAGAATGTGGGTGCAATTTATGTTCAAGGATTTTCCTCAAAATCAACAATTCGACCATGAACACAGACAAATTTTCAGTGGAAACTACAGTAATCTTCCAACTCCGTATTTTGGCATGGTGGTTGTTAATTTGGGGGATGGTATATGATGGTTTATGTTATATCACAATTGGCGTACATCAAATAAATTGTCCCGTTGGACAACAATTTCCTCATTCTCAGTGAACAAAATTCAATTTGTGCAAGTCACATCTGGCTACATATGTTGGGTTGGTTACCTGACAGGTAACCAGAAGATGATTGTGATGTAGATAAACCATATACAGTTTTACAAGTTGCTTTATAAAGCCAACTACTGTGAAGTAAAACATATATCCTCCTGAAGTCGATGGTTTTCTCCTCATTTTTCTTGCCCAAATCGACCACAGGTGAGCCCCGGGTCTCTTTTCGAGCGAACGGCGGTTGGAGTCTTGCAGGTGAGTCGCCGCGGGGGCGTCGAACATTTGGTGTATGATCCCGCCCCATCATCTCGTGAGAAGTTGTAGTGACCATGGTACAAGCTGATATGAATTGTTCCCGAGCATTGATCATCCAGCTTAGTGATTAAGAATCTAGTGACTCTAGTGTTCGTAAGTCCCATATGTAAAGTTATTCACGTAAATCCAGTTGTGTGTATACATATATAAAATCATATATATATATTGTATACACAAAGTATTTTATAATACATATACACTATATATATATACAATTATCCATAGGTTTTACATAATTACATGGGTTCTTAGTACATACTACGATTCTAAGCCTGTTGCAATGGGATGACAACAGCCTCTCGAGGTCCGAATGCGGAGCCTGGCTCCGAAGCCGTCGCAGCGCCGCCGCCTGCGGGCATATCAGCTACTTTGAGCGATGGAAAGATGGAAAGACGAGTGGATCAATGCAGGGTATTTCTGAGATGATTTTTTGATGTATCATCAAAGATCACATCACATTCAGTTAATATCCATGAATATTTTAAAAACATATATTTTGATGTTGTTCCAGACATCACAAAGGATCGATATATTAGACTATATAGTTTTAGATTTGCCCTGGACTTATGCTTTTTCTGGTAACCGGTGGCTATGTTACCATTTTTGGAGTTCACAAGCTGGAGCAAGATGAGAAACCGTATACAGGGGTTTCAACAAATGGGGATACCCCAAAATCCCAAAATGGAAGCTTTATAATGGAAAATCCTATATAATAGAATGGATTATTTTGGGGTACCCCCGCTTCTTAGGAAACCAATATATATATATATACATGTATAGCATATGTATGTACTGTAATGTAATGTAATGTGATGTGATGTAATGTGATGTGATGTGATGTGATGTAATGTAATGTAATGTAATTTATATATATATATACACAATACTGGTGGTAATGTCCAATATTTTGACCTGGCTCAATGCCTTGAAGTTCTTTTTTCCCCGGCCTGTGCTCTGCACCATTCGGGCAAAATTGTGTTTTGTTTCAATCACGGGTTATTATATGATTATATGGTTAATGATGGTTAATGATGGTTAATGATGGTTAATGATGGTTCACTATAGGTATATGGGTCTGTCTGAAAATGGTACAAACCATAGTTCACTTAGTTCTGTCTACCTACTTAGCTATGGGGAGATATATTCCCCAGAAAAAACACATATTACCATCTGTTATTTAACATAGCCATGGAAAATCACCATGCTATTAATAGGTAAACCCAGTTGTTCACCATCTATTTCGATTAGGGCCATCGAAATCCCATGGCAAACTGGCAATGTCATAGCCAGGTTGGGTAAATCCCATTATATTCCCTATAAATCCCCACAAATCCCCATTAAATCACCATTTATAGTGGTTAAATCACCATTAAATAGTGGTAAACCATCTTACATCCTGCGGGCCCGCGATTTCTCATCAGCCATCAATCCCGAGGTTCGCACACCGGAACGGCTCGGCGGGCTCGGCCGTTCCACGCCGCCGAGGCGCGACGTTGGATTAATTCAGCACCCAAATAGCTCTACCCTATGTTCAGACAAAACCGTTTTAGTCTGTGATTAAAAACTGTGATATGTGGGTATGGGTCAGTTTTTTTCAACGGGGGGAGACCGCAGATTTTCTTCATCCAATATCAGAGGCGTATCTGATTCTGACACCCATATTGCGATTCTGATTTTAGATGCTTTCAAATGAAGAATCAGTAGTTATATATGACTGGATCAGAATGAAGAATCCATATAGGATGGGATTCTGACAGTCATATCAAATGAAGAATCAGGGTTTCTTAGGGATCCCATCCTATCTTTATATATGACTGGAGGTTTCAAGATTCAGTAGTATTCCCATGGCTGCGCTATTGGCTTTGAAATATCATCCTCATGGTTGTATCCCCCGGGTCCTGGGTTTGTCCAAAATTTGGTATCCTCAAAACCTGTGGTCTATCATATGATTCTTCATAGACAATATTAGACAATGCAGTATACCAGTACTGTATACCATTCCAGATTGAATCACAGATGATCACAGATGTAAAATTCATCACCTCCCTCGAACGTATTTTGCCCGCATGATCCTTTACGTGTGGTAAATATAGCCTACTTGGATTCCGGTCATGGAAGTAGTTTAACAAGGGATGATGAAAACTGGGATCCAAGGACTACCCCAATCAGGATCACCAGTGGAGTCACTAACCATGGCCCATCTAAGTATCCCCTTATGCAATCCAATAATCCCAGCAAATATTCCCATGTTCTCCTACAACATCTCCATGAAATGGTTGAAATCACCCGAAAATATACCACTATAAATGATCTATGCCCAGCAATGATCTAACTATAGCTATATCTGCCATGAAACATGGTAAGCCTGGTTATAAAAACAACTTAATTATATATCAAAGATGACCTATAGATCCTCATGCTTGATCATTTTGTTGGTTAACCCCCCCGTTTTTGAAAGGAAAATCACCCACATGGTACTCTTGCGGGGCTTTTCAGCTCACTGTAGGCCTCTCCCTGCCTTGCCATCCGCACTGTGCCGCGGCGTTGTCCAAGAAGTGGCGATTTTTATCAGCAAAAAATGGAAGAAATCTGGGGATTCTACCAGGAAAAATATGGCACAGGTATCATCATGAGCCTCACCCACCTGGTGATACCTTGGCCAACCCTACCACTTCTGAATCAACATCTTACAGCTTGGGTGAACGGGTGAACTAACTTGCGCACTGACCCTTAAATCCAACATCATATTGCCGGTTATATGTATCATTATGTTTCAGTGATATTCCCATGGCTGGTTATGGTCTTGATATGTGTTGATCATATTACCCACCTTTAGAATATATATATATATAATACTGCTGGCTGTATATATATACATGAATATGTCCTCTGATAATCAATTTTCATTATTCCCATGAATTAGGGCAAACATCCAACATATCATCTAGACCTTTGACCCCAACCAGGTCAGTGATTCTCCCAGGTCAGTACCTTCCACGCGTGTGGACAGCTTCCCTCGGCCGTTGGATGCTCCCTCAGAAACATGGGGCCAATCCAGCGCCACAAAGGAATCCTAAGTGTTTCAGAACCTAACTTGGTATTCCCCAAGAAAGAATCAAACAGATAGAAACATATTTCCAGGATGGTATTGAATTTGATGTGTTCTTCATAATTTCCTGCGGTCCAACTTTTCTATTTGTGTGGAGGTTGCTGTATGGGAGATTCTCCCCAAGTACATCCATATCGGTTGTGTTATATTCAATGTAGGAGCTGGACATCGAACGTTCGAGATTGTTTGGGATGAGCGGTTTCAAGCTAGTTACATCCATGTATTGGAAGTCAAGGCCACATATGGGGTACCCTAATTGTACAACGTTCGCTTGTGTTTTTTTTTTGCATTTGTTGTGGGCCACATTAACAAAAATCCATCGGTTTTTCAGGATCCCTATGCGCGGCCCTTGTCACCGCCATTGCAGCAGGCCAGTGACAGTTTCTTTCCCCAAATTGCAGACCTGTGATGAATGGCAATTCCCCTATTGAAATGGCCATTTATAGTGGATTTACCCATTAAACATTGTGATTTTCCATAGTTATGTTAATTACCAGAGGGTATCCAGAATCCACTTGGCACTTGGACAAGCAACATCAGCAACAGCGTCGAGTAGCTCTCATCCCTTGTTGCTGCATTGTTTTCTGCTTATATGCCCATGACATATGATTATATATCTAAGTGCTTAGTAAGCGTGAAGTGAGATTGGCACTGATATCCAGTCATGCCATCAGGATACTCTGCCGTCACTCCAGCGGACTGTGTTGTGAGTTTTCAGAAACTTGTGTGTAGCATCTTTGGGATTCTACAACATGACCCTGTTGGTTGATCCAGAAAAATAAAAAAAACACGTTAAAAGACATTGTGGTGGCAAAAAAGATAGAACACATAGATCCCTGCCAATTTGATGATGGTCTACTTTTCTATCCTTCTGGTGCTTAATTTGGTGTCAAGACCGATATTTTCTGGGTCCATGGCGTGGATCTAGCTCGAATCGGTTGCATTCAGAAAGGCAAGGAACAATGATACGTTTTTGTTGAGCATCATTTCAGTTGCAGTAATCCAGCTGGAATATTTAATCTTAATACCCTTTAAGTTCTTTTTCACCTCATGATAATGAAAACATGGTGCTTTGCGGTTGAAAACTTGTGACGTGTTCTTGACATCTTGAAATCTTACATGATTATTGCTTAACAAAGGGGTACCCCACAAGTGGGATGGTTAGCACTCAAAATGAACAGTATTTGTGGCTTGCAAGGCCTGAAGTTTGGACTTTCAAATGAAGAGTGGACCATCCCAAATTATATAAATCATTTGTCCAGACAGTTTTTTTACGGTCCCAAAATGGCACATTTTTTGCATCAGAGATGTTTTCCGTCAGGGATGGGTTGGGCTGTGGCGTTGCTGCCGTTCATGTGCACACATAGGTAGGCTACGTCAGGAATGGCCTGCCCTCACCACCTGCTTTTCTGCAGCAATTCATGCAATAGCAAGTCTTCAGATCTGCGTTTTTTTCGTTTGCCGAGCTGATGGTAACCAATCACCATTTGGTAACCATCAGTAACCCACTTCTGAACTCATGTAACTCACACAGCAATGATTCTGAGTTTGCCAATCATCAGTACCATGGTGACCATGGTGACCATGCTTCGAGAAAAGGAGGGCTTGGCAATTGGATTAAAAGTACCAAACAAAAAACGATAGACATGTGTATCTGGTTGGTGGTTTGGAACATGTTTATGTTTCCATATATTGGGAATAATCATCCCAACTGACTAATATTTTTTCAGAGGGGTTGAAACCACCAACCAGGTATATTGACATTACTTGATATAATTAAACAATATTAAACATTTACCACAATTTTAGTATAGGATTCTACATCTTTATTTACTAAACTGGAAGGTTGCTTGAAACCTCCGTTGAAAAAAAGGGAGCGCGGCTTCCGGAGGCCGGCTCCGCCGCGCGGCTTTCCGCTCCACGGCTCTTGGAACCACAGCGGCTTGAGCCGCAGGACGAGAAACGGGAGCAAAATGGGGTATCATCCAGTGGTGGGAATTACCCTATGTTAATTTACATTGGTGGTTAAAAATGATCATAGAATTTTTATGGGAATTACCCTCTGGTAAATTAACATAGACCCTAAAAACACTCAATTTTTAGTGGAAACTAGTCTTTTAACCCCTGTTTGCCAGGGTCAAACTGTTAATTTACTGGAGGGTCATATGGAATATACCTAAAAAGAATAATACATGGGATCTTATGATTATTAATATTACCCTTTATGGATCCAAATACCTTCTTAGGAAGTGTTTGGGGTATGATTTGGGGGGTTAAGTATCTTCGCAGGAGGTGTTTGGATCCATAGTGCCATAGGGTTACATCCATTGGTGGGATATCATCCATTCATATGTTCTTAGTTTATATATATATAGCTGGGTAAATTATAACGACCTCACTGTTCTCCCTCACTGGAATCATAGTTAATAAGGGAAATCATCCCCAAATGGGCCTTATTTCAGGTTAGTGAATTATTGTAATTTACCCAGATATAGTGATGATACGATATCACATCATTGGAGACCATTTAATGAATGGGACATTGTAGTATGAATAAATCATTACCAATGTAATGTTCATTCCCTATGTATGGACATTAGTAATGTAGTTGTCGATAAAACATCATAGTATTGTAGTATGAATACCCCGGTTGAACTACCCAGTATTAGGCATTAGGGGTGGACTAGCCATTTATATAGTTTTCAGTAGTATTTAACCCTGACTGTTTATCCCATGTTTTCCTCTATATTGTTAACTAATGGCTAGCACTATAGTAAGCAGTAACATTATAATTACCATTGTGAGTTTAACAAATGTCGCTGCTATATGATTTCATGATATTTCATGTATATAATTCATGGACAATGGCACATCAATAGCGCACACAGACACACAAACCCATGATCGCAGGTTTCCCCCACCTGCTGTGTGAAGTTTCCAACTTGTTTGCGACTTGAAGTTTCCGAATGTAACTTCCTTCGGTAATCGGCCCCAAAGAGATCAACAACAGCGATGTGATGTACAGTACCTCTATTTGAGCTCTCAGAGACCCCTGCTGGTTGGTGGTGACTGGAACATGAATTTTATGTTTCATTTCATATATGGGATGTCATCCCAACCCCATTGACGAACTCATATTTTTCGGAGGGGTAGGACAACCACCAACCAGCCTGAGTTTCTCTGAAAATACGATACCTCATGGGCCCTCAAGGTCTGGTGGCTTCCATCCTTTCCATTCGAAGATATTCAAATAGCCGCAATGTCACCTGGGGGGTACACCCCATTTTCACACGCGCACACACACACATAAATATCATAACTGGTTGGTTATATCAGTTATTATATATCCCATTCATATCCCATTATATCTCTATTGTTCAGGGAAAGATCTCGAATGTCGATGGTCAAAGCCAACTTAACTGGTTACACATAAGCTTATCACAAACCATCATAAACCATAAATGGGGTGACATCATTTGACATCCATAACTGTCATTTCGGGCCATAAATTTCGTTTCTTTTTGATAGCGCGGGCCATAACTGTCATGGACGTTCCAACGTTTGGCCGCCAGGATGGACGTCGCTTCGATCCCAGGCTTTCACAGGCGTCGCGAATCTATTTCTGGTTTCACGGGGGTTTCACCAACGATAAAATGGAGATATGCAAAACAAAAAAAACAAGCAGAATGGAGATATTTAATGATAATTTGGGATTGGAACATGGTAATATAATGATTATAATGTAATCTTATGGGATGCAATGATATTTAATGGTAAATTAATCCCATTGGATTCAATGGAACATGGTAATATAACTAGCAATGATGTTGATATTGTTGATATTGTATGTAAATATAAGTTGCAGAGAAAAACATCACGTGGCCAATATGATAACGAATCCCTGAACATCGGTGGCAGGGATGGACCTAAAGCATGCTTTGACCATGGCACTAATACCATGGCACTCATACAACCAGTAATGGTGATGTTATGGGGATGCTATGGCATACGTTAATTATGCGTATAAAGATGTATAAAGCATGAAATAGTCAACAATCACAGTTATAGATATTTGGGTGTCTCTGAGAATGGGATACCAATGGATATACACCCAATTAAAAACTAGACGACGGTTGGCCCGAGAGCGAAAAAGCCGTTTTTCAAGCAGCTCTGAGTATGGTAGTCGTAAAAAATAGTCGGTGATAGGTTGGTGAATTTTATATGAGCTATGGAGGGGTAAGTTGTGAAAAGTAAGATTGATTAAGAAGAGGATACATGTGACAACCCATGCATATGCACTGTGCTGCTTGGTAAAGGGCATCATATGACACGTGTCTTGCAACCACAGAGAGACATAGATAGAGAGAAAGGGAGAGAGAGAGAGAGAGAGAGGGAGAGAGAGAGAGAGAGAGAGAAAGAGAGGGAGAGAGAGAGAGAGAGCAGGGTCTTCTGTTGTTAGTATTGAGACACTATATTGCAAGACAATATATTAAAGATGTATTTTAGGCAGGCGAGACAAGTAGTATCAAGACAATATATTACAAGTACAAAACACTAGTTTGCATCCTATCCTTCGTATTGTTTTTCACACGCAGACGCTTTTGCACAGAAGCTGTTACACACAGACGCATTTACACACAGACGCTTTTACACACAGAAGCGTTTACACACAGACGCTTTTACACACAGAAGCTTTTACACACAGAAGGTTTTACACGCAGACACTAGACACTTTTTTACACATAGGCTTTTACACACAGACGCCTTTACACACAGACACTAGACACTTTTACACGCATAGGCTTTTACACACAGACGCTTTTACACGCAGATGTTTTTAGACACACACACTTTCACACACAGAAGCTTTTACACACAAACACTTTCACACACAGAGGCTTTTACACAGAGTCTTTTACACACAGACGCTTTTACACAAAGAAGCTTTTACACACAGACTCCTTTACACACAGACGCTTTTACACACACACAGACGCGTTTACACACAGAGGCTTTTACACACAGACGCTTTTACACACAGACACTTTTACACGCAGACGCTTTTATACACAGGCGCTTTTACAGGCAGATGCTTTTACACGCAAAGACTTTCACAGACGCTTTTACACACAGTTTTACACACAGACCTTTTACACACAGACACTTTTACACACAGACCTTTTACACACAGACGCTTTTACACACAGACGCTTTTACACACAGACGCTTTTACACACAGAGGCTTTTACACTCAGAAGCTTTTACAC
>CAMXCT020000124.1:0-67682 GCA_947184155.2 Cladocopium goreaui | reverse complement strand
GTGTGTAAAAGTGTCTGTGTGTAAAAGCGTCTGTGTGTAAAAGCCTCTGTGTGTAAAAGCGTCTGTGTGTAAAAGTCTCTGTGTGTAAAAGCGTCTGTGTGTAAAAGCGTCTGTGTGTAAAAGCGTCTGTGTGTAAAAGCGTCTGTGTGTAAAATCGTCTGTATGTAAAAGGGTCTCTGTGTAAAAGCGTCTGTGTGTAAAAGCGTTTGTGTGTAAAAGTCTCTGTCTGTAGAAGCGTCTGTGTGTAAAAGCTCCTGTGTGTAAGAGTGTTTGTGTGTAAAAGTGTTTGTGTTTAAAAGTGTTTGTGTGGAAAAGGGTTTGTATGTAAAAGCGTCTGTGTGTAAAAGCTTCTGTGTGTAAAAGTCTCTGTGTGTAAAAGTGTTTGTGTGTAAAAGTGTTTGTGTGTAAAAGCGTCTGTGTGTAAACGTGTTTGTGTGTAAAAGTCTCTGTGTGTATTTGCGTCTGTGTGTAAAAGTCTCTGTGTGTAAAAGCGTCTGTGTGTAAAAGCGTCTGTGTGTAAAAATATTTGTGTGTAAAAGTGTTGGTGTGTAAAAGTGTCTGTGTGTAAAAGCGTCTGTGTGTAAACGTGTTTGTGTGTAAAAGTCTCTGTGTGTATTTGCGTCTGTGTGTAAAAGCGTCTGTGTGTAAAAGCTCTGTGTGTAAAAGCTTCCGTGTGTAAAAGCCTCTGTGTGTATAATAAAAGCGTCTGTCTGTAAACAGTTCTGTGTGTAAAAGCGTCTGTCTGCAACTTTACGAAAGATACGATGCAAACTATTGTCTTGTACTTGTAATATATTGTTTTGAAACTACTCTTCTCGTCTGCCTATAATACATCTTCAATATATTGTCTTGTAATTTAGTGTCTCCATACTAGCAACAGAAGACTTTGCTCGTCTACGCTCTCGGGCCATCCGTCGTCTAGTTCCTCAGTTTTTGGCGTCCAACGTCCATTTCGTGCGAAAGGGTTGCCGGCGACGCTTCAAAATCGCAATTTTACCTAGGTTTTGGACGTCCAACGTCCATTTCGTGCGAAAGGGTTGCGTTTCGTGGCGCTCCAGCGGCACCGCCCCCGCCTTAAGAGAGAATAGAAGAAGAGCGAGAAGAGATCTGCAGATGTGAAGGTGTGAAGATCTAGATCTGCAGGTGTGAGGGTGTGAAGATCTAGATCTGCAGGTGTGCGGGTGTGATGATGTAGATCTGCAGATGTGAGGGTGTGATGATGTAGATCTGCAGATGTGAGGATGTGATGATGTAGATCTGCAGATGTGAGGGTGTGAAGATCTAGATCTGCAGGTGTGAGGGTGTGAAGATCTAGATCTGCAGGTGTGAGGGTGTGAAGATCTAGATCTGCAGATGTGAGGGTGTGAAGATCTAGATCTGCAGGTGTGAAGGTGTGAAGATCTAGATCTGCAGGTGTGAAGGTGTGAAGATCTAGGTCTGCAGGTGTGAAGGTGTGAAGATGTAGATCAGCAGATGTGAGGGTGTGAAGATCTAGATCTGCAGATGTGAGGGTGTGAAGATCTAGATCTGCAGGTGTGAAGGTATGAAGACGTAGATCAGCAGATGTGAGGGTGTAAGATCTAGCAGGTGTGAGGGTGTGAAGATCTAGATCTGCAGATTGATTAGATATGAAGAGGTGAGGATAATCCCATGTGAAGATCTAGATCTGCAGATGTGAGGGTGTGAAGATCTAGATCTGCAGATATGAGGGTGTGAAGATCTAGATCTGCAGGTGTGAAGGTGTGAAGATCTAGATCGGCAGATGTGAGGGTGTGAAGATGTAGATCTGCAGATGTGAGGGTGTGAAGATCTAGATCTGCAGATGTGAAGGTGTGAAGATCTAGATCGGCAGATGTGAGGGTGTGAAGATGTAGATCTGCAGATGTGAGGTTGTGAAGATCTAGATCTGCAGATGTGAAGGTGTGAAGATCTAGATCGGCAGATGTGAGGGTGTGAAGATGTAGATCTGCAGGGTCGTGAAGGGTGAAGATGAGATCAGCAGATGTTTGAAGGTGTTGCTGAAGATGTAGATAACGGATTGCTTTTTTCCGAAGAACAACCCTTCGCAGGCGCTCTCGGGAACACTCATGTCACAACACATTTTGTGGTTGAACCCAACCTCCGTGGAGGGTTCCAAGACTTTCATCAACGAGTTGCGCAGCTCTGCTACAGGCAGCCAATTCCGGTTGGAATGTGTCTGCACACCACCCGCAGTAGCCAGGACTCGAATCTCCTCTTTTCGCATTTCGTACAAAGCACGACTGAGCCACTCCTTGCCCTGTGAAACAGCTGTAAGGCGAAGTTCTTCCAATTTGGCAGCCGATGCCTCTTCCACCTGCGGCATCCGACACACTGCCGCCACAAAACCACCATCATCCTACAACATCGCACCATGTGACAAACATTCAAATTCGGTCACAAAAACAACTCATGTCACAACACATTTTTTGGTTGAACCCAACCTCCGTGGAGGGTTCCAAGACTTTCATCAACGAGTTGCGCAGCTCTGCTACAGGCAGCCAATTCCCGTCAGACTTCGTCTTCGCACCACCCGCAGCAGCCAGAACTCGAAGCTGACGAGCTGACATTTCCGACAAAGAACGACTGAGCCACTCCTTGCCCTGTGAAACAGCCCCAAGGCGAAGTTCTTCCAATTTGGCAGCCGATGCCTCTTCCACCTGCGGCATCCGACACACTGCCACCACAAAACCGCCATCTTTCTACAACATCGCACCATGTGACAAACATTCAAACTCGGTCACAAAAACAACTCATGTCACAACACATTTTGTGGTTGAACCCAACCTCCGTGGAGGGTTCCAAGACTTTCATCAACGAGTTGCGCAGCTCTGCTACAGGCAGCCAAGCCTTGCCGGATCGTGTCTCCACACCACCCGCAGTAGCCAGGACTCGAAGCTCCTCTTTTCGCATTTCGTCCAAAGAACGACTGAGCCACTCCCTGCCCTGTGAAACAGCCCCAAGGCGAAGTTCTTCCAATTTGGCAGCCGATGCCTCTTCCACCTGCAGCATCCGACACACTGCCACCACAAAACCGCCATCATCCTACAACATGTGACAAACACGCAACTTTCGTCACAATCCTATTCTGCCCCACCGGACCTGCATGCGTGGTGCCAAGACATCCAGCAATTGAGCGCGCAGCTCTCCAACCGCAAGCCACTTGTTGTCCGGTCCACGGCCAACATTTCGAGCATGCGCCATTTTGCGAAGCTCCATGACTGAAATGTTTGCCAGGGCATCCTGGAGCCATTCACGACCCCTGGTCACAGCACTGCTACGCAGCTCCTGCAACCGAATTTCCACGCCGAACCCAACCTCCGTGGAGGGTTCCAAGACTTTCATCAACGAGTTGCGCAGCTCTGCTACAGGCAGCCAAGCCTTGCCGGATCGTGTCTCCACACCACCCGCAGTAGCCAGGACTCGAAGCTCCTCTTTTCGCATTTCGTCCAAAGAACGACTGAGCCACTCCCTGCCCTGCGAAACAGCCCCAAGGCGAAGTTCTTCCAATTTGGCAGCCGATGCCTCTTCCACCTGCAGCATCCGACACACTGCCACCACAAAACCGCCATCATCCTACAACATGTGACAAACACGCAACTTTCGTCACAATCCTATTCTGCCCCACCGGACCTGCATGCGTGGTGCCAAGACATCCAGCAATTGAGCGCGCAGCTCTCCAACCGCAAGCCACTTGTTGTCCGGTCCACGGCCAACATTTCGAGCATGCGCCATTTTGCGAAGCTCCATGACTGAAATGTTTGCCAGGGCATCCTGGAGCCATTCACGACCCCTGGTCACAGCACTGCTACGCAGCTCCTGCAACCGAATTTCCACGCCATCGGACGACGAGGATGACGCGGTCGCATGCTCCATTCGCACAGACATCCCCTTCAGCAAATGAAACAGCGACCACAAAATTGTACGGTACAATGATTCCCGTAGTATTTTTTGTCCACTGCTCATGCATTTCAATGAAAACATTACATATATTTTTTTCGTGCTATACTTACATAGATCCACTGCATCGTAAACAAACACTGACATTGTCACAATGCAATTCTCGAGATCTCACGGACAGCCCCCACAGAAACCTCGAGAAGTCCAAGAAATGTTCAAGATACCTGTTTGCCAATCGTCACTTGTTTCACGAACATTCAGCGTACATATAAGAATCTGGATGTTCACTCTGTACACAATGCATCTTGTCTCGACGTTCACATCTGAGCCAAGGAAAGAGGTAAAGAGGTAAACTATGCTTGTCGCTGCAGAGTTGCACAATCCACTGCAAAGGATTTGTTCGCTGACTTCCAAACTGAGACCACCACTCATGAGTTTGACATGGCAAAGAACCACTGTCGCAGAGACCTGCAAACTAAAGGCTGAACGCATCAACAAAAAAATAGTTTAACAAAGCTCAAAAACAAAAAACTCAGCAGCTCGGCAACACCATCTTGCATCATCTCGCAATGCCTCTGCAACCAAATTTCCACGGCAGCGGACGACGCGAATGACGCGGTCGCATGCACCATTCGCACAGACATTCCCGTCAGCAAATGAAACAGAGACCACAAAACGTCCACAAACGTCACGGGTGCGTGACTTCAACCAAACATGTTGCATTCAGAAAATTCCGAGACATGCATATCTGTTCGCTTGAGTTCAAAACAATGCCATGACATGCTTGAGAACAAAACAAAATTGAACGGTACAAAATTGAACAGTACAATGATTCCCGTAGTATTTTTTTGTCCACTGCTCATGCATTTCAATGCAAAGATCACATATTTTTTTGTGCCATAAATCACATAGATCCACTGCATCGTCAACAAACACTGACATTGTCACAATGTAATTCTCGAGATCTCACAGACACTTTTACACACAAAAGCTTTTACACACAGACGGTTTTACACACAGACGCTTCTACACGCAGACACTTTTACACGCAGATGCGTTTTACACACGCACACACACTTTCACACACAGAGGCTTTTACACACAGAAACTTTTACACACAGACCCTTTTACACACAGACCCTTTTACACACAGACGCTTTTACACACAACACTTTCACACACAGATGCTTTTACACACAGAAGCTTTTACACACAGAGGCTTTTATACACAGAAGCTTTTACACACAGAGGCTTTTACACACAGAAGCTTTTACACACAGGCGCTTTTACACACAGACACTTTTACACACAGACGCTTTTACACACAGACACTTTTACACGCAGACGCTTTTATACACAGGCGCTTTTACAGGCAGATGCTTTTACACACAAACACTTTCACAGTCGCTTTTACACGCAGACACTTTTACACACAGACGCTTTTACACACAGACACTTTTACACACAGACGCTTTTACACACAGACGCTTTTACACACAGACGCTTTTACACACAGACACTTTTACACACAAACGCTTTCACACACAGAGGCTTTTACACACAGAAGCTTTTACACACAGACTCCTTTACACACAGACGCTTTTACACACAGACGCTTTTACACACAGAAGCTTTTACACACAGACTCCTTTACACACAGGCGCTTTTACACACAGACGCTTCTACACACAGACGCTTTTACACACAGACGATTTTACACACAGACGCTTTTACACACAGACGCTTTTACACACAGACCCTTTTACACACAGACGCTTTTACACACAACCGCTTTTACACACAGAAGCTTTTACACACAGGCGCTTTTACACACAGACCCTTTTACACACAGACACTTTTACACACAACATTTTCACACACAGAGGCTTTTACACAGGCGCTTTTACACACAGACGCTTTTACACACAGACGCTTTTACACACAGACGATTTTACACACAGACGCTTTTACACACAGACGCTTTTACACACAGACCCTTTTACACACAGACGCTTTTACACACAGACGCTTTTACACACAGACGCTTTTACACACAGACGCTTTTACACACAGACGCTTTTACACACAACACTTTCACACACAGAGGCTTTTACACACAGAAGCTTTTACACACAGAGGCTTTTACACACGGAAGCTTTTACACAGGCGCTTTTACACACAGACGCTTTTACACACAGACGCTTTTACACACAGACGCTTTTACACACAGACCCTTTTACACACAGACGCTTTTACACACAACCGCTTTTACACACGGCACTTTTACACACAGACACTTTTACACACAGACGCTTTTACGCACAGACACTTTTACACAGACGAAAGCGTTACGATTGACCAAGTAAAATCGCAATTTTTCCTCAGTTTTTGACGTCCAACGTCCATTTCGTGCGTAAGGGTTGCGATTGACAACTCACAATCGCAATTTTTCCTCAGTTTTTGACGTCCAACGTCCATTTCGTGCGTAAGGGTTGCGCGGGACACTTCAAAGGAAGGGTTGCGCGGGACACTTCAAAGTCGCAATTTTTCCTCAGTTTTTAACGTCCAACGTCCATTTCGTGCGAAAGTCCATTTCGTGCGAAAGGGTTGCGCGCGACCAATAAAAGTTGCAATTTTTCCTCAATTTTTGACGTCCAACGTCCATTTCGTGCGTAAGGGTTGCGCGGGACGCTTCAAAGTCGCAATTTTTCCTCAGTTTTTAATGTCCAACGTCCATTTCGTGCGAAAGGGTTGCGCGCGACCAATAAAAGTTGCAATTTTTCCTCAGTTTTTGACGTCCAACGTCCATTTCGTGCGAAAGGGTTGCGCGCGACGGATGACAATCGCAACTTTTCCTCAGTTTTTGACGTCCAACGTCCATTTCGTGCGAAAGGGTTGCCTGGGACGCTTCAAAATCGCAATTTTACCTAGGTTTTGGACGTCCAACGTCCATTTCGTGCGAAAGGGTTGCGTTTCGTGGCGCTCCGGCGGCACCGCCCCCGCCTTAAGAGAGAATAGAAGAAGAGCGAGAGGAGATCTGCAGATGTGAAGGTCTGAAGATCTAGATCTGCAGGTGTGAAGGTGTGAAGATCTAGATCTGCAGGTGTGAAGGTGTGAAGATCTAGATCTGCAGATGTGAGGGTGTGAAGATCTAGATCTGCAGGTGTGAGGGTGTGAAGATCTAGATCTGCAGGTGTGAAGGTGTGAAGATGTAGATCTGCAGATGTGAGGGTGTGAAGATCTAGATCTGCAGGTGTGAGGATGTGAAGATCTAGATCTGCAGATGTGAAGGTGTGAAGATCTAGATCTGCAGGTGTGAGGGTGTGAAGATCTAGATCTGCAGGTGTGAAGGTGTGAAGATGTAGATCTGCAGATGTGAGGGTGTGAAGATCTAAATCTGCAGATGTGAGGATGTGAAGATCTAGATCTGCAGGTGTGAGGGTGTGAAGATCTAGATCTGCAGGTGTGAAGGTGTGAAGATGTAGATCGGCAGATGTGAGAGTGTGAAGATCTAGATCTGCAGGTGTGAAGGTGTGAATATCTAGATCTGCAGATGTGAGGGTGTGAAGATCTAGATCAGCAGATGTGAAGGTGTGAAGGATCTAGTATAACTGGCTGCTTTTTACGAGAAACCCTTCGCAGGCGCTATCGGGAAAAAGTCCGTCTGAAAACCAGCATTGTGAGGGGGGGGGTGGTTTTGAGCACCTCGGCCACACGAGTCTCCTAAAATCTGTCGCTACCACACCCGTATCCTAGCATTCGTATCCCAAAGCACTAATTGGAAAACCCTGGTGGCTGTCGGACGTCCTCCGAGGCAAAACTTCCCAGTTTCCCATAGGCAATTGATCGGACTGCAAAGATCGGGATATCTAACTGCAAACCACTGCCATGGTATGTTCAAGGACTACTATGGAGCTGGAGGGAAGCAGTAACCCCAAGCATGGATGCCACTCACTCGGCGGTCTGGAATAAGGACTGCTTGTATGGCACCAGACAGGGCAGGAGGGGAGCGGCATGTTGCAAAATCCAGGCAAGGCGCACGAGAGACCGTGGAAAATTAAGGAGCGGGGTACCCTCAGCCCAGTCTGAGTCCACAAATCGGGAGTGTCGTGCATATTGGCTGGGCGGCTTCAAATTGGGCTTGAGGCCTGGAAGCACAGTTGCTGGCTGATCTGAGGTCTCATCATCCTCGGCGAGAGGTGACTTGTCCATAAGCTGACTAACGTGCCTGTCCTCGTTTGGAGGATTTTGACTACGAGCCGCTCTCAACCTCATCGCGAACCGTTCCAGCAGTCGGATCATGCATCGGAAAGGTTGGGGGCATGTAATAATTGCGCGTTTCGATCCGCAGTGCCATGCTTTTGGCTAGCAGGTAGTGGTCGTGACCCGTTTTGCGTTTGCGAGCTGCCGATCGATGCTTTTCACTGCCGCCATGGGTCTTGCTAAGAGTCTCCTGTCCACAAGACCAGGGGTTGCTGTTTCAGCAGGCTGATAACTGCAATCTCGCGGTCAGTACCATACTGCTGGCCTTCATCAATGACCAGGAGGGAGAGCTCTTGCATAAAACCACCCATTGTGGACCATTGCATGGTAAGATCCTGGGCAACCGTTCCCCCGGTGGCTAAAATTAACTGACACTTGTTCAGCATTTGCCTTCTTTCTCTCGGGTGGATATCAAATTTCGTGTGGGAGTAACTGCTTTTGTTGCGCTCTTGGTCTCCCACCAGCCTCCCTATGCGCCCAAACACCCCCGACGGGGGGTCGAGCCATAGGAGGAGGTCAGCAAAGGATCTAGTGCCGGAGTTCTCTTTACAAATGAACAGTATTTTGAGGCTGTCGGTAGTGTCGATTTCAATCAAGGCCAGGATGAGGATTGCCATCGATTTCGACTTGCCTGCTCCGAAAAGCCCTTGGATGCACAGATCTAGCCGGTTGGTGAGCAACGCCATTGTCACTGCGCAGAGTGTGCCTAAAACATGTCCGTCAATCTCAGCGGCAAAGGATAGTGCCGTGGAGCGGGTCCAGGGGTGAAGCTCGCCCTCCACGTGACATGGAATTAGCACTAGGCGTAGCAACTGGCCGCACAAATGCAAGAAATGTGATCTTTTGTTGCCCTCCATTCCTTCCACTGCCGTTTGTACATTATAGATACCTAATCCCAGGTGGTATCTGCACGGGGAGGTTTGCGCGACAGCGGTAAGCTCTCGGGTAGGCTTAGTACATCCGAACATCCACATTGTATGTAGAAAGAAGGTCTTTGGGACCGGGCTTTTCTGTCCCTGGACGGTCGCATCAATGGGGTCCACGTGCTGGCCGGAGGCACTATACCAGTCTTGGAGGGCTTCGAGTTGTTCCTTTGCAAAAAATTCAATGGCTGGTCCTGAGAGGAAAGCAACTTCGATGAATTTGGGGTTGCACTGTCTGTATATGCGTGAGGCAGCTAGCTCATCCTTTTTTTTGGATGCGCGCGGCGTGATGGCTAGGACTAAGCCAAACAGGATTTGAAGGTCATCTCCGTCATCAGCTGGTGCTTCTGCTGTACCTACCATGGCAATAAGCCTACCCGTGCCAATGGGGCTGACTTTGTGATGGTGCGCATCACTGGCTAGTAGGCTGAACACTTCAGTTTTACCCAGGCTTGGATGTCGGAACGCGAATGCATCTTGTCCGCCTTTGACTTTCCAGTGTCCAAACTCGCTGCCTTTGAAGAGGAATTCGAGGGCGATGGGTTGCGATGGTTGCCGGACAGGTCCTGCACTTTGCATTGTTAACCCTGTTTCATTATAGCCTTCATTGGGGCTGAGCATGGGCAAGTAGTAATCTAACATGTAGACAGCCATGGGCAATTGCAAGGTGCCAAGGAAATGTTGTACCATGGTGGTATAGTTGAGCAACTTGGTCCTTGAGGAGATGGTGACTGTTGCCAACGTGGCTAAGTATTGGGTTGCCTCTTGCTCAGTTTTGACCTCTGAGTTATGGGCAGCAATGTGGGTGACAAGTGCCTGTGTCGTGGTTTCAGGTAGCTCGCACATTTCAGCTAATTCGCGCAGGAGTTTTCTGGCTGTTCTTGGGAGCTCAAAACTGCACCATGAGATCAGACGGAGGGGAGCCTGTGAGTACACTTCGAAGGGGAGCACTCCAGGGGTACCTTCTAACCATATCTGGTCGTCCTTCAGGGAGGGCGACTCGTGTCCAATGCGAGTAGTTGTGTTGTGCAGTGCCAAGGTACGCTCTCCATCCTGTGATATGCGTAATTGCAAAGCCCCGTTGCCTAAGCAGTTTAATGTCATGGTTCGACGGGTTCCATACGCAAAGCCTGTCATCTGCATGGTGAATGAGGTGGACCTCTCTCAGCTGAGATAAGTTGTATGCCGTTAGCAGCGATGGTGGTAGCGCGATGGCTGCTAGCACGGTTTTGCCACCAACGTCTGGGAATTCTGAGAGGATGGTTTCCCATACCATTCCTGCATACGAGCCAGCGCTGTGCCCTCGAATGTAGATAGAGCCTACCATGTATCCTGTTAATCTCAGAAGATCTACTGGGCGGATTTCAGGGGGCAGACATACTCCGACTAGCAGATGTGCAACTAGTAACTTAGTGAAAAGCCGCAGGCCATGTATGTACCCGGGCCACGGCGGTTTCCTGTGTGCCGGGATGATAGGACAGAAGCGCAACAGTTTCATGGCCCGACTGATGATTTGCGCCTGCAATTGGTTCGCACTGGGCATTCCTAAGACGCGGCACCAGATGTGTGCACCTATGGGAAACATGGCAATGTGCAGTAGCAAGTCTTCTTGTGTGTGGGCAGTGCCTGCTACTGTGCCAGCTCTTGCATTCCAATCGTCCTGTTTGCTAAGGGATGGCCCATACACATGTGCTTCCTTTTTGCAAGCTAGTAGTACGTCCCAATCTTCATCAAGTTCTCCTCCACCCAACCCAGTGCACTGAACTTCCAGGGACCCTGGGTCAGCGTCATTGAGTTGCCAGGAGGTGTTATCCATGACAGTGATTTTCCAATCAGTGTATTTGGGGTCTGTATGGCTAGCAAGAACCTCATTGATGGCTAGTTCTGCGTTGCTAGGGTCAATTTCCAGTCGTCGTTGCAGCGCTTCCAGCAGAGGGAGGATTGGGGCAGTGGGAAGCTGGAGGCTCGCATGCTGACCGCAGAAAACAATGGCAGGCTCGCAAGCCTTGGGCCAAGGTGTATGGTCATTGCTGCTGTTGGGGGCTTCCACTGGTGTCCAAAGGCTCTGGAGAAGCAACACCTGCGTCTTAGTAAGGCTTCTGTTTTGCGGGACATGCGGCTTGGCGACTATTTTACTCCCTCGAACAAAATCGCAGCCTGTGGGGTGTGTCCATAACGGTGGTGCCTCGTCGACTCCTATGAGCGACACAGCAAGCGGTTGCAGCCCTTTGCTTAGCCACTGTTTGAGTTGGTGTCCTAGGCCTACTTTACTCCCATGGAAGGCGTGCACTATTGGCGGCAGGCTATACCCTATGGTTAACTCCTTGCTTTGGAACAACTTGTCTCCTGGAAGACAGAGTATGGGGAAGTCGGCCGGGAAAACTGACATAGGGGAGAGTGCACCTTGCTCGAAAATGGGGCGCGCCCAGGTAAGGAATGGCGGGGTCCGCTCGACAAAGTCCGGTCTAAGGGATCGGCCATCTCCATGACGTGGCCATTCTCCTTGCTCCGGGATGGGGAATGCAATGGCTCCCGCCCATTCGCCCAACATCGCCCATGCATGTGTCCAGTCAAGCGGGGTTCTAGCCTTACATCCTAGCAGGGGGGTGAGAAGCAGCCCGCCCCTCATTGCTTCCGCAGGGTCTTCTGGCACAGCGGTTGTAGCTAGGAAACTGGCTCGGCTATCTTTAAGTGCGGTGACCCAGTCATCTGCTGATTTGCGGTTGGCAGGGTGGGCTATTCGTCGTGCCTTTGGGGCGGGTGCATCACTCGGAGAGGAGCTTTGGGCAGTGGCCGGGGGCATGAATGCATCCGGGGTTTCTTGGTCCATTTCAACATCAGCTGCATCGGTCGGGATATGCCCTGTCACAATGATTAAGCCGGCATTGAGTTCAGCTTTGGCTTCTGTGGCGAGGAGTACTGCCGGAGGGCACTGGTTAGAGCTGGCCATTGTGTTGTGTTGCATTGCTTCGGCTCTGCTTGCCTTATCCGTCATAAGATTGATTAGTTCGGCTATCTCAAACAATGAGGTCGGCACGCAGTCAGAGTCGATGAGTGCAAAATTCACAGTGGGGAACATTAAGCACAGCGCCTCCAGAGCTGCAGCACCAGCCCAGGTATAATGGACCTGATGCAAACCTGTGTCAGCATGAATGGGAAAATGGATGGCAGTCGTTTTCTCCCGGTAGGGGCTAGTTACTGTACATCGGCCCTTGATCCAGGGTGCAAAATGCGGCCAGTAGGCTGGAGGATCAGTGCCTGACAGTTTGCGGTTGTCCACATAAACATAAACGGTGGCATACTGTGGTAACCATGAGAGATTATCTATGATCCACTGGAAGAGCATTTTATGATGGACCTGGCTGGCTGCGGGGCGTTGGGCGCCGTTCCCTTCGTCCACCATGAGTGCGGGGTATGTCAGGGGTGATCGGGGCATTCGACAAGAGCCGACATCGTCCCATTTCCACCTTTGTTTGATATCGTCCATGCCGAGCGGGGTCTCAATTTCTTTTTGCGAGAGGAAAAGTTCATCAAGCTGGTGGCTTAATTGTGTGACCTCCTGGACATTGAGGAAATCTATAGGTGCGGCAATTTCCCACCGTTCCCTTGGGGGAGGCTCGGCCCCTTGTTGGAAATACGGAGCGTCATCTTCTGCTTCGAGGGCGTCAAAGTATTCTGTATCACTGTCCATTGACACATCCTCGACTGTGTTATCTGGGGCGGTTGGCTCTGCGGGTTCGATGTCTGTATCTGAGTCATCAGGGTCAGGCGACGTCAATGCAATGAACCTGTTTGGTGTCATAAGCTGTTGCAGCATGTTGACGCCGGCTTGACCCTGAACAGCCGGTACCCGGGTGTCAGGTGCCAAGTGACCAGGCGAAAATAGTGAATGCTATATGAGTAGAGAGTGCAAAATGTGTCAACAGGATTGGCTATGGTAGGGAAACCCCGAACACCCGGCACCCGGGGTCAGGGTTCCCCGTTGCGGGGCCAATTCGTTGGAGGTGAAACAGGTAGGAAACAAAACAATCAGGGTTTGTCTTACACCTTGATGTGCGAATTGATGTCGGATGGCTGACCTAGCTATGAAAACTAGTGGAGCCACAAAAGCTGCAGTGCGAACAATTGAGCCACTGACAGTTTATGCAACCTTCTTTGCCCAAAGTACATGTTAGTTCGATGCCTGCATGTCAATGGCCGCAAAGTTCTCAACACTGCGCGATTTTGGCAGCGATCACAAGAACAATTTGAACCGCTCCGTGCTCAAAAGGGATTATGTTCGCACCCTGCGTGTCGAAACAATAGCCAATTCAGCAGGAGGAACAGCACAGGTATCAATCGTAGCTCAGCCCAGTATTGGATTTCTCAACACTAAATACTACTCCAATGGCTCTCCTACAGAAGATACTGAAGACTGCCTTGGCAGAATCACTGTGGGGCTCACCCGGTCCAAATCGTTAACCTTGCTTGTCTCTCCGCTGGACATGATGGGGCTCATGGGCATGGCGCAGGTGATTGCCACAATTGCATACGGCATCCGGGGCCTACGGCGAGGAGAAACGACATGGAGATGGCCAGACTTTGACCCTGACCCAGTTCAAGAGAATCTCGCACAGTTGAGTCGATGGTCACTGAATTCGGCACCAACCTGGGAGTTCCCTCCCCTTGCAATCGCCAATCAATACTACGATCAGCAAGCTGACGAAGTGAAGCGAGCAAGATACCGTCTGATATTGGTGCGAGGGTCAGACCTTCGATGGCTAAACAGGGAGCGCTTCCAAGAAGTTACAGCAGGCTTACGAACTCAACACAAGTGGCTCCCCGAGCAAGATCTCCCTTTCTCTGAAGTTGTCCTATATGCCTACGCTGCTGATCGCACACCCTTTCCCACCTACGTGTGCCTACCCTCAGGACTGTACAAAGCACGCACCGGGCACATAGTAGCACAGACGGGCCCAGACCAGGAGATCCTGTCCCTGCCTGGCATATACTTCTTTGATGGATGGCGATTACACCCGAAGTTGCCAATCCCAGACCACTTGCCACGCGCAAAAGAGGCGCCAGTCCAAGGTACCGCTCTCAATGCACCTGCACCTGATACGGAACCCAAACGGTCGCCAGAAGAAGAGGCGAGAGACATCCTTGCAGTAGCTGCCAAGAACCAGCCCAAAGATGGGCCAAACACAAGAAGAGCAGCTGTCCGCGCATGCAAGTATTTAAGAGCCATGGTCAGCCAATATGAGACTACCATCTAAGCCGTGCATAGTGCCGCCCGCACCCACACGCAAAAAAGCAAAGGCACGGTAGGACCTGCAGTTGACTATCGCCCGCAAGGAGAAGCCCTCCCAGTCATCTCAGCAGACCTAACCTCCGAATTATTGCATTGTCTATCCACGCTCCCAGACCCATGGCACCTGGCTAAGATCACCATAGACTTTTTTTTTCCTCCGGTTTGGCCGATTCGCACTAGGCTCGGTCCTTACAATTGCGTAAGCAGTGAAAAGCAGAAATGTACAAGGACACGTGTGGTCCAAAAACTTAGGCAAATCATCACGAAAAACAAGGAAAACCAAAACAGCACAACCACCGCAACCAAGAACGACCCGCAAATCCCCCAGCCAGATTTGCGTTTCGCCACAAGCAAAACAGCGAAGCAACAAAAAACGGGGCAGGGCCCAACAAAAACACAAAACACAATCCGATTTGCCTTAGATACAGTGACCTTAGCCACCGTATCATCCTCAAAAACATGCAAACTAATTACCAATGCGGCAGTGCACGGAATATAGTACATGATCGCCCAGAATGTCTCACCTGAGAACAGATAAGAAATCCAGTGTTGCAGGCAGACTGAAGTAGCACGACATAGGCCGCCAATACGGACGTCTTGTCAATATAGCTCTCTCGCATCGCTGCTGTTCATCCTGCATCGTTCAGCGTACGCAAGTCAGTCTGTTCCAGTCAATATACACCGCCGCAAGAGATTGTGATCTATTTCCCCCCCTAGGTGGGGAGGAGAAAACTGACGGCCCGCAAGACATGCCAGATGGTGTGAGCCCTCGCAGGAACCGTCATATAGCAAAAGGCCTAAGACCCTGATGGGCAGTGGGTAAATTGGTGGCTGAAAAGGCCTGACCGGCACAATACGGCCATTACAGACAGACGAAGCTTCTGACCATAGCATGGGCTCGTGAGCACAACCAGTATGCTACTGCCGCCATTTACGCAAACCTGCATTCGCATTGCAGTTGAACTCATCCCCCTATGCTATGAGGGTTGAAATGGTTCGCTGCACCAGCACCAGATTCTCAGACAGGAGTCACTAGGCGTCATCGTCCCAGCAAGAGCCTGCAGAGAGGACCAGATGCACCGTAAGTTAGCAGTGTATTCCAGATAGGCCACTCTCCCACCGAGTAGGCCATCTGCCAGGGCACTACAGAACATCCGCACAACGAACCATGTGGGCAGGCTTTGCTGCACGCGCGCGCTCCAGACTGAACTGCAGGAAGCTCAACTGGACAGCGCCAGTAAAGCTCACTGCAGTGCAGCCTAGTCCATGGCTCTACCGGGAATCTACCGCCCCTCTCGGAACAAAAGCAGAAACAAAACAAAGAGAGAAGGGCCCTCCCCAATACCAAGCCAAAGAAGAAGCCACATGAGAAAACAAACTAAACACAAAACGAATTCGAATTGGGGGAAAAGGGGGGCGGTGAAAGAGCTACCCCACCTCGGATAATCCTTAGTCACTACCAGATGAGACCATATAGCAAGGGTGAGACGACAGAGCTATTATGCAGAGCGGTATCCTCGGTATCCAGGCAAAAGAGGGAACAAGCAACACGCAACCAACCAACAAAAAACCTGCCATCAGGGGGGAAGCAGAAAGAGGGGGGCGGCCAAAGCACAAAACACACCACACTACAAGCCACACAGAAGAAGAGAGGAGAGGAGCCAGGAGGCAGCAAAGGACAGAGAGAGAACGGACACACACGCACCAGAAGGGGTACGAACGTGCCTTAGCGGGGTCCAAAAAGGGGCCAAGGATCATACGATGATGAATACCTCAGTGAGGGAGCACACAGCACCCCAACAACACGGGAAGCATGGTGTAGAGGGAAAGATCCCCACACAGGGCCAAGGCCTTTGTTGCCATGAGACACAATGAAGAGGGGAGACAATGCGCCACAACACTCCACGCACAGAGGCAAGGCAACCAGGCCGTCGCCGGAAGCAACGTTACCCAGAGGGAGGGACCAGTAAAACCTGGGCCAAGGCGCCAAAGAGGACCATCCGAGGGGGAGGGGGGGCCATGTCAGGCAGGGAACAAATCAACAAACAGAGGAACAATAATACAAGGCACCAAAACCTAAGGTAGCTCTGCTAAGGGCAAAAACTAGGGATTAGTAAACGAATTCAGATACCTTAACTAGTGGAAAGGGTGGGAGAGTGGTAGTCTCGTCAATATTAAGTCTGGGGATAATAACATCATTTTCATCACCCATCCATGATTGTCAGGCAAAGGCTGCGAGTGCAAGCGCTCATGCAATAGGCTTCATGGTGGAAGAGACCTTAGTATGGTCTAAGCTCTCGACAGGACAGCACATTCTACACAACTGTGAAAGGAAAACCATACTGCCCGGTCTGTTACGCCTAAGCTGGCACTCTCACCAACTACAAATGAGTGTGGCTATCAACTGTTTGCGAGATATGAATTTGTAGGGGCCGGGTATGCTCAGCACAATGAACCTGACAACTATAAATGAGGGAGAGTTGTGTCCCCTACTGCCGACCAGTGCACCTGTCACGTCTTTGGACAGACACACCGGTATGGACAGGAACCTTAAGTGGAATTGACGAGAGGACCAAATAGAGAGTTAAGTCACCTCCCACCAACGTTATTGATGAAGCAAATGCCACATATTGCCAGGGACAATGTGGAGTGAAAAAGAGAAGAGAGGAAAGGGAGAGAAGAGAAGGGGTGGACACAAAAAAGGGATACGTAATGCGAACAGGGGTGGGCGGGGGATCATGTCATACCTCTCGTGAAATGTTCCAAATAGTGCTTTTTGTCTGATGTAATGGTGTCATTCCATTCATTGGTGAGCCAAACGAAACTGGGTTCACTCCTTGCTGGACAATCGCACGCTGCAGAAGCGCTCGGATCGCCCTTTGATGTTCGTCCAGGTCTTCCGGCGGAACCCTCCTGCGGACTTTCCTGTCTGGGAAGTTTCGTTCCCGCAGGTTGGTTTGCAAGGCATGTCCCGCTACATAAACTGCAGGTTGCTGGAATAAGACGCGCTCTGCAAATCTGTGGAGATGCACTGTCCACTCAGCAAACATATGGCTGTGCGACAGTTGATTCCTGAGTCGCGCTTCCGTTTGATGGAGGCTCCCATTGGTATGCCACAATCGCAAAAGACTGTAGTTGGAAGGCCAATCAAGTGGGCACAGTGTGGCTGTTTCTTTCCACTTCTCGGGCGTGAGCCCTGCGTGAGAGGGAATGATAACTTCCAGAGTAGTGCGATTCGGTCCCAGTGGTTGGAGACCTCGCATCATGTATGGTTCAACGAGCCCTGTTGTATATCCACGGATGAGCTCCTGGAAACATCCAGCCATTTGAAAGTCTTCGTCCAAACCAAGGCGAAAACCAGGCATGTTTTTGGCAGCAAATTTAACTGCCTGGAGCAACTGCTTTGCTCCCTCCACCGGAGTCTCGTCACAGGAACGTTTCGGGCATGCGATGTTAATTTCTTGTGGTTTCTGCGCGTTCTCAGGAGCATTCTCGAGAAGTTTGGGAGCAATTTTGCTGGCCCAGCTAGCCGGGAACCATGCCAGTAGGGCAGAGGCACCACTCGTAAGGTCCACTAGCCCAGTAATGCGTCGATGCGGCCGATCTGTGACCAGGACTTTAACTGGGCCACTCGGCGCTCGACTCCGGTTCACCTCAGAGCTCTCAAGGGCCGAGCCAATGAGTTCAGACAGGATGGGCCGAAACCAGTACGTGGCATACAGCAAGCATTCAGTTTCTGGAGTCACCATGGATTCAGCCAATCTCATCAACGAGCTCATCGCCTGGGCGAGCTTCTCTGCCAAACGAATTGTGAGAGCCCTGGCCGTCTGCAGTAGGACATCCTCCACACTGGCAATTTGCCCGCGCAACCACAGTTCACAGGCCACACTCAGCAGGATGCGCGAAAACTTTTCTTGGATGGCAGTCAAAGACAACGTCAATCTCGCCTGTAGCCATAACTGTGGGAGAACTCCAAGGTTCTCGGGTATGCAAAAAGGGTTTCCGTTGGTTTGGACATTAGAAATCAGGATTTCTAGCTTGTCAGCTGCACTCGCGATCTCATCTTCAGAGGGATCTTCAGCTGCATCAGGTATAGGAGGCACCATGCAACTGTAGGGTCTTCTGGATCACTCTCGTCATCGGTAGAGGCTGCTTCCTCATCCGAGGAGGGGTCATTCACTGTGTCTCCTGCACCATCGGGGCTTGCGAGTTTCATAGACCCTGGGTCAATCTGGCGATCCAATGTGTCCAAGAGGTCCGGTTGCAACCGATGGGCATCGAAGTAATGGATACCCGGTATTACGACAAGTTGCCGATCCTGTATACCCACGTGAAAGAAGACCTTGTGGCCTCGATGTCGATGAACAAGTGCTGGGGACCCATTATAGGCTGCACAGAGCCAGAGAGGTGATCTGTAGCCATCAGCAGCATAACCATACAGGTATTCCCGATCAATCGAGCAGGGGAAAAAACCGCTGGTCGTCAGCACATGGTCACGTGTGCGGGACTCTAACGCTGCAAGGACATCAGGGGGTAGACGCAGCTTGTCTCTGCATGCCACAACCAACCGATATCGTCGCCACGCTCGCGTGCCATTGATGGTCACTATCATGGCAATAGCAAGAGGAGGTTTGTCTTGTGGAATAAAAGGTGCCCCTAATCCCCAGTCCAGTATGGCAATTTTGTCGCTGGGGTAGGTTGTAGGGCCATGGTACTGAACGTCTCGGTCTTTCAGTGTGAAGTATCCATAATGGTACACTCCTAGTGTCTGAGCCATGCCAATCATGCCTGCCATATCAAGAGGCGAGACAATATAGGTATGTTCAATGGCTCTTGTGAGCGCTACAGTTGCTCTCCCATAGCAGTCTTCGCGCTCATCTGCTGTTGCATCCCGACGTCCTCCACTTAGAAACCCAACGCCTGTTTGAACAATGACCGCAATGCGTGCTGTTGCCCCCGCGGCAGAGGAAGTGGTGGAGACTCTCAGCCCACCATACCACGCAGACTGAAAGCCATGTTGGAGTAGCAAGTTGTGCACCGCCGTACGATTGCATAGGACAAGCAGCTGCGAGGTCGCTCCCTGTTGCAAGTTGCGATAATAATTCTTCAGATAAGTGCAGAAGGCAACGACGTCCTCGACTGCAGCTCTTAGATCTTTAGGTGCCTTCCACAGTACTGTCCGGAAGCCTCCTTGTGCCACAGTGGACTCATGTGGCACGAAGTGTCCAATGTAGATGTGATTGGGCTCGTGGAGGACTAATTCAGGATATCGAACTGCAACAATAGCTTGGTAAGTCAGCATTGAGACCCGTGAGCTGTTAGGGAGAATGATACCCCACCGGTGAGCACCACATAGCCCGGCTGCTTCAAGGGTTGTGGTACACTCAGGTACTCCAAACTCCTCTGGTGCTGTGGCAATCAATAGGACTGCTAGAGCTGCTGCAATTAGGTTGCTGTGTGCATCCAGCTGGCACGAGATTCGGCAGTGAAACACCCGC
Source organism: Cladocopium goreaui (assembly GCA_947184155.2). Lineage (NCBI taxonomy): Eukaryota > Dinophyceae > Suessiales > Symbiodiniaceae > Cladocopium > Cladocopium goreaui. The sequence continues at coordinate 47,790 of CAMXCT020000124.1, read as the reverse complement.
CCCAGGGCGACAGGCAGCTCGTAGTCTTGCGGAATGGATGTCCATGGGCCACTATGCGGCTTGTTCGCAAGTCTCAGCAGACTGAAGAGATCTGACTCCGGATCTTGGCTCGCATCAGGCCAAAGCTGAGCGACAAGTGCTGCCATTCGTGCTGGTGGAAGATAATCTCCTGGCTTATCAAGCGCTCTGCGCCCTAACAGCCGTTGCAACAGTTTGCGTCGATTGGCAGCCGCTGCGCGGCCTTTTGACAGCCCTCCTGGAGTTTGCCTGTGATCTCCAATGAAGACAGTGAGAGTTGGTTGTTGAATGGCAGCGAGAGCTGCGATCTCATGGTAGTTGCCATACTGTTGGCTTTCGTCCATGAAAGCTAGCCAGGTGCGAGAAATCCAATGGCCAAAGGTGGAGTAGCGCATCGCCATTTCAGCCGTGGCTGAGCCACCGGTTGCAATGAGCACATTCTTGTGCGCGATGATTCTATTACGGTCACTGCACCGAACGTCAATTTTGGAGGCATATGCTTCTCCTTTACCCTCCTCCATGCGACCAATTAGCCTACCGAAGCTCCTGATTGTGGGGGGCATGAGATCACTTAGTTGATCCGCAAGTGCTTTGGCAGCTACATTTTCTTTCGTATAGACGATCGCAACAAAGTCCTTGAGTTCACAACTCAGGGCAATGAGCAAGACTGCAAGGGACCGCGTTTTGCCAGCACCAAAGACCCCTGCAATACATAAGTCAGATCTACCTGTCAGAATAGCAAGCAACAGTGCAATTGAGACCGTTAAGACATGTCCATCACCGTGGGCTGCTAGAGGAAGGAGGTACTCACGGTAATAACTGTCATGGGCCCCATCCATCGAGATCGTGGCTGGTGTCAGGAACCGGCTCAATATTCTGACTAGTGCATCAGTCAGCTGCGTTTTGCGCTCGCTGGCCATGCGGCGAACAGGTATATGCGGCTGTACGATGCCCATGGCCAATGGTAGGCGCGACTGGTTAGCTCGTGCAAACACTAAGAGTTCATGGCGGCTGCGTGTGTCACCCAAGAAGGCTAGCTCTTCCCACACTACGGCCATAGACACATGTTCTTCGATGGGTTTCGGCCAGTCCTGTGCAGGATCAAAGTAACTCATTGTTTTGAGATACTGGTCCAAAAGTCGCCCACAAAAGGTCCGAGCAATGGGTAGCGAGACGATTACAAGCTCTAGCAACTTCGGGGCAATGCGTTTGATTGCTCGCTGAGCAGGGTTCTTGCTGGTTCCGCTGGGCATCACCTTTTCATGTACCAGTAGTATAACACACCGCTGCTGAGTGTCTGGCAACTGGAGTACCCCAAGTAGCGCTCTGCCCGCCATCACGTTGGCTTCCAGGTTGCCTAGATTCCCAGCTTCACAGAGATCACGCGGCGAGGTCTTTGGAACATCCGAAGGTGCACTAAAAAGTAGGAGAGGGGCACCTTCCGTATGTAGGTGAATGACATGAAAACCAGCATACGCCTCATATTGGTAGGTGACCTGCAACCGGGTTCCAGTTTGTCCTCGCTTCTTCTGCTGAGCTAGTTCTGCACTGACCCAGGGCTGGAGGTGTTGGAGCTGCCGTCCCGCATGATAGGCGTCTAGTTGCGGAAGCACCATGTCCAGTAGGAAGATGAGGGTTCTTAATGAAAAACCACGCAGGAATTCCGCCAGTAAGTTGCGAACCAGCAACCCTCCCTCATCATGAGATCCTCCCGGTGTGGGAATCATCGCAATCAAAGCTGATTGTAGTTCAGCTTCCGTATCAGGCTGACCATCCCTAATGTCCCGACCAACAATAGGTACTGTTTGTAGCTCAGTGTTCCCCTCTCCAGCTGCTACTAACAGAGTGCTTAGAGTCGTCTTGAGGTGCTCAGGAAGGTCAAAGCTAACCCATGAGAGTACTCGCAGCAATCCCTCGCACCGTACCCCGTGTGGAATGACTTGAGGGGTGGTGATTTGTAATCTTTGAACTTCATGGACCCCTTCATCAAGGTCAATGAAGAGCAAGTGGCCATATGAGTGTTTGGCACGCCCACTCAATGTGGGGCGCCCTTCTATAAGAACAACCTGATAATTGAATTCTGTCAGAGAGTCAGGTTTCCACACACATAGCCGGTCTTCCATGCAGTGCACAAGAGTGACTCTGCGTTCGCCAGTGGCTAGTCGCATCATCTCTGGCGGCGTCGCAATCGCAGCAACTTTAGTGAGGCCTGGGAATGCAGCGAATTCACTCAGGATCTCGTGAACTGCAAGGCCCGTATAGGACCCTGCCGAGAACCCATAGACGTTGATGTCCCTGACACCTCCTGGATCCGCTGTAGTGACTAAGTGAGGAAAACATGACTTCAGGAAAAGATGTTTACCTTGCGGATGGTAACAACGAAAGATCTGCATAATTGCCGTTGTCCAGGTCGGGTGTGGTGGCCTGGCATGGGCTGGCCGGATATTCGCAGCCTCAATGAGACGAATCGCTCTCGTGAGCAGCAGTTGGTGATTGGAGAAATGTTCAGGGGCTAAGATCACCATAGACATGGAGAAACCGAGCCATTGGGTCTCAAAGTTGTGCAGACTTTACTTTGCTGACGAGTATGCCAAGCGAACAGTTGGATTGCCCTCACGTAAGCATGTCCCGGACATCGCGGGTGCACTACGAGCAGTTCAAGCCATCCTCCCTAAACTCGAAGTCAAAATGATTGAGTTCTTAGCTGAATGGATGGTAACTCTTCTAATGCCAGCCTCGCACGTATTGGAAGTGAGGGCACCTCACCTTTCCTTTATGATGCTCAAGGAATACTGGTTCAGAGAACTGTATCTAGGCCTGAAAGTCACAGCGTCCTTCGACCGCTCTGAATCATACACCATGGTCAGGTAAGATGTATCACGCCTGAAGTCAAGCCGCAGAATTTGCAGGTCATTTGGAATGTGCAGTTTATCACAGTCTTTGTGCCGGCATGGATGATTCCGCCTGTCTACCATAGCCTGCGCAGAGAAAGCATTAAAACTGCGAGTTCTGCAAGTCCCATAGGAGTCCAGTCAGTCCGTCCCACCTGGTTTGAAGACACAACACCCAAGGACACTACATCTCAGTCACCTCAAGACCCTCAAAAGGAGCAACCCCCCAGCTACTACATAGGCTGAAGTTAGTCATCAAAGATTTTTTTTCCGTCCAACGCCGTGTGGCTTCCGCCAGGTCGTTCAACATCTATCCAAGCATGTTGCATATGAGATTAATTATTTAATTCACGCAGGGGCCGATGCTGTAGTGGCCGCAAAAGTAAACTGGAAGAGGACCGATACATAGTCCAAAGTCCTTGTCACGTTCCAAAGAACAAAAACGGAGAACAAAAACCGAAAAACAAAGAACCAAAACAAAAACAACACCGAAACAAACCCAAACAACAAAACAACCCACACAAAAGAAAACAACCACAAGGCCACAAAACCGTGACGTGACAGGTTCCAGTTTATGGGTGAAACAGATCTGTTGAGGCGAGAGGTGATAGCTTGTTATCATCTCGGCGCATGCAGATGACAACTTGTGTGTCATGTTGGCAGGCCCATAAACTTATTTACTCTTTAGGAAACCAACAGTTTATTCAGTAACATCCTTCAAGGAAGGAACACCAAACCCCTTTTCTACACTCATATATAGAAAAGGTGTTATATATAAAGACCCCGCGCGTGATAGGATACGTCGAAATCAAAAAACGCTGTCGCCGTGAGATTGCAATCACTGAGTTGACATCACTGACATGTCGAAAACATTCAAACTCACCACAAAATCAAAATTGCATTTCCGAAAGTTCACTGCGCACAAGCTGGCATACCTTTTTGAAACGCACGATGGGAAAACTCTCAGGATCCCGTTTTAAAACAACGGGTGGGTTAGGCCTCTAAGATGCCAGAACTCTCGTAAAACGTCTGTTCGGGCATGTAAAAGGTTATGGGGGGGAAAAACGCAGTTTGGGCGGGTACATTTCGAACTTACACTCAAAAGTGCAAGTCAGTTCCCACACCTCCCACCCTGTTTTGAGGCGAGCGCGGTAAAAAAAAAATATATAAAACATGTTCCATGTATGAACATGACAGGTTTAAGGTTCCGCTTGTTTGACAAACCACCTTGAACCTTGTGCCTTGAAAAATTCAGGACGGACTTCACCAAAACAAAACCAAGTTTTGTTCTTGAAGTTTGTGTTGTTTGTTTAAGTTTAGATTCATCTAAACTTCCAAGTTACTCAGAGGAAACTGTTTAATTTTGTCCAAGACAAAATTTTTCCTTTTGAGTATATAAAGGGATCATCATCGCTTCGCAATGAGTGTGCCCTTATTTACTCTTTAGGAAACCAACAGTTTATTCAGTAACATCCTTCAAGGAAGGAACACCAAACCCCTTTTCTACACTCATATATAGAAAAGGTGTTATATATAAAGACCCCGCGCGTGATAGGATACGTCGAAATCAAAAAACGCTGTCGCCGTGAGATTGCAATCACTGAGTTGACATCACTGACATGTCGAAAACATTCAAACTCACCACAAAATCAAAATTGCATTTCCGAAAGTTCACTGCGCACAAGCTGGCATACCTTTTTGAAACGCACGATGGGAAAACTCTCAGGATCCCGTTTTAAAACCCCAAGAGCTTGATCCTTTGTTTCCCATCCTTTCCAACAAGTTTTGCCAGTGAACTTTCCTTTGACTGATTCCAAATTTTTCCATTTCCGTCAAGTCAAAACGGCTTGGACCGTCCGAGATGTTGCTAGAGGTTGGAACCCTTGCAAACCAAACTTTGACTTGCATCCTCATCTCTGAGTAAACAAAGGCTTGAATGATTTCAGCTCCACTAGATTGCATGGAGGCGCCATTCACAAGCGAAGCTTTGGCTGCTTCGTTGTCCAAGTAAAAAACACATTGAGCTCCTGCCAGATGTCCTTCCCACTCGGTGAGTGCGATCCACACCGGTAATAGCTCAAGTTCAAAGATGGGATGATTGGAAATAGAAAGGAATTTTTGCATCCACTGATCGGGAACCCGTTCTGAGATAAATTCCAACGCCACTCCACAAGGGCTAATCAGAACGGCACCCAAAGAACCTGTTTTCCGGTCCTCTCCTTCACAGGCTCCGTCAGTGAAGATAAACCATGTTTGCAAGCTTGTTGCGCTGATCCTGGTAGGAGGCGCACAAATCACCCTTTCCCTCAAAAATCGAATAGTGCAAAGTTCGGAAGCTGTCAAGGTCTCACTCTTCCTACCTGTTGAAGCCATCCTACTCAAACTCCTGAGAGCTTGCTGGGCAACCCTTCCGCCTGCAAACGTTTCGAACCATTGTAAGCGTCCCCTCAGCTTCTCGGCTTCTTTAAGGGACATCAGCTGTGTCTGCTCAATAGTTTCAAGCGCTTGACACAACTCCTGTACTCTGCTCTCCGTGTGGCCTATGGTCACCTGCTTTGAGCCATTTACATTGGCTGCCAAATCCAGCTTCACCCCCAACGCGCACACCTGTGTTCCCCAAGGCACGGCTTTCTTGCCTTCCTTTGCAAAATCAACTCCCAAAAGTTGAAAAAGACTTTCAGCAGCCACCGCCGCACTGGAGGAACAAGTTTGCTTGGAGATCAAGGTGTAATCGTCGAAAAAGGCCGTCCAACATAGTCTCAATCCTCTGACCCCTATATACCAAATGGCCATCGAAACTCTCAAGAAAGAGTTCACTGAGCCCACCGCCCCGAAGGGGAGAGCGTTCAAACCCAAGTACTGGACCTTCTTGAGATCTGGGTTCCAAACTGCAATCCTGAGGACAGAACGGTCTGCGTCGCACACACCATATTGCTTGTAAGCATTCTTTAGATCGTATGTCTTGCCAACCACCCCATCCATTGCAGAATCACCCATTGTTGTAAGACACCAAGCTATATAGGCCGCCATCTCGTCGATGGCATGGATCTTCAACTTTTCCGTTGACCCACAAGTGCTATTGAAACCTCCCACAGAGCAATCGTCAATGAGACGTGTCTTAGGCCCTTGACGCAATCCAAATCGCTTTGCCAGAATCTGCTGCTCGTAGTCACAAGTTTCATCCACCCATGCCCAACCTTTGTCAAGTTCTTCTTTGGTCAACGCCCACACTTCAGCTGCTAAATCTTCGTCCGTATGAGAGGCCACTTGCTTTGCTATGTTCTTATTCAAGCCTTTTGCCATGTTGCGGACTGCATCCATCGATCTAGCAGGGCGCTTTAGCGCCTGGGGAAAAATATTGGACTTGGGCAACCAACCCGACAGTTTGAAACCTTGGCAAATCTCATCCACTAAATTTGAGTCCGGATACTCAAGCTCCTGCAGCATCTCCTTCAAAAGCAGTAGGCGCTTTCCAGTCAAAACGCTTTGTAAATGAGGTTCCAATCTGCTATGCAAAGCCGATTCTTGTGTCTCCAACTCCTTGCACCTGTTGGTCCATCTCTTGAGAAATGTTGCACGCTCTTTTATCACTAAATAAGGTTCCTCTGCAAAATTTTGTTGAAGCATCTCCATCACATCTCCATTCAGATGAATGGCCAGCGATCTAGGGTGCCCCGCTTTCACTGCTTTGTCAACAAAATCCCAAGGCTCACGAGGTATTCCCAACGTGCATAGTTCAGCTTGTACCTCCTGCTCTGCTTCGATATCTTGCAAGGTGGCTGATTTTCCTTGCAGTTCAAATTCCTTCCCATCCTTGCTATTCACCCACCAAAAGGTTGTTGTGCCTTCCTTCTCAACGACCCGAACCTTACCCCACTGCATTTGTCGTTGTACCAGTCTGGACCCTTTCAATTGCTGTTTGAAAAAGGTAGAGTCCTCAGGTTCCTGCGAAGGATTGACGAGGAAAAAACAGTAGCCCTGAAATTCACTGACCAAAGGCTTCAGTTTTTTGCCCTTTGGTAGCATATCCAAAATCCAGCGATGAGAAGTTGAGGCTGTTGTAGCCACCTGATTGCCCAGTGTTTCCACCTGCAGTGCGCCATTTGAAATTGCGTACTGGTGCACGATGGCTGCAACTCTTTTACACAAAAGGTGCGGATATGCTGCTTCTTCTGCTGTAGGGAATTGCAATGCTGACCCCTGCTGTATCGGGTTCCATTGCGCATGTTGATGTTTTTCATCACATAGACTCTGCAATTCAGAAAAAACATCCTGAGTTGACCACCATTTTGTGAGTTTTTTGCGTCTCCCGCCGTGCATGCAGTTATGGAAAGAAATACTAAAACCACCAACTTCCAGCATGACGTCCTGAACTTCTGGGAACAGCCAAAAGAGTGAATTCTCAGGGTTTTCCACTGAACAAAGAATCCCATGTTGTGCGCAAAAACGCATGATTCGTGCTGTGGCTGAATAAACCTGGTTTGCAGATTCGGTTCTAATTTTATCCAATCCTTCCAAACCATCGACACCCATTGGTTTCTGCTCAGATCTCAAGGGTTTTGGAATCTTGAAACCTTTCTTTGCCCAGCTAACCAACTTTTTCTCTCTTGCCTTCGATGCCGTACCACAGGCCGGCGCAAGATGCAACGCCACAATGCGGTGCTTCTCAACTTCTAATACCTCCATGAAGCATTCCAGTTGTTCTGGATCGGTTACATCATATTGGGCAATGTAAATCTGCGACGCCCTCGATGACGTCTTGTCCACCGGCAAAACTTCAATACCAAACTCCTTGGTTGCTTTGCAAAGTCTGGCTGTACCTGCAAAAACTTCTATAAATAGAAGGTCTGATACGTTCATGCCCGTGAAACTGTACGGCCTGGTTCCTTTAGAGGAGGTGGCCGCTGCAAGGTGTGACCTTTGGTCATATCCAGCTGCATTTTTCCCTGCTGGGGTTGTTGCAGATAACCCCAAAGGTGACACTGAAGACATGTTGTCCTCCTTCGAGCAAGTTGTTCTTGCTTGTTTATTTTTCAACTCCTGCAACCTTCTCTTCAAGAAGACTGTATCCGCTTGCGCTGGCTCATCATGAGCTAGTCAGTTGGATCTGCATGTCACCAAGCTGTGGTTCGCCTTGTGGCATTTCATGCAACAATGAACTCCTTTCTTGCAACGTCCATTTGTCGCTTCATTCTTGCAACCTGTCTTCAGGTTGAAGGCCCAACATATAGCATTTCCTGAAGGATCTCGTTGTTGGAAACCACGAAGCTCTTGAGGACACATCGCTTTTGCTTTTGCTGAGGGTCGGGCCTTCTTCGCAGGCCTCAGCGGCTGTGGAGCACCTGTCTTTGGGGTGCTTGTTGAAGCAGCCGGCTTGTCACTGTCTTTTGCTGCCGATTTTGGGAGTGGCAGCAGAAACATTGTCACTCGTGGATCCGTTCTCAACTCAGTCATTTTCTTATCCATTGGCATTTCACCTCGTACATCTGGTTGTAGAGGTCCTTGAATCTCCTGAGCCATCAACGTAAATAATTCTCTGTCTGCACGGACAACCTGACTGGCTGTCACCCTTGCGAAGCCTGTTGGGGCCTCCCGGGCCAATTGGCCCATTAACTGCTGGACCCAAACCTCGTGGACACTATGGCTCATCAAACTGCACTGGTCAAATGCCAAGCCCCTTCTCTGTAGGGCCCATTGTTGTTGCAGGTCAGTGGAGGTGTCCACAGCTATATGCTCTTCCGAGCTGGCCAGCTTCACCATCTGTTGCTCCAAAGAAAGCACTGGCGGTTTCTCTTTCATGCTACTCTGAATCTCTGAGTCACGTTTGCTGCATTTGCTAGGTGGGATCCATGTCACGCAGTTTGTTTCTTTCATCTGCGCCACCATGTCAACAAGGCTAAATGATGGCTGAAGTTCTCCTCTGATACGCAAACCGGGCAAACGGCCCTCCTGCTCCACCAGTCTCGCGGTTTTCTCCGCTATTGGCAGCTTTCTGCTACCATCTCCTGTCGTATCTGTTGCCTTTGACTTCAACTCAGCCATCACTATTGCAGAAGCTTCAAAATGAAGCCGTCTCAGTAAAGCAAGTTCACCGAAAGTCATCTCTGTCCCATTGTTGATCCCTGTTGCAAACTCCTTGAACTGTTCCTCCGATGGCGGGCTTTGAGGAGTGCCCACTGCAAAAGCTAATGAACTGAGATTTGATATGCTCTGCGCCGTCAATTGATTGTACAGGCGTCCATCAGGACTCAACCGCTTGCAATGTTGCTCGAAAGCCGCACCAGAATCTGCCAACGACATAGCGTCGGTTCTTTCCGATGGCTTCTATGGCAACCTATCTCAAGTGGTGAACATGCTGTGAAGAAATCAGCTCATGGCAAACCATAAGCTCTTGTTTCCTTCCTACATGAGATGGACACCTTTGATTCGCAGTTCGAAAAATTAAACAGTTCGGAAAATTGAAAAAGTGTTCATGCAGCTCACTGAACAAAGTTTCAAAGTGACGCTAAAGTGCAAACTCACTGAACTGAAACATGTTTTGACCAACCTATTGCTGCGTCTGTCTAAAGCCAGACTGCAACAATTCCTTGATCAATTTCTCCAGCCCAAGTTGACCAAATGTCAACCCTATTGCACAACGCATGACAAATTCTGTAAACAAGCTGAAACAAGTTCCAAAAAATGCATCAAGTTGTTTGGACATGTCTGAATTTGAATCAATGAAAATGTTTGACAATGCAGCTTAGGTTTTCTCACCTCACGCAATAGTTCATCGCGACGAGTCTTTCAACCTGAAACACTGCCTGCATTTTGCGGCATCAAACCTGATAGGGCCTGAGTGGCTCTTAAAGCTACTCGTGATTCGCCTTCCACAAAGAAGAATTCTGACATATTCGGCATGCGACAAGTGAAACATCTTTGTGTTGGTATTCAACCACAAACTTTTGTCCACTGGTATGTCAACCTTGTAGTGACCTACAACAGGTGCCCAAGTTCCAAACTCTTCGCCTGATGAGCTGCTTGAGTCAGTGGTGACGTGCCCATCCAGCTCAACGCACGGCGTCTCGAGCTCCACATCCTGTGTTTCACGTTTCGGCTGTGTCAAGTCTACCAAACTTGATTCATCAATTGTGATAACCTCTGCATGCTGAATTTCCAATGCGCTGCCACTAACTGATGCTGCAGCTGTCCAATTGCTGTCCAAGGGTTTGGCTCCCGGCTTCAAGCGTCCGCTGCGTGTACTGTCAGGGTCAAAAACCCCGTCCCTTATTTCCTGAAGCACCTGTGCCAAGATTGCCAGTGGCCTGGCTGCACTGTCCCTGCTATAGGTCATTGCCATGCGCAACTTGTTTGTGTGGTACCCCAAAACCAGTCTGTCTTCGAAGTTCACTCCTCTTTTAGCTAAAAAGCTTAGACATGTGCACTTGCAAGAATGGCTGGTAAGTTTTGCACCTGGCTTCAACAACTCGGGTCCCAGCAAATGGTGAATCCATTTCTTTGCCTCCAATGTTGATACCGGACGCTTTGTAGGCTCCAACGAACTGTCAGGAGCAGGCATCAAAGGAAAAACCGAGAGATCACCTATGCCCAAAAGAGTTCTAGCCTTCATCCATTGTTCACCCCAACAGTCTTGTGTAATACCAAAAGCTGGAGCTGCTACCGGCAAGAACATGTGCCTGAGGTGAAAGGCCCTGGCCGTTTTATGCACTGAAGCCTTCATCTCCAGGAATTGCAACTGTCCATCACTGTCAAAGTCAGGCAACAAGTTCTCTGCATGTTGTGAGTCCGACCAACGTGACCTACCATAGACACAAAAAAGAATCATACCACTCATCACCTGGTTCCAAAGCTCAGGTCCATTACGCAATACCTCATGCAGCTTTCTCAACTGAGGTACACTGAAAGGTTCAGCCTGTCGTGGACATGTCAGTGCAAAACTCGAAGAAGCACCAAGACACCTTCTGCTACCTATCACCTGCTGAAGCTGTTCTACTCCAAGCACATGTCTACTGAAAACCAGCGATTCAAAGTAAGCTTTCAGTCTTGAGGCTGGGACCTTCAATGACGTCTCATGTTTCAGGAAAAAATAAAACTGCTCTTCCGTACATGGAAAACTGATACCCTGTGCTTGCAAAGTGCTGCACAACCTCGCCAAACTGTTGACTCTCTTCAACAACGTCTGAGGTGCTTTGTTGTAGAAAACATCCACTAAAATCTGAGCTCTTTCCACAAACGAGTTCTTGCTGTGTAAGGCCTCCAGCAAGGGCACATCTTTTGCCTCCCACTGCTCGATCAAAAGAATCCACCTGCGAATAGCTGTCTCCCAGGTTGCTTCTCGTTCTTCACGCCAGGTTCTCTCAGGCACATCTTTGATGTATTGCAAGAAACCACTGACTTCCAAAGTCTGTCTGGCCATCACTCGTTTCTCTACAGGGTCTTCCTTGTTCTCTGGCTGCAATGCTTCAGCATGAAAAGGCATTGGTCTTTTCACCCCTTGGGCAAGCATGTCAAACGCAGAAATTGATGGATCCAAAAACTTGTTCCAAAACCCAGATTCCCAAGGCATCTCAATCTCCCTGTTTGGAAGCGATTTCCAGGCCGACTGCACGATGAAATCTGCATTGTAATTTTCAGAAATTGACTCTTCAGTTTGATCAGTCGCAAACGGCAACATCTCTGAAATGTCCTCTCTGATCGAAGGCTCATATTCAGTATTTGCTCCAGAAAAACCTGCCTCACCAACATGAACCCATGTCTCATCTCCAAGGTCAAGACGATCTGGCAGATCCATTGCAAACTACAAGAACCCCCTTGCTACATTTCGAACTTACACTCAAAAGTGCAAGTCAGTTCCCACACCTCCCACCCTGTTTTGAGGCGAGCGCGGTAAAAAAAAAAAATAAAACATGTTCCATGTATGAACATGACAGGTTTAAGGTTCCGCTTGTTTGACAAACCACCTTGAACCTTGTGCCTTGAAAAATTCAGGACAGACTTCACCAAAACAAAACCAAGTTTTGTTCTTGAAGTTTGTGTTGTTTGTTTAAGTTTAGATTCATCTAAACTTCCAAGTTACTCAGAGGAAACTGTTTAATTTTGTCCAAGACAAAATTTTTCCTTTTGAGTATATAAAGGGATCATCATCGCTTCGCAATGAGTGTGCCCTTAAACAACAACAAGACCAAAGACGAAATCACCATGGGCCACTTGAAGGGTGCGGGAAGCAACAAGGCTCAATGCGGAAACCAGGGATCCCCCCAGCCAGGATCCCCGAGATCACAACGAGCAGCCTTCACGGCATGACATTACACCCTGACACTTTGAAGCAAACACCAACAACGCCGGGTCACAACAAAGTGGTGAGAAAACTACCGCCGTGAAACAGGAGAGTGAAACGTGATCTAAGGTGAAAAAGACGGCGCGGTAACAGCACTCAGGTACCCTCAGAGTCCGCTCAGTACTGCTTTTCCAATCATCATATTGCATCGAAATTGTGAGTAGCACCACTATGCTAGTGCTCTTGCAATGCATCTTCGTGATATGGGAAATTGTACCCATATATGGGAGCTGCAGTGCACTCTGGCGGTGTATACCGCTTTCAAAACTGAACCCAATGCGATCGAGTTCGCGAAGGGCGAGCTCGACAGCATGGATGCAGGCTTGCAAGCGTTGAGCAGCTCGAGCGGTCAACTTAGCAGGTGTTGCAACCAACTGCATTAGATGCGGTCAGGTGATCATAGTATCTGGCTCAGTTACCTTGGTGTAGGAATGCGAGCGTTTTTCTCTGCCCAGGGACCAGGTCTATCCTCAAAGTGTTCAAACGAGGTTCTGGACAGGCAACTTGTGTCAGCTGTGTTAAGGTCCTCAGTCAGGTAATGTTGTACGCTCGCATGCATGAGCTGTAGCTGTCGACTTATCACTTCCCGTTCTGTAACATTGGCACGGGCTTCTACTCGAATGCGCAGACTCCGTATGCAACAGCAGGCTGTGCGAATGTCTCTGCAGTCTTGCTCGTTGATAACACCTGCAAGGAGTTCTGTTTGCTGCAATACGGCGTGGGTGTCTTCCAAAGTTCTGAGAGTATTCGTCAGTCTGTGCACATAGTCCTGCAAAAGGAGGAGATCCTGTGCCTCATTGTGAGTCTGGGGTTCTTGAGGCAGGCATACCACTTCACTTGGTTGCACTGAACTCATATGGCCAGGTGGCATTCCAGCAATGCAGGTACTGGATTGCACTGAGCAAAAAAGCAACGGGCGCCATGGCTTGATGTACTTTGACATCGCACTAAACTACCATGCAACAATTAAGGTAGCTCAACATGAACAAATACAAATTAAAAACCCAGAACAGGATTATGATACCCGCCCCCTACCGCCCCCCTTCCCAGATTGGCTCCGACATGCTGACAGCAAAAGTAATTGCAGCGGGTGGTAATCAACCATGAGTACCCCATGGTGACAACACCGCTCAACCTAAGGCAAGTTACACGCTAACTGCATGGATGATAAACTTGGGGACTCTGCGTTACTTCATGTGGCTCACTGGAACTGCTCGTGTGAGGCAGCGCTGGGCTCTCCACTGCTACTAGCACCACTGGCTGAGCAGCGGCGGGGGGTGGATCACTGCTCGCCGCTGGTTTCATCATTTGGGCGATAAGCGGGTGGGTTTGCTTGTCACGCAGGATCCGCGTCATTTCTCGAGTGAATGCCGCAGGGTCATCAACCAGTTCCCTTGCTTCCGCCAGTGGCCTATCAAGGACAATGGCAATGAGCATTTCACCCCCATCTTTGTGGATTATAGTTGGTCGGCCGGCTTGGATCTCGGCGAGGATTGCCACTGCCTTGTTTTCACACAAAGTGCGTTCCCATTCTTCCAGAGCTCTTTGCGCTAGGGTGTCCGTCTGCGGTGGGGCTTTTAGGGCAGCCGGTGTCCCTAGTGTTCGTATGAAGGGGCTATCAGGGGGAACGGGGGATGGGAAATGCTGAATGGCCGCTACAGCACGTTGCACGTCATTTGTTTGTACATCATATGACGTGGTCGTTTTTTGCTTATGGCAGGTTCGGAGTCGGCCCATAGTTGCTCCAGTGTGTATCCTGGTCTCGGTTCCATATACTTTCGGTTCCATACTGCATGATGGGACCATTGTGGCGCGTCACGGTTGATTTCTACTGAATCCCTTTTCATGTCATATTCTTTGAGCATATCATCTAATTCTTGTAAGCTAGCAGCTCTGTGAATACAGCATTGTCTGACAGCGCCATCGATGTGGAGTGGCCATCCCACAGGCATGTGGGAATCTTCCAGGAGTCCGTCACCATTTTCCTCTATGATTGTACCCAACATAGGGACATCAATAGTTGCTTTGAGGCTGACTTGTGCACGTTTGCACTTCCATGTGTCAGGTGCTAAGAGACCTCTGCCAGCCAACAGCTCAAGTGACTGGAATTGTGGTTGGTCAGTCGCTGGTAGCACCTCTTCTTTGATGACTAACTTCAGCCCATGTAGTGGCTGGGGTTGCTCTTTTTGAGGGTCTTGAGGTTGCTGGGATGTAGTGTCCCTGGGTGTTGTGTCTTCAAACCAGGTGGGACGGACTGACTGGACTCCTATGGGACTTGCAGAACTCGCAGTTTTAATGCTTTCTCTGCGCAGGCTATGGTAGACGGGCGGGATCATCCATGCCGGCACAAATACTGTGATGAACTGCACATTCCAGATAACCTGCAAATTCTGCGGCTTGACTTCAAGCGTGATACATCTTACCTGACCATCGATCACTCTGGTGTATGATTCAGAGCGGTCGAAGGACGCTGTGACTTTCAGGCCTAGATACAGTTCTCTAAACCAGTATTCCTTTAGCATCACAAAGGAAAGGTGAGGTGCCCTCACTTCCAATACGTGCGAGGCTGGCATTAGAAGAGTTACCATCCATTCAGCTAAGAACTCAATCATTTTGACTTCGAGTTTAGGGAGGATGGCTTGAACTGCTCGTAGTGCACCCGCGATGTCCGGAACATGCCTACGCGAGGGCAATCCAACTGTTCGCTTGGCATACTCGTCAGCAAAGTAAAGTCTGCACAACTTTGAGACCCATTGGCTCGGTTTCTCCATGTCTGTGGTGATCTTAGCTAGGGGCCATGGGTCTGGGAGCGTGGATAAACAATGCAACAATTCGGAGGTTAGGTCCGCCGAGATGACTGGGAGGGCTTCTCCTTGTGGGCGATAGTCAACTGCAGGTCCCACCGTGCCTTTGCTTCTTTGCGTGTGGGTGCGGGCGGCACTGTGCAAGGCTTGGATGGTGGTCTCATATTGGCTGACCATGGCCCGTAAGTACTTGCATGCGCGAACAGCTGCTCTTCTTGTGCTTGGCCCATCTTCGGGCTGGTTCTTGGCAGCTACTGCGAGGATATCTCGTGCCTCTTCTTCTGGCGACCGTTTGGGTTCCGTATCTGGTGCAGGTGCATTGAGAGCGGTACCTTGGACTGGCGCCTCTTTTGCGCGTGGCAAGTGGTCTGGGATTGGCAACTTCGGGTGTAATCGCCATCCATCAAAGAAGTATATGCCGGGCAGGGACAGGATCTCCTGGTCTGGGCCCGTCTGTGCTACTATGTGCCCGGTGCGTGCTTTATACAGTCCTGAGGGTAGGCACACGTAGGTGGGAAAGTGTGTGCGATCAGCAGCATAGGCATATAGGACAACTTCAGAGAAAGGGAGATTTTGCTCGGGGAGCCACTTGTGTTGAGTTCGTAAACCTGCTTGAACTTCTTGGAAGCGCTCCCTGTTCAGCCATCTAAGGTCTGACCCTCGCACCAATATCAGACGATATCTTGCTCGCTTCACTTCGTCAGCTTGCTGATCGTAGTATTGATTGGCAATTGCAAGGGGAGGGTACTCCCAGGTTGGCGCCGAATTTAGTGACCACCGGCTTAGCTGTGCTAGATTCTCTTGGACTGGGTCAGGGTCAAATTTTGGCATGCTCCATGTCGTTTCTCCTCTCCGTAGGCCCCGGATGCCATATGCAATTGCAGCAATCACCTGTGCCATGCCCATGAGCCCCATCATGTCTAGCGGGGAGACCAGCAGGGTTAACGATTTGGACCGGGTGAGTCCGACAGTGATTCTGCCAAGGCAGTCTTCAGTATCTTCTGTAGGAGAGCCATTGGAGTAATACTTAGTGTTGAGAAATCCAATGCTGGGCTGAGCTACGATTGATACCTGCGCTGTTCCTCCTGCCGAATTGGCTATTGTTTCGACATGCAGGGTGCGAACATAATCCCTTTTGAGCACTGAGCGGTTCAAATTGTTCTTGTGATCAGTTGCTGTGGTCATTATGAAAAGTCCATCTGCAAATCCAGCATTGTGAGGAAAGGGGCTGAATACTTCTGACACAAGAGTTTCTAAATCCGTCGCTACCAAACCGTTAATCCTAGCATTAGTATCCCAGAGCACTAATTGGAACTCTGGTGGCTTGTCGGGAAGGCCTCCCGAGGCAAAACTTCCCAGTTCCCATAGGCCATTGATCTTCCTGCAAAGATCAGGATATCTAACTGCAACCACTGCATGGTATGTCACAGGACTAACCCTGGAGCTGGACGGAAGCATTAACCCCCAGGCATGGATGTCGCTTACACCGGCGGTCTGGGAGTTTAAGACTGCTTGTATGTCACCAGCCATGGGCAGGAGGGTAGCGGCATGCTGCAAAATCCAGGCAAGGCGCACGAGAGACCGTGAAAAATGGAGAGCGGTACCCGCCAGCAGTTCCGAGTCTACGAATCGGGAGTGTCGTTGCATATTTGGTTGGGCTGCTTCAAATACGGCTTGGAGGCCTGGGAGCACAGTGCTGGCTGCCCTGAGGTCTTCCTCATCCTGCGGCGAGAGGTGACTTGTCCATAGCTGACCTAACGTGGACTGGCCTCGTTTGAGGATTTGACTAAGAGCCGTTAAGCCTTCATTCGCCGAACCGTCTAGCAGTCGGATCATTGCATCGGCAAGGTTGGCTGGCATGTAGTAGTTGCGGTCGCTTCGCAGGCCATGCTTTTTAGCTAACAGTAGTTGTCGTTGCGTTGCGAGCTGCCCGATCAATGCCGCCAGGTGTCTGCTCAGAGTCTCCTGTCCACAGGACCAGGGGTTGCTGTTTCAGCAGGCTGATAACTGCAATTTCGCGGTCAGTGCCATACTGCTGGCCTTCATCAATGACCAGGAGGGAGAGCTCTTGCATAAAACCACTCATTGTGGACCATTGCATGGTAAGATCCTGTGCTACCGTTCCCCCAGTGGCTAATATTAACTGACACTTGTTCAGCATTTGCCTTCTTTCTCTCGGGTGGATATCAAATTTCGTGTGCGAGTAACTGCTTTTGTTGCGCTCTTGGTCTCCCACCAGCCTACCTATGCGCCCAAACACCCCCGACGGGGGGTCGAGCCATAGGAGGAGGTCAGCAAAGGATCGAGTGCCGGAGTTCTCTTTGCAAATGAACAATATTTTTAGGCTGTCGGTAGTGTCGATTTCAATCAAGGCCAGGATGAGGATTGCCATCGATTTCGACTTGCCTGCTCCGAAAAGCCCTTGGATGCACAGATCTAGCCGGTTGGTGAGCAACGCCATTGTCACTGCGCAAAGTGTGCCTAAAACGTGTCCGTCAAGCTCAGCGGCAAAGGACAGTGCAGTGGAGCGGGTCCAAGGGTGAAGCTCGCCCTCCACGTGACATGGAATTAGCACTAGGCGGAGCAACTGGCCGCACAAATGCAAGAAATGTGATCTTTCCATTCCTTCTACTGCCGTTTGGACATTGTAGATGCCTAATCCCAGGTGGTACCTGCACGGGGGGGTTTGCGCGACCGCGGTAAGCTCTCGGGTAGGCTTAGTACATCCGAACATCCACATTGTATTTAGAAAGAAGGTATGGGGGACTGGGCTGTTCTGTCCCTGGACGGTCGCATCAATGGGGTCCAGGTGCTGGCCGGAGGCACTATACAGGTCTTGGAGGGCTTCAAGCTGTTCCTTTGCAAAAAACTCAATGGCCGGTCCTGAGAGGAAAGCAACTTCGATGAATTTAGGGTTGCACTGTCTGTATATGCGTGAGGCAGCCAGCTCATCCTTTTTTTTGGCTGCACGTGGCGTGATGGCTAGGACCAAGCCAAAAAGGATTTGAAGGTCATCTCCATCATAAGCTAGTGCGTCTGCTGTACCCACCATGGCAATAAGTCTACCCGTGCCAATGGGACTGACTTTGTGATGGTGTGCATCACTGGCTAGCAGGCTGAACACTTCAGTTTTACCCAGGCTTGGGTGTCGGAACGCGAATGCATCCTGTCCGCCTTTAACTTTCCAGTGTCCAAACTCACTGCCTTTGAAGAGGAATTCAAGGGCGATGGGTTGCGATGGTTGCCGGATAGGTCCTGCACTTTGCATTGTTAACCCTGTTTCATTATAGCCTTCATTTGGGCTGAGCATGGGCAAGTAGTAGTCTAACATGTAGACAGCCAGGGGCAACTGCAAGGTGCCAAGGAAATGTTGTACCATGGTGGTATAGTTGAGCAACTTGGTCCTTGAGGAGATGGTGACAGTTGCCAACGTGGCTAAGTATTGGGTTGCCTCTTGCTCAGTTTTGACCTCTGAATTATGGGCAGCAATGTGTGTAACAAGTGCCTGTGTCGTGGTTTCAGGTAGCTCGCACATTTCCGCTAATTCACGCAGGAGTTTTCTGGCAGTCCTTGGGAGCTCAAAGCTGCACCATGAGATCAGAAGGAGGGGAGCCTGTGAGTACACTTCGAAGGGGAGCACTCCAGGGGTACCTTCTAACTGCTCCATATCTGGTCGTCCTTCTGGGAGGGCAACTCTTGTCCAATGCGAGTAGTTATGTTGCGCAGTGCCGAGGTACGCTCTCCATCCTGTGATATGCATAATTTTAAAGCCCCATTGCCTAAGCAGCTTGATGTCATGGTTCGACGGGTTCCATACGCAGAGCCTGTCATCTGCATGGTGAATGAGGTGGATCTCTCTCAGCTGAGAGAAATTGCATGTCGTGAGCAGTGATGGTGGTAGCGCAATGGCTGCTAGCACGGTTTTGCCACCAACGTCTGGGAATTCTGAGAGGATGGTTTCCCATACCATTCCTGCATACGAGCCAGCGCTGTGCCCTCGAATGTAGATGGAGCCTACCATGTATCCTGTTAATCTCAGAAGATCTACTGGGCGGATTTCAGGGGGCAGACATACTCCGACTAGCGGATGTGCAACTAGTAACTTAGTGAAAAGTCGCAGGCCATGTATGTACCCGGGCCACGGCGGTTTTCTGTGTGCTGGGATGATGGGACAGAAGCGCAACAGTTTCATGGCCCGACTGATGATCTGCGCTTGCAATTGGTTCGCACTGGGCATTCCTAAGACGCGGCACCAGAAGTGTGCACCTATGGGAAACATGGCGATGTGCAGGAGCAAGTATTCTTGTGTGTGAGCAGTGCCTGCTACTGTGCCAGCTCTTGCATTCCAATCGTCCTGTTTGCTAAGGGATGGCCCGTAAACATGTGCTTCCTTTTTGCAGGCTAGCAGTACGTCCCAGTCTTCATCAAGTTCTCCTCCACCCAACCCAGTGCACTGAACTTCCAGGGACCCTGGGTCAGCGTCATTGAGTTGCCAGGAGGTGTTATCCATGACCGTGATTTTCCAATCAGTGTATTGGGGGTCAGTATGGCTAGCAAGCACTTCGTTGATTGCTAGTTCTGCGTTGCTGGGGTCAATTTCCAGTCGCCGTTGCAGCGCTTCCAGCAGAGGGAGGATTGGGGCACTGGGGAGCTGGAGGCTCGCATGCTGACCGCAGAAAACAATGGCAGGATCACAAGTCTTGGACCAAGGTGTATGGCCATTGCTGTTGTTGGGAGCTTCCACCGGTGTCCAAAGACTCTGAAGAAGCAACACCTGCAGCTTGGTAAGGCTTCTGTTTTGCAGGACATGCGGCTTGGCGATTAGTTTACTCCCTCTAACAAAATCGCAGCCTGTGGGGTGTGTCCATAAAGGTGGTGCCTCGTCGACTCCTATGAGCGACACAGCAAGCGGTTGCAGCCCTTTGCTTAGCCACTGTTGGAGTTGTTGTCCTAGGCCTACTTTGCTCCCATGGAAGGCGTGCACTATTGGCGGCAGGCTATACCCTATGGTTAACTCCTTGCTTTGGAACAATTTGTCTCCTGGAAGACAGAGTATGGGGAAGTCGGCTGGGAAAACTGACATAGGGGAGAGTGCACCTTGTTCGAAAATGGGGCGTGCCCAGGTAAGGAATGGCGGGGTCCGCTCGACAAAGTCCGGTCTAAGGTATCGGCCATCCCGTGACGTGGCCATTCTCCTCGCTCCGGGATGGGGAATGCAATGGCTCCCGCCCATTCGCCCAACATTGCCCATGCATGTGTCCAGTCAAGTGGGGTTCTAGCCCTACAGCCGAGTAGGGGGGGGAGAAGCAGTCCTCCCCTCATTGCTTCCGCAGGGTCTTCTGGCACAGCGGTTGTAGCTAGGAAACTGGCTCTGCTATCCTGGAGTGCGGTAACCCAGTCATCTGCTGTGCGGTTGGCAGGGTGGGCTATTCGTCGTGCCTTTGGGGCGGGTGCAGCACTCGGAGAGGAGCTTTGGGCAGGGGCCGGTGGCATGCATGCTTCCGGGGTTGCTTGGGCCATTTCTACATCAGTTGCCTCGGTCGGGATGTGCCCTGTCACAATGATCAAGCCGGCATTAAGTTCGGCTTTGGCTTCTGTGGCAAGGAGTACTGCTGGAGGGCACTGGTTAGAGCTGGCCATTGTGTTATGTTGCATTGCTGCGGCTCTGCTTGCCTTATCCGTCATAAGATTGACTAGCTCTGCTATTTCGAACAATGAGGTCGGCACGCAGTCAGAGTCGATGAGAGCAAAATTCACAGTGGGGAACATTAAACACAGCGCCTCCAGAGCTGCAGCACCAGCCCAGGTATAATGGACCTGATGCAAACCTGTGTCAGCATGAATGGGAAAATGGATCGCAGTAGTTTTCTCCCGGTAGGGGCCAGTCACTGTACATCGGCCTTTGATCCAGGGTGCGAAATGTGGCCAGTAGGCTGGAGGATCAGTGCCTGACAGTTTGCGGTTGTCCACATAAACATAGACGGTGGCATACTGAGGTAACCATGAGAGATTATCTATTATCCACTGGAAGAGCGTTCTATGATGGACCTGGCTGGCTGCGGGGCGTTGGATGCCGTTCCCTTCGTCCACCATGAGTGCAGGGTATGTCAGGGGTGACCGGGGCATTCGACAAGAGCCGACATCGTCCCATTTCCACCTTTGTTTGATGTCGTCCATGCCGAGCGGGGTCTCAACTTCTTTTTGCGAGAGGAACAGTTGGTCAAGCTGGTGGCTTAACTGTGTGACCTCTTGGACATTCAAGAAATCGATAGGTGCGGCAATTTCCCACTTCTCCTTTGGGGGAGGCTCAGTCCCTTGTTGGAAATACGGAACGTCATCATCTGTCTCGAGGGCGTCAAAGTATTCTGTATCACTGTGCATTGACACATCCTCGACTGTGTTATCTGGGGCGGTTGGCTCTGCTGGTTCGATGTCTGTATCTGAGTCATCAGGGTCAGGCGACGTCAATGAAATGAACCTATTTGGTGTCATAAGCTGTTGCAGCATGCTGACGCCAGCTTGACCCTGAACAACCGGTGCCCGGGTGTCAGGTGCCAAGTGACTAGCCGAGATAGTGAATGCTATACGGGCAGCGAGTGCAAAAGTATACCAACAGGATTAGCTGGGCTAGGGAAGCCCCGAACACCCGGCACCCGGGGTCAGGGTTCCCCCTTGCAGGGCCAATGCGTTGGAGGTGAGCCAGGTAGGAAACAAAACAATCAAGGTTTGACTATCACCTTAGTGTGCGAATTGATGTCAGATGGCTGACCTAGCTATGAAAACTAGTGGAGCCACAAAAGCTGCAGTGCGAACAATTGAGCCACTAACAGTTTATGCAACCTACGTACCCAAAGTACATGTGAGTTCGACAGACATTGAGGTGACCAACGGTGACGGGACCTGGGACACACACCTAGCCAAGAAACTTAGCAGACAGCCCAAACGAATTGAAAAACCCATAAATCCCTTTGCCCCGGTTTATGGGGGTCATACTTAAGTGGGTACTCTCCCTTACAGTTGGTTTGGGGGGTATTAGCCTGGCACGCAGTTGCTTTTCTCTTGGCGCATCTGCGGAGTAGGCGGCATTAGAATGCTGATCAGGTGATTTCACACGGTCAGGTGCACACAGTGCTAGCTGTCTGTATGGTCAGTCAATGATTTCCATTTCCATATCTGCAACAGGAGAGGGTTGCGGAGTGCCTGGTGAGTGGTCATCTTGCATTCTTTTAAGGCGCTTTCTAATGCGAGTTAGGTGCTCGCGGGCATTGAAGAGTCGCGTTTCATAGGAGGCCACTCTTTCACAGGCTGTCTTCTCCATGTTCTGTAACGTTGGGATGTCCGCTGCGGCGAGGTCGACGTCCTGCATGGAGTCACTGGCGGGCTCAGGGCTGCTAGCACCAGCAGTGTCAGTTGCTTGAGTCTCTGGCGATGCTTTGGGTGTATTTGCAGGCGACGATTCTTCTGTTGATGTGTCGTCGTGGGCTGCGAGCTGTTCCGGAGGTTGTTGTTGCTCATCATCTTTGCTGTGAGTTGCAGAGTGAGAGTCAGAGGATAACACGCCGGTACCCGGGGTATCCGTTTGCGCTTTGTTCGCAGGAAGGGCCGACGGTGGGCCTGGTCTTCTGTGAAATAATGATTGTGCACTGATTTTGTCAGGTGGCTTGCTTTGCTGCGGGGTTAGAGCTTCTGCCACCACGCCTGTACTAGGATTGGACGATGCAGCGGTTGCTGCATTGTCTGTGCTTTGTTGACTTGCGGCCAAGCAAATTGGCTGGTTTGTGGGTCTGTCTGGTCGCCGCTGGTCGGCTATCTGCCAACGTTTGTTGGTTTGCTTGATGAATAATGGACTGCAATTCCATGTATTGCCGCTCTCGGTCAGCCACTTGCTGTGGCGTGCTCTGAGTACATTTAGGGTCCTGTGGAGCATCTGCTTGCATTTTTTGTACTGGCTGTTTTGCTGCGGATCGCTCCGTCCACCTGGTCGGTAGCGGAGGAGGCGGAGGCAGTGCCCGTTTCGCATGTTGTGAAGACTTATGTTGGTCAATGCGTGGCTGAAGTTCATCTCGCAGTTCCTGCGGGTACGGCTCTCCGGTCTCAGCTAACCACTGTATGGTTTCGTCATGCGTCCACAGGGTGGTTCTCCACAATGGGATGGTATTGTCTTCATTGACCCAGAACAATGGCTTAGGCGGCAGCAACTCATGGGCTTCTACTATCAAAGGCAGCAGGAAGGCTAATCTTTTTTGATCATGGAAAATCATTGCTCCGTTCGGGTGAACTTTCAGGTGAGTATGGTTCCACACAAAAGGTTGCACAACACGCATGGTGTGAGCGTCACGATTAAAGATGGATAGTCGGACTTGGGCATACTGTGGTGCAGCACCGTAGACTTTTGCATCCCAGGGTGGTTCAAGAAAGCCCCACCGCTCTTTTCGGCCGTAATTAACGGTATCCCAGAAGGCAGGGTCAAACTCTTTCTCAAGGGCGTCGGCAAGGGTCGAAAAGATGATCCATGGCACCTCGTCGATATGCAAGTGGTATTCTACCAACGTGAAATTATATGTTGTCTGGCAATCTCCTACCCATATTGTGCCCCTCACTGCAAGAAAACGAACGCTGCTGGCTGCTGGCATGTCCCAGTTCATTCCAGCCGATATGTCCAGTAGGTGTTGATCAGAAACACTGATTTGGCCAGACGGGAAAGGGTTTTGCCTCGGCATACCAGCAACAGGTACCCTGCAGTGGCAGCACTCGCCGAAGTGGAGGCAATTGCACGGCGTATAGTAAGACCAAACGACAGGAACCACTCGCAATTGCGTGGCAGCGGCCAAACAACGAAAGGCGGGCAGCGGCCAAACAACGAGGACCCCGTGTTGGCTTGAAAGTATGAACGGGCGAGCAAATTAGAAGTTGGATAAAAATGAGGATCCAGTCAACCCTGGCTTATGCAGGTGTGGTGTCCTCACAGTTCGAACCAATGGCTGCTAACGGAGACAGTGAATCATGTTCGGTCCAGGCAGAGTTAACAAAATACCAGACACTGCAACAGTAGGAAATATGTACAACATATGACCGGTGACAGGATTGGAGGGACGGTGCATTGTGGTTCAGTCGTAGATTCATGACACAGGAGGGAGTAGCAAGGGGCGGGGCAAGTGGTGGGGCCGTAGCACATGACAGGCGGGGGTGGCTATCTGTGTAAGATATGCTAGAAAAGATGGACACTGAGGAGCATCATCAGCAAGGAGGACACATTATTGAGAGTATAGATAGCCGTCGGGATATTGGGAAGAGGGTGGCAGTCATGGGGGCATGAACCATGTGAGATGAGTACCTGGTAGGGTGAAAACGGAGCTGAGCCCTCACCATTACCCAAGGTGCCCTTGGGAACAGTAGAGGAATAACAGACACATGTGTCATGTTCCTACCGATGTGAGGGGCGCAGCGGGGGGTGAGGGCATGCGGGACGACTTAGATAGATGATGGAGTGCGGGAAAACCCTATGTCATCAAACCCTATGTCGTCCAGGGCATTCATGGTTCCATCCAACTGGCACTGCAATCTCATGGTCAAAAGTTTGACAGGATGGACAGAGGAAGGTCTGCTGGAGTAAGGCACGAACGTGGTCAGCAGTTGCGCTACGCGCTGCCCTGTGCATGGACAAGGTCCGAAATGCTGTACAGCGCTAATGGGCTTGCTGACCAAGGAGAGCTTCACAGCTGCATGCCGCCATCTAGATGGGGCGAGGCAGAGGCTATTTCAGCGCTACTTCAGTACAGAACACTAAGATAGCACCGGCTTGGAACAGTGTACCGCATTGCAGTGTAGTAGTTAGACTCGCCATTACCCAAGGTACCCGTGGGAACAGCAGCTGTCCTAAACTGCGAGCACTCGAGGCTCTATCAAGCTCTGAGCATGAGGTGCAATGGGCGGCGAGAGCTCTATCTACCGAAACTTGGCGGCCCTGGATGTCCCACCGGCTCAACTACCCTGTACGAGGGAGGCGTCATCGTGGTACTTCTCTGTCCTCTAAGGGCAAAATGTTGCACACGTTGCTTCACGATGTCTGTTGCACACGCTGCCTTGTCATTGTCCAGTAGCTGAGGTCCTGCATGGTATCTCCAGGTTACCAAGAGGCAAATTAGTCGGCAATCAATTTGTTGAGCTTTGTAACTAGACAAGGAAACAGGCCATGATAGCTACTGGCAAGACGCTTGCTGGAGCTGTGTTACCAGAGATTAGGAAGCACTAGTCTTTCCTGCAGCTGTTGGCAGCATGTCTGAAGGGTTCATTAACCTCTGAAAGTTATTGAATAATTATTGAACAATTAACTGGTCACTCATTACTACCACGAGGCCCGCAATCAATACCCTCCGAATGGATATGTTCGAAACCAAAAATAATAACATTGAGGTCATGCAGTAAAGGATAATCATCGGGCACAACAGGGGGGCTAGGAAAAACAGCATTTTCAACGTCTTCCCTTTGGACAGATGGTGATTTCGATTCTAGTACGGCAACTGGAGATTTCACCGTGGCCAGAGCTTCTTTCTGTGCCTGGCGCTCTAATGAGACTCCGTCCACGACACCAGCGCCAAGACTTGCTGACAAATAAGCTTCACAGCTGCATGCCTCATCTATATGGGGCAAAGCAGAGGCTATTTCAGCGCGAATTAAGTACAGAACACCAAGATAGCATCGGTTTGGAACAGTGTACAGCATTTCAGTGTCGTAGTGAGAAACTCGCCATTACCCAAGGTGCCCTTGGGAACAGCAGCTGTCCTAAACTGCTAGCACCCTAGGCTCGATTAAGCTCTGAGTATGAGGTGCAATGGGCGGCGAGAGCACTATCCACTGGAACTTAGCGGCACTGAATGTCCTACCGGCTCAAATATACTGCACGAGGGAGGCGTCATCGTGGTACTTCTTCGTCCTGCGTCGGTGGTGCATGGCCCAGGATCTTCAGCGGTGTCATGCGGGAAGTGATGTCCCACACCCGGGAGCAACCCTCATTCATTGGATAGTTCGACGGAATTTCTTATAGCCACGTGGATGGTAGTACTACAACTTAAGCTGAGATAGTGCGCCAGTTGGCAAGATGATATAATGGGAGAACGACCCTAAGCATAAGCGTTGCTCAGCCTAGCGATGCTGCCAACAGGGCAATAACTATCAGGAACCAGGCCCTCTTTGATGTGGTAAACTGGACTAATGACAATTGGGCAACAGTTATTTCTGGGAGCAGGGCCAGCTTACAACATCCACTCGCAGGGTGAGCTACAATGTGGGAGATGAGGGGTTGAGCGCTTGGGTAGTGCATTGATGGTAACCATTATGGTTGGAGCGGAGAAGATATATCTTTTCCTGGGACAGGCGAATCATCCGTAACTACCCAGCATTTGTTGGCATCTGAACGTGGACAGGGAAGTGTTATCCATTCGTTTTTACTACGAGAAGCTTCATTCGAAAAGGAGACAATGTAGGTGGCAAGTAACGCCGAAGGGCAGGATTGCTCAGCGTGAACTGCTGCACCTAACCATTGGTACAGCACTCGAGTAGGACGACCCGAAGCAAATGACTCCAAAAACTAACCTAGAAGCTTATAATTGTGTCGTGGGATACAATGCGCAGGTAGATCGGAGGATCGTGGAATATGGCATGGTACAGGACGTACCTACGGACCGACAGAAAACGGGATGCAAAGACAGCAACAGGTGACTACGGCTTTTTACGTAGTTTATATCAGTCCGAAGGAGCCTTAGCCGCTCGATGGAGGTCACTGAGAAACTTTTTCCATTACCCAAGGTACCCTTGGGAATAGAAATGGTCGCATGGCAGTTGCATAGTGATGATCTCACCGCTAGTCCATCCTCTCAGGGCAAAATGTTGCACACGATGCTTCACAATGCCTGTGATTGCTAAGGAGCTGGAGTACAGAGAGTATTGTAGTGGTATTTTTTTTTTCCCCACTTTCCACCATTTCCCCAGGGTGGAAAGCTGATTCCCTCTGGACGCCCAGAAAAAAGCAAACAGGAGGTCAAAACATAGTGGAGCTATACTGCGGGATGGACTTTTGGCCAACTGTGAGGTGGACATGGTCTGTTGAGCAGTTACTACAGCCTGGCAGTCTAATAGCGTTGCAGATTGATATTTGGGCTTGGCTGAGTTTCCGCGAGCGGCTGAACCTGGGTCCTCTCTGTAGGACCACTTAATCCCTTTGAAGTGCCCTATCATTAGTGGGCCGCAAAAAGTCGCCTATATTTAAGGTCCTCCAGGTGAAACTGGTGCGCATGTAACACTTTGGGCTAGTTTGCTGAATGATGGAATGGGTCTTCGGCTACCCGAGACTAGTGGTTTAGGATTACGATGTCCTCATGGGTCTTGCACAGGTGGGGAGAGCTACCCAGGGTACCCCTGGGAGCCCACCCCACTGGACTGACCAGTGTTCATGAGGTATGAGAACTAAATTGGCAGGGGGTGGGTACAAATAAGGTAGTGAGCTGATGAGGGCTACTCGGATGTCACAGGAGATCACAATCAGCAATAACTACGTTGCAGCAGCCTAAAGCTGCCTGGGCAGTGGCAGGCCGTTGGTCTTGGGGTTGGTCTTGGTTTTAACTCCCTCCCGTCGGGCGTTCGCGTCGAGCACGCAGTTTGGAAAGGGCTTCCAAGGGCGTGGCGCAGATGTGTGGCGATCCTTGAGCACTGCGCTGCTTACGTTGGGAGCTGTGGGGTGCACGACGGGTGAGGGACAGGGTATGGCTACTGGAGGTATGCTTGAGGGTGTCTACGTATGCATTGCGTGCCGTGCTAAGGGAGGTGACTTTAAACCATGTTTGACCAAAGTAAAGCTGATGATTGGACAGAACTTCCTTCTCGATCTGCTTTACCATTTGTTCAGGAGGCGGGGGAGCAACTAAGAAACCATCGTGTAGCCACACCAAGGATTGTGTGCTTCAAAATGCTCTAGCAATCGAAAAGCGCTGTCGTTATGGTTGACCAGGAACTCTGGGCGGAAACGCGGTAGCAACTGAGTAGTCAGAGTTGTACTCAAGGACTCGAGTTGGCAGAGGATTGCGCTGACACTCGCACTGGGGGAGTCATCAACCAGAGAGCTTAGATATCGGTATGTAGTAACAAGAGAGCTATTGATAATTCTCAATGGGAGTTGCTTGATGGTGTCAGGGCAGACTGCTTCAACTTTTCGAATATAGGGGTCTCGAGCTAGCTGCGCGCGGAACTCATCGATGGTTGGGAGGGGTACAAAGTCGGGCGCAAAACGTAGTCCCAGGCGTCGAACAAGCCTGAAGTTAGTCATCAAAGAAGACCTCTTAGCACCTGACACATGTAATCAACCATGAGTACCCCATGGTGACAACGCCGCTCAACCTAGGTCAAGTTACAGGCTGAATGCATGGATGGGAAACTTGGATACTCTGCGTCACCTCATGTGGCTTACTGGAACTGCTCGTGTAAGGTGGTGCGAGGGTCTCCACTGCTACTAGCACCACTGGTTGCAGTAGTGGAGGGGGGTGGATCACTGCTCTCCGCTGGTTTCATCATTTGGGCGATGAGCGGGTGGGTTCGCTTGTCACGCAGGATCCGCGTCATTTCGCGAGTGAATGCTGCAGGGTCATCAACCAGTTCCTTCGCTTCCGCCAGTGGCCTGTCAAGGACAATGGCAATGAGCATTTCGCCACCATCTTTGTGGATTATAGTTGGTCGGCCGGCTTGTATCTCGGCGAGGATTGCCACTGCCTTGTTTTTACACAAAGTGCGTTCCCATTCCTCCAGAGCTCTTTGAGCAAGGGTGTCAGTGGGGCTTTCAGGGCAGCTGGTGTCCCTAACGCTCGTAGGAAGGGGCTATCAGGAGGAACGGGGGATGGGAAACGCTGAATGGCCGCTACGGCACGTTGAACGTCATTTGTTTGTACATCATATGACGTAGTCGTTTTTTTGCTTATGGCAGGCTCGGAGTCAGCCCATAGTTGCTCCAGTGTATATCCTGGTAAAGGTTCCATGTACTTTCGGTTCCACACTGCATGATGGGACCATTGAGGCGCGTCATGGTTGATTTCTTTCTGAATCCCTTTTCATGTCATGTTCTTTGAGCATATCATCTAATTCTTGTAAGCTAGCAGCTCTATGAATACAACATTGTCTGACAGCGCCATCGATGTGGAGTGGCCATCCCACGGGCATGTGGGAGTCTTCCAGGAGTCCGTCACCATTTTGCTCCATGATTGTACCCAACATGGGGACATCAATAGTTGCTTTGAGGCTGACTTGAGCATTAACACGGTGCCTTGGTACCCCCTAGTCGGCGTGTGTTGACATGTTGGGTTGCTCCTCATGTCACACCCTCGTTTGTGTTTGCGCACATCCTTGGGTGATCGTGCGGTATCTCGGGGTTCTCCCGGACCGATCTGTACACACGTGGTACGGGACCGACGGGTCTCACCTTACCTTGTGTCTAGGGCAGCAACATTTAATGATGACACGGGGGAACAGGCAAGGTCGGTGAACCTCTTAGAGACTTGGGGACTTGTCTCGAGGAGGGGTCAACGGGGCAACCCGTTGGCATCCTTGGCGAAACAGCCCTGACGATGGACGTCTTGGAACGGACAACTCTCGGATGGGATATTATGAAACAGACGGCGATGGTGCTTAGGTTGGATTCACCCTTCCAAGTGGTCCTCTACGCAGACAGCTCGTCAGTAATCCAATCGCCATTGAGGCTGTCCAATTCGACACTGATACAAATGAGGCAACATTATGCTATATAGTGCAGTCATTGCAAGTCCCGTCAGCACAGCAATATCAAGACCTTATAACTGCCATTGATCACAAAGATGTGATTGATGTAAGCTATCTTCTTGGCAGGGGCGTAGGCCTTATGGACGTGACGACGGAGGGAGGGCATATCAGCACATTAGTAGCCTCTGCTATCCTTCGAGGCCACTCTGCTGATCCGTATGCTTACCAGCCTACTGCTGGCCACTGCTTCCCTCGACATGGGGCCAGTTTAACTTATCTACTGTTACAAGCCCAAGCTGACCCCAATATCATCCCGCCCAAATCGCAACCTACCACTATGTTGGAATTAGCAGTTGAGTTGGGCAGCTCGCAGCTTGTTCAAACTTTGCTTGAGGCTGGTGCCTCGGTGATGCCCGTGAAAGGAGCGCTACCACCCCTCTTCCTTGCTGTCCTCCATCGGCACAGGACAAATGTACAGCTGCTCCTAGATGCACAAGCGGACCCGTGGCAGGAGATTGCGATTGCCTCCGTGCTTTGCCATTCACTGCAATGGCACGGTCACCCTGCCCGTAAAGAAGTCTTCAACGCTGTAGAAGCTGCTGCTGCGCAGAGTGCTGAAGACACGGTCATTGACCTGCTACAGCAATATTGTAGCGCAACAGACGTGGTGAGACGTGAGCAATCTTCTCTGGCGCGAGTGAAACCCACAGCTTTGACAGATAGGACCACCACTATCATGAATCAAACTGTATGGAAATACCAACATATCGTTGAAAAACAGTCTCGACAGACAAACTTCGCTACGTTTCGATGACGCAGAATACTAGAAGGACTGTATTTACCAGTACGAATACGAAATGAGCTGCAATCACCCCCGGAGCTCAACCGGGAAGAAACATTCCTGCACCAAGTTGACTAATTGTGTGCTCCAGATGAACACTTTCCCAGTGAGAGGCTGGCACCAGGTAAAGGCTAAATTCTGGCCTGCTTGTGACCCTAGGAAAAACGAAAGAGCAGTACACATTAGCACATCTTTCACTTCAACCATGATGTCCTTAACTACACAAGTATCGTGTGCTCTGTTACATGTAGCTACCGCTCCCTGCGATCCTATCGGCTCAAAGTACGGCAGTAGACAGACCTGCTGCCTCAGCTTATTTCCAGAAAAGGGAAATATATAGTGCCTCCTTACCTCGGTGAGGGATCGATATAACAAACCTTTCCGGTGATTGGGCAAAGGGTATTACTACAGGCTTGTTTTGTCATACAACAGATTACTCCTTGCTCTTTCGTGCATTGGGACCTTATTCCACGATAGTGCCCCTCATTGCGTTATCTCCTTTCACCTGACTCCTTTCTCTCCTTTCCATTTGGTTTCTGGTTTTTCTGGCCAAAGACGTGCCAGGGCTACCAGCGCCTCTCTCCACCACCCCTCTCTTTCTTTTGCTCTCTCCTCTCCTCTTTTGTTCTTTGGCTCGTCCTTGCGGTCTGCTCCCTCCCTTTCCCTCTCTTTCTCCTTTTCACTCTCGTGCCTGGATTCTCTGACTAAAGACTGTCAGGGCTTCCAGCCTCTCTTGTCCGTTCCTTCCCCCCTGATTTCACTTTGCTCCCTCACTGCCTTATGCGCCGTCTCGGTTGTGCTGTCGTACCTTAATTTCTTGAGTGTTGGGTGATTTTCGATTCCACTTGTCTCCTGTTAAGGTGCTTGAACTGCCTGGCCAAAGACGTGTCAGGTTTTTCAACACTTGCCCCCTCCCCCCCCTTGTTTCTTTGGTTTGTGTTGCTTTTGGCCTTTTCTGGTTGTTGTCTGTTTTGTTGGTCTTGCTTTGGTTTTCCCTTTTTTGGTTGATTTTGACTTTCGAGACTGACTGGAGTGCTTGAGTCTTCTGACCAAAGACGTGTCAGGATTCTCCTCCCGCCCTCCCCCTTAATAACTTTTACACCCAAATCTGCTACACAGGAACTGCACAGTGTGATGTCTCTGCTTTCCAGGGAACAAGTTGTGAAGTCCTGGTACGCGAAGAACCCTAACATCAGCTTCTTTGACTTGCTCTACGCACTTGAACAGCACAAGAGCATTTCGACTGAGTACGGGCTGAATGTATCAATTGAACAGCACTGGCGATTTGGAGACCCCCATAAGAAGACAGCTGCACCTGATCGCCATGACTACGAAATTGCAATGGTCAACGGGAGCGAAACCTTACCTGGACCTGACTGGCACAAGTTGTACCGATGGTTGGTTAGTCAAAGCTCTGCTTTCTTGCCTTACCATACGGTATATTTGGTGACGGACAATCGTGATTTGCAATCGGACGAGGTCAAGTCTGTGCCTGGACTCAGCCATTGGCCAATGACTCAGCCATTGGCCAATGGTCGCTGCTTGGTGGAAAGAACGGTTACGCTATGTCGGTCCATATGGAGAACTCACCACAGTTGTCTTTGTCCACATTTCAGCTGACACTGGTCTTCATAAAGTACACCCGACATGGGCAGGGACGTACATCCTTGATGCTTGTGTGTTCCTCTTTCCGACCATCAATTTTGCACTGATCGACAGCGATTGTGTGCCAGTGACCCTCTTTGAGATACGAGAACTTTGGCTAGCGAGCACTGACCCAACCCGCCCAGCTACATCAAGCAAAGCTGCAAAGAGCAAACTGTCAAGCCCCATTGCGTCATCGCACAAACGTGCGCGCTCTGTGGACACGGGAAGGGACATGCAGCAGCCTGGTCCACCATCGAAGCTATCCAGATCGCATAGTGCGGACCATATTGCTGTCCGAACAGCTGATCCACTACGAGCCCCTCCGTTCACCTACGGTGCCAATTTGGCAGACGAAGTTGACTATGGTGATTCGCCAGACCCGAGTCCCCGCATGTCTCGTCGGGCGACGTCCAGCAGCGATGACTCCTCCCCGGCTGGGTCAACCAAACCTACCCGGAAGGACAAAGCAGCCGTGGATGAAACTGCCACTGCGCGTAGGCCCAAAGAAGTCATCCTTGTGAGTGAGGCATTCACTGAAATCAATGCGGGTCTGGTCATTGTATTAGCTTCGGGTCATGAGAGTCCTGTACCTGTCACTGCCTTGGAGGACTCGGATACGGATCCTGATGAAATAGCCCACGTTATTACCAGTGCTTACCATAGACATGTCGAAGCCTACCTTGCTACTACATATCCACCTGCAGACGTTGAGCAAGCAGTCGCTAGTGGATTACTTGGCTCTCCTCTGCTTGGCACGTCCACCCGTGTTACTGCAGATTGGTGCCATGCGTGGAGTTTGTTAGGCCAGTGGTCTGGATTAGTCACTTTTCCGGTCCCAGCCTCTGGAGTTTGGCCGCGCCATGGTCATTTACGGAGGATCCTTGATGGCTACCAAGGCAGACAACCGAACTTCCATAAAT
Organism: Cladocopium goreaui; assembly: GCA_947184155.2. Classification (NCBI taxonomy): domain Eukaryota; class Dinophyceae; order Suessiales; family Symbiodiniaceae; genus Cladocopium; species Cladocopium goreaui. The sequence goes on along the minus strand of CAMXCT020000124.1, from coordinate 14,575 downwards.
GGGCTCGGCCTGCCTACGAGCAAGGTGCCCTTCCGACCCTTAGCCTGCTGCCAGGTGAGGTCAGTGTACGAGTGCTACCAGGAGACAAGATGTACCAAGCCATGGCAATCGAGCCACATTACATGCGGCCTGTTATTCTGCATGGGTTTGGCACCAATGCCAAGAAAAGAATGCCTAGCAGTCTCGCTGACCTCGCCCAATTCGGCTGGTTGCCGCTGGCTGCGGCTTTATTTGGTACACAAGAATGGAAGCCCCAATGGCTGCATCACAATTTCCTTCCAGTGGTTGGTCTTCGACTGCATGCCAAAGTGCCTCCTCCTCCTCTCTCCCAAGCTCAACTAGTCTTGCTGTGTGGACTGTGGCAACGGAAGGAACAATCGGAACCCTCATGTACATCGCTGCAGCAAGCAGCTCTCCTAAAGTTTGGTCTTCCGTTACCTTTCAGAGAGATGGCTAAATGGGAAGTCACTGTCAATGAGCAGGCCATAGATGTTGGAGAAGTGTCCAAACAAAACTACATTGGAAGACAACCTGAAGCTGCGCTGCCCGTAGCGCTCAAAGGCTCTGCCGAGTGGGCCTCCTGGGTCCTTTCCCTCTCAGAAGTCTGGCAAGATGACGCCCCAATGCAAGACCGACCCCTTGAAGTGCATTGCAGTGGATTAGGGGGTGGCCTACTTAATGGCGAACACGACTATGATATTTTCCTGCAAAATCTTGCGCAAAGAAAGGTGTATGGCCCATCGCTTGCGATGACAGATGATTGGGAAGCACATGTCACCCAATTGGGCCTCACCAAAACAGTGCATGAATATGCGGTATACCAGCTACTCTCCACTGCAGAAGGATGGACAGCTTGGCGAGATTTCCTCCCTGAACAGTTCTCCGATCAACAACTGCTGCTCACGAGAGCGATTCGCCTCATTGAGGCCGCGAATATCCGGCCAGCCCATGCCAGGCCACCACACCCGACCTGGTCAACAGCAATTATGCAGATCTTTCGTTGCTACCATCCGCAAGGTAAACATCTATTTCTGAAGTCATGTTTTCCACACTTAGTCACTACAGCGGATACAGGAGGTGTCAGGGACATCAACGTTTATGGGTTCTCGGCAGGGTCCTTTACGGGCCTTGCAGTCCACGAGATCCTGAGTGAATTCGCTGCGTTCCCTGGCCTCACCAAAGTTGCTGCGATTGCGACGCCGCCAGAGATGATGCGACTTGCCACTGGCGAACGCAGAGTCACACTGGTGCATTGTCTGGAGGACCGGCTATGTGTGTGGAAACCTGACTCCCTGACAGAATTCAATTATCAGGTTGTTCTTATAGAAGGGCACCCCACATGGAGTGGGCGTGCCAAACACTCCTATGGCCACTTGCTCTTCATTGACCTTGATGAAGGAGTCCATGAAATCCAAAGATTGCAAATCACCACCCCTCAAGTCATTCCACATGGAGTACGGTGCGAGGGATTGCTGCGTGTACTTTCATGGGTTAGCTTTGACCTTCCTGAACACCTCAAGACGACTCTAAGTGCTCTGTTAGTAGCAGCGGGAGAGGGGAACACTGAGCTACAAACAGTACCCATTGTCGGACGGGACATTCGGGATGGTCAGCCTGATACGGAAGCTGAACTACAAGCAGCTCTGATTGCGATGATTCCTACACCGGGAGGATCCCATGATGAGGGAGGGTTGCTGGTTCGCAACTTACTGGCGGAATTCCTGCGTGGTTTTTCATTACGTACCCTCATCTTCCTACTGGACATGGTGCTTCCGCAACTAGACGCTTATCATGCGGGACGGCAGCTCCAACATCTCCAGCCCTGGGTTAGTGTAGAACTAGCTCAGCAGAAGAAGCGAGGACAAACGGGAACACGGTTACAGGTTACCTACCAATATGAGGCGTATGCTGGCTTTCATGTCATTCACCTACATACTGACGGTGCCCCGCTCCTGCTCTTTAGTGCACCTTCGGAAGTTCCAATGACCTCGCCGCGTGCTCTCTGTGAAGCTGGGAATCTAGGCAACTTGGAAGCCAACGTGGTGGCGGGCAGAGCACTACTGGGAGTACTCCAGTTGCCAGACACTCAGCAGCGGTGTGTCATATTACTGGTACATGAAAAGGTGATGCCTAGCGGAACCAGCAAGAACCCTGCTCAGCGAGCGCTCAAGCGCATTGCCCCGAAGTTGCTGAGCTTGTTATCGTCTCGCTACCCATTGCTCGGACCTTTTGTGGGCGACTTTTGGACCAGTATCTCAAAACAATGAGTTACTTTGATCCTGCACAGGACTGGCCGAAACCCATCGAAGACCACGTGTCCATGGCCGTAGTGTGGGAGGAGCTAGCCTTTCTGGGAGACACACGCAGCCGCCATGAACTCTTAGTGTTTGCACAAGCTAACCAGTCGCGCCTACCATTGGCAATGGGCATCGTGCAGCCGCATATACCTGTTCGCCGTATGGCCAGCGAGCGCAAAACGCAGCTGACTGATGCATTAGTCAGAATCTTGAGCCGGTTTTTGACACCAGCCACGATCTCGATGGATGGGGCCCATGACAGTTATTACCGTGAGCATCTACTTCCTCTAGCAGCCCACGGTGATGGACATGTCGCACTCGCGACTTGTTGCGACTGTGTATTTGTAAGTAAGTAGCCTGCGTACGCGGTCCGGTCTTTGACCTCTACGCGGGTTACCGGTTCATCCTCCTTGGTGTTACTTCCCTCCACGCGACCTTGCGGGCGATAGCGCTTTGTGTTGTTGTGTACGCACCGGTTTCCTTTGATGTGGGTACACTCGGAAGTTTTGACTTGGCAACTTTTAACGGTTGGTTAAACCAAACTGTTGACAACAAAAGTCTGAAAGATTTTGTTGCATTTTTTCCAAGTCCGTTTTTTTACCTAATTTACTCCAAGAGGTTTTTACCTCCGGTTGAATGGAACCTTCCAGGTGGACATTTTAAGATTTACCTGTTTTGACATACACAAGGTTTATGTCAACAAAGATTTTTTGGAAAGATCAATCGTGAATTTCTTTATATTCGTGTTGCACCAGTGGATCAAACATGAAAGGGTTGGAGCAAATTTTTGTAGTTCTAGGATTCGGCGTTGCCTAGACTTCTCGAAGTCTCATGGCGGAGGATGCAGTTGGAGCTCAGATTCGTAATTTGCTGCTTTCAAAGGGTCTGGTTGGTAAGAAGTTAGCTGTTTTTGGTGCCAATGATGCAGAAGTGATTGCCACACAAGTTTGCAAGGATCTTGGAGTGATTTGTGAGCAGGTACATGTGCGAATTGTAGGAAACCTGATCAGGGAGGCACTTTTGGAAGAGCCTGTCGCAAAACGGCTACGGGGAGATCACAGTCTGGACCCTTTTCATTTTCAGTTGATTGAAGAGAGAGCTTCAAACAAATCTGCAGATTCTAGGACTACCGTTGCTTCTTCAACCCTGGATGTTCTTGAAGTTGATGTCAGATCGTCACGTAGAGCTGCACGTCATATTGAACCATGTGAAGGGAGATTCAAAAAGGAAGCCGATCAAAAAGAACTCTGGTCACGTGAGCTCTACAAGGAACTCAAAAAGATGGATGTGCCGGCCTTGGAACACCTGGAACATTGCGTCAGTGATTCACACATACATTTGGCTTTAGCAGGTCGTACACGTCACAACACATTGAAGAGGTATATCAAGACATGGAGGTCATTCCTGCAGTGGTTGTCAGCGGTCAGGGGCAGGACAGCTACACCGGAAGTTGGAGACCTAGTGGAATACATATTTGCAAGATATGATGAACCTTGCGGACCTACTGTACCACCACTTATTGTGAAGGCAGTTGTTTGGATGGAAAGGACAGCATGTCTGGATGTACGTGCCAGGATCGGTGAGTCGCATGTTGTGAGTTCTGTCAGGGACTACGTTGTGGAGATGCTTTCAAAGGACTCTGCACCGATCAAGCGGGCCCCCAGATATCCAGTTGCAATGATGGAAGCATTTGAACATGTTGTGGAGGATGAGAACCAACTGATTGGTGTCAGGGTTGTTGCATGTGTCAAGTTGGTTAAGCTCTGGGGAACGTTGAGATGGGATGATTTACAAAAGATGGTTCCGAAGGAGCTCAAGTATTTTGGAGGCAGAATGACAACAATTTTGAGGACAACAAAAACGACAGGTCCGACGAAGCGTGTGCGGGAGCTTCCGGTGTGTATCTCAGAGCATGCGTACATTTCATGCAATGGTTGGCTGAAGACTGGATTTGATCTGCTCAAGCAACATGGAGCGTTTGAAAGGGACTATCTGTTGCCGAAGTTGAACGCTAGCTGGACTGGATTCAGAAAAGTCATGGCTAACTACAATGACATCAGTTCTTACTCAGCATACCTGAGAAGGAAGTTGAAGAGACTGGGTCAAGATGAGGTGATGATTCATCCTATCTTAGCTGCATGCTGGACGGAGCATTCAGAAAGGGCGACATTGCCAACGGGCTTGGCGTTGCTGAGGGCGCCCGAGGAGGAAAGGGACATGCTGGGTCGTTGGAAACCTGATGGTTCAGATACATACCTACGCATGTACAATGGAGTTGTCAGCAGGCTTCAGTTGCAGTTTGCAAAGGTAGCAAGAACTGGTGAACGTTCCAAAACTCTGGATGAGAGGGATGTGGTCGAGAGCGCGATGTCTTGGATCACCGACAGGTGTGATCAATTATCTGATGATAGGGTGCAAAGGGTCTTGCAACATCTACAGACTTCCATGGAGTGTGAGGTTCAACAGGGATGGGATGAAGTAGAAGAAGAAATGCCTGAAGTGGCAACACTGTTTGGACCGCTGGTGGAAGACACATCAGACACGGAGGACAGAGCTGCTGGCAGTAAAGTCGAACGGAAGGAGCAGAGGCTGCCGATGTTTGTGGTGGTCAACAATGGGAACAAATGCAAACGGCTTCATAAAAGCCGTGGTGGTTGCTGGATGGGACGAGACATGAACTTCAAGTCATCAGCAGAGTATAGCACCTTGCCCAATCCAGAGGAGTACACGCACTACTGCAAGGTCTGTTGGCCGAAGGCTGGACCGAAAGAGCAGTCAGATGAAACGTCATCGTCATCATCGACATCTAGTTCTAGGAGTGCCGATAGTTCTTCCAGTTGAGAGAGCGAATAGCTCCTGTTTCAGGAGGATCTGTCCCAAAAGGGCCGGTAGATCCAGAGCATGTCGTTGCCATCAAAAAGACGTTGCATGATCTGCAACCGGAAATCTTGTCAGTTTCAATTTCATCAATGCACAGGCAAGGGTTCTTGAGTTTTTTGTTTATTGAAACCTTCGGAAGCCTGCATCGGAGTGAAGCAGTTGACATTTATTTTGAAAGGTTGCATCTTGAGGGATGCAAGGGGATTGAGAATTCTTGATAATCACTTCACAACGAGGAATCCGCAGATTTCTCCGGAGCATCGGCTCAGCAAAGCTGAGGTTAATGCAGTGGGATGAAGCGACATGCATAGTGGACAAACTTGGATTTCATTGGTTTTTCAGTTTTGTTTTTCGTAGGTGCAGTTCGAATGCTGAGGCATGATGATAGAATTTTCATGTATGTGTTCATGTCATAGGCTCGTTGTGCACATTTCACCATTCCCGTTTGAGGGAGCGTCGACGTGAAGCATGGCAGGGGCGGCACCAGAATTACTGGCGTTGCAGGAGGCCCTCAAGAGAGGGAGTTCGGATCTGAAGTTCACTTTGACACGAAATGATGTTTCAGATGAGCTGCAAGCATCTTTTTACAGAAATGGTGTGACAACGGTTCAGAAGTTTTCTTCATTCTTTCGCTCAGAGGATGATTTGGTGGCAGTTTTGAAGGAATCCTTCAACACAGACTCAGATGAAAGTTTGGCTGCAAGGTCGCAAGTTGCTTCTGTTATTTGCGCCTGGCGTGAGACACAAACGAGACAGAAGCGCCAGATCGAGGTAGAAGCTGAAATGGACACAAGAGAGTGGTCTAAGCCTATTCCTACAGGTGATTATATCAGCATGCGAAATGCATTCATGAAGGTTCATGGCAAGATGGAAGACAAGGTCACTCCATCGAAGGAGTATCTGGAGAAGAAACTTCAGGAGCTGGAGAACGGTGAGTTCAGAGCAGAGACCATGGCTGAGGTGGTTTCGAAGGACGAGGTGGATCCCGATGTTATGATCCCAGTTTTCGACTCAAAGGGAAACCTTTCTGTCAAGCGGGGTTCAACCACCATTTCTCTTCCAACGGGTCCTGAACAGTTGAGACGCAGGTTGACAGTCATGTTGAACGCCATCTTGATGCTTTCGTTGAAACATACAAACAGAGAGGAGATACAAGATGTGTCGCGTGACTTGTTTGAGCGTTACAAGGACTACATTTTAGGTGACTTTGTTTGGGGGCTTTCTTCAACGGATTTGCATGGCAATCAGATCCAGACGCCGCCATGGAGCTTGGTCCTCAGTTATGAACAAGCTGTCAGAAAGCGTGCATACTATTTGATGGTTTCAGAACAGTTACAGCTTGGTGCAGCACTTGAAGCAGCTTGGAAGTGTCCGGTGACGAAGGAGAGGCACTTCATAACCCCACTTGCGCTTTACAGTAAGCGTTCCTTCACAAACCAGCACTGGGGAGAGTGGAACCCGAAGGGTAAAGGAAAGGGAGGAAAGAACACCTCCTCAAAGGGCAAATCCAAAGGGAAGGGAGCCGGAGTCACCCCAGAAGGTTCTAAGATTTGCTTTCGTTTCAACCAGGGAAAGTGCAGTTACCAGAAGTGCAAGTTCAGCCATGTTTGCAATCGATGCTTCAAGAAGGGGCACAATGCATTGAACTGCAAGGATGAGAAGCCACCACCCGATACAACGGGGACTCACTGACCAGGGACCGACAAGGAAGCAACTGCAAGGACACAGCGACATTCTTCGAAGAAGGTCTTGCGAGTGTTATACATTTTTTCTGGAAAACCTAGAAAGAATTCAGTTTCATCATGGCTGCAAAAGTTGTCGAAACGATACAATGTGGCTGTTGAGGTTGAGATGATCGACATTCAAGTGCGACCATTCCTGGACCTCACTCGACCGGATGTCCAGCAGCGTTTGCTAAGCAAAATTGCTTCTGGGAAATATTTTGCAGTTTTATTCAGCCCACCTTGCAGTACTTTCTCCAGAGTGGTTTGGGCTAACAGAAGAGGTCCGAGACCGGTGAGGTCTTACGTTCACCCACGTGGCTTGGCGAGGCTGACTTGGGCTGAGAGAAAACGTGCAAATTGGGGGAACACCATGTCAGACTTTACATACAAGGCTTTTGAACTTCAGGTTGAACAAGGTGGAATGGCCTTGTTTGAAAACCCTGAAGATTTGGGAGCAATCAAGAGCGGGGAACACAGGGGCATACGTCCATCAAGCATGTGGCAGTGGCAGCAGTTCCAGAAGTTGCTGGGACGACAAGGCGTGGAAACTGTGGCGCTTTACCAACAGGATTTTGGCACGGAATACTTGAAACCGACCAGATTGTTGTTGGCAAATTTCAAGCATCACCATGAATCCTTCTGCAAAGGTGTACCTTGCTTTGATGATCAGGGTTTTTATACTGGACCGCTACAGGCTAGGAGCGCAACAAAACAGCTGGTGGGCAGTTTTGGGGTTTCTTTTGCAACAACGGGCACAGAACAATGGCCCTCGAGCATGTGCAAGTGGATTGCGGACACAATACTTAAGCAGTTTACAGAACAGGACAGTGTCCTCGCTGACGATGGAGCTGGGGAAACAAACTCAGACACAGTCCCATACCCCATCTTGGCACCGGATGGCAACAAAAGTGCTGGAGGTTTTGGAAGCCCTAGACAATGCCAACAGCCAGGCAAAGAGAGACAATTTCATGATGGGGCAGGTCTTTCTTCAATGGGTAGATGGGATACAGACAAGCGCATTTGGTCAGAGACACCCTTTTGGAAAGAACTGAGAAAAGAGACGCTGGATATGGTCTTGCAGCATGTTGGGGACGAGCGAAAACTGAATAGGGCTTGTTTTGAAATGGCGGTACGTGGTGAGGACGGATGTGACATTGTGAGAAACGAGGAGCTCAAGAACAAGATCAGGTCACTCTGGATCCACCTTTTGAAAAAACATGGCAGTACTCAGAAAGGGCTTGATACTTGTGCGGAAGGACAACCTTTTTACCTGAGGCTCATGAAAGAGCTACTGGCTTTTGCAGGTGATGTGGACAGGGAATTTCTTCTTGAAGGTGAAGTTGGATTTCCTGTAGGGGTACTAACGCCCCTGCCAAGAACCCCACACGTCTATGAGGAGCAGACGAGCTGGCGGTTGGAGGAAGAGCCTCTAATGAGAGAGGAAGTGTGGCGCTCCAATTATCAATCAGTGGATCAGCATACAGAGTTTGTTTACAACCACTTTGACGAAGAATGTGCTGAAGGCTTGATGGAAAAACTGACGTTGCAACAGGCCAAGGATAAGTACGGGGACAAGATAGCAGTATCCTCACTTGCAGTTTTGGTGGAGGACAACCACAAGGGGAAGCGTCGCATCATACATGACGCTACTCATGGCACTCTGGTCAACAACAGGATAAGATGCCGAGACAAGGTTAGGAGTCCTAGCGCGAGGGAAAAGCAATGTCTGGTAGGGGACAGCAAAGCGCATCGGAGATTCCTTCATGCACCTAACGAAAGAGGTTTACTGGCCTGCAAAGTACAAGAGGGAGACAGCTTCATTTATGTGAACAAGGTTGGAACTTTTGGCGTGGCTTGCGCCTCATACTGGTGGTCGAGGATTTCAGGAGCTGGAGTGCGCCTCATTCATGAGTTGTTGGGGAGAGACATGGCCATCGAGATACTGATTTTTGCTGATGACATTGAGGCCATAGCGGCCGATGCAGGCGGTCGGCGGGGGATCACACTATGCTTTCTATACATGTCCATATTGGGTTTTCCGTTTAAATGGGCGAAACAACGTGGGGGCTTGCGTGTGGAGTGGATTGGACTTTTTACAGACTATCCAGCATACCGCATTGGTCTATCGCCCAGCCGGGCGGAATGGATGCGCAACTGGGTACTTGAGATGGCCTCGAGCGGGGTCACGACTTCTAAGAACTTTGAACAGGGACTGGGAAGGCTTGGCTTTGCAGCATTGGCACTGGTATGGGAGCGACCGTTCTTAGGACCTTTATACAGTTGGTCGGCGGCTGTCCGTAACAAACCTGGACGGCTGCGGATCCCAGCCATGATAAGGGCCATACTACTTTTTCTTGACGGATCGGAACAAGGAAGGGCAACAGTTGCTTTTCTATACAGATGCAAAGGCCACTGAACATGGTGCATGGATCGGTGGTTACAAGCAGGATGCCAAAGGTGCTATCCTGGAATGGTTTTCTGAAGAGGTGCCGCATAGCTGGGCGGACTGGATGACATACAAAAAAGACCCTAAGCGGGTAATTGCCACCTTAGAGTTGTTGGCAAGCTTGGTGGCCGTCAAGCTTTGGATGCCGAGAGGAAAGGAGCATGTCAAAGCCAAGTGCTGTCTAAAAGGGATGACAGACAATTTGGGTAATACTTTTGCAATTTCGAAGTGGATGAGTACAAAGTTTCCTTTGACCATTTTTGTCATGGAGTTATCAGAGACCCTACGCAGGGGCAACTGCACTCTATCACTGGAGTGGGTCAGGCGGGATAAAAATCAGCTGGCTGACGACTTGACAAATTTGGTCTTTGACAAGTTTGACATGGACTTGAGGAGGAGATGGAAACCGGAAACAGAAGAGTGGCACGTCCTCACCCAGTTTCTTGAACACTCGAAGGGTTTCCATGGAGAAATGAAAAAGAGGAAAGCGGAGGCGATTCCGCCAAGTCAGAACTTGAAGAAGGTTCGGAAAAAGTTGAGCCCGTGGTGAAGCTCACCGGATGGCCGTCCTCGATTCTAAGGGGGCTGGAAGACTCGGAAGCCATTCGGTGTCAAATGTGTTTCAAATGGCATGTCTCCAGCCAAATAGGATGTGGTAGCCAAACCTCAAAAGAGACTTATGGCGAGAAAAAGAAAACAACCTTTGCTGAGATTCAGAGATTCAACTTGCACAGTGATGTCACTTTGATGTTTCTTGTATATATACCGCGTTGTTGAGATAATGTTTATAGATACCGTGGCGATAGCCTCACTGTATATAGATATCTACTTTTAGCGTGGACTAAATTTGTAGATGGTTACGCGAAGCGCTTTTCCCCGGTTTTTTATTGGGAGGGTTTTGGGAGGGTTACTTTACTTACTTGACTAGTACGCACTCGCGACTTGTTGCGACTGTGTATTTGTAAGTAAGTAGCCTGCGTACGCGGTCCGGTCTTTGACCTCTACGCGGGTTACCGGTTCATCCTCCTTGGTGTTACTTCCCTCCACGCGACCTTGCGGGCGATAGCGCTTTGTGTTGTTGTGTACGCACCGGTTTCCTTTGATGTGGGTACACTCGGAAGTTTTGACTTGGCAACTTTTAACGGTTGGTTAAACCAAACTGTTGACAACAAAAGTCTGAAAGATTTTGTTGCATTTTTTCCAAGTCCGTTTTTTTACCTAATTTACTCCAAGAGGTTTTTACCTCCGGTTGAATGGAACCTTCCAGGTGGACATTTTAAGATTTACCTGTTTTGACATACACAAGGTTTATGTCAACAAAGATTTTTTGGAAAGATCAATCGTGAATTTCTTTATATTCGTGTTGCACCAGTGGATCAAACATGAAAGGGTTGGAGCAAATTTTTGTAGCCCACCCCCCCACACCGGGGGCTGGAAGACTCGGAAGCCATTCGGTGTCAAATGTGTTTCAAATGGCATGTCTCCAGCCAAATAGGATGTGGTAGCCAAACCTCAAAAGAGACTTATGGCGAGAAAAAGAAAACAACCTTTGCTGAGATTCAGAGATTCAACTTGCACAGTGATGTCACTTTGATGTTTCTTGTATATATACCGCGTTGTTGAGATAATGTTTATAGATACCGTGGCGATAGCCTCACTGTATATAGATATCTACTTTTAGCGTGGACTAAATTTGTAGATGGTTACGCGAAGCGCTTTTCCCCGGTTTTTTATTGGGAGGGTTTTGGGAGGGTTACTTTACTTACTTGACTAGTACTTGACAGTCTCAATTGCACTGTTGCTGGCCATTCTGACAGGAAGATCTGACTTATGTATTGCAGGGGTCTTTGGTGCTGGCAAAACGCGGTCCCTTGCGGTCTTGCTCATTGCCCTGAGCTGCGAACTCAAGGACTTTGTTGCGATCATCTATACGAAAGAAAATGTAGCTGCCAAAGCACTTGCGGATCAATTAAGTGACCTCGCGCCCCCCACAAGCAGGAGCTTCGGTAGGCTAATTGGTCGCATGGAGGAAGGTAAAGGAGACGCATATGCCTCCAAAATTGACGTCCGATGCAGTGACCGTAATAGAATCATCGCTCACAAGAATGTACTCATGGCAACAGGTGGCTCAGCCACGGCGGAAATGGCGATGCGCTATTCCACTTTTGGCCATTGGATCTCTCGCACCTGGCTTGCTTTCATGGACGAAAGTCAACAGTATGGCAATTACCATGAGATTGCAGCTCTCGCTGCCATTCAACAACCAACCCTTACTGTCTTCATTGGAGATCACAGGCAAACTCCAGGAGGGCTGTCCAAAGGCCGAGCAGCGGCTGTCAATCGACGCAAACTGTTGCAACGGCCGTTAGGGCTCCGAGCGCTTGAGAAGCCAGGAGACTATCTTCCGCCGGCACGAATGGCAGCCCTTGTAGCTCAGCTTTGGCCTGATGCGAGCCAAGATCCGGAGTCAGATCTCTTTAAACTTCTGAGACTTGCAAACAAGCCGCATAGTGGCCCATGGACATCCACTCCGCAAGACTACGAGCTGCCTGTCGCCCTAAGGCCGGTGTTCCACTGCCGAATCTCGTGCCAGTTGGATGCACACAGCAGCCTAATTGCAGCAGCTCTAGCAGTCCTGCTGATTGCCACAGCACCAGAGGAGTTTGGAGTACCTGAGTGTACCACAACCCTTGAAGCAGCCGGGCTATGTGGTCCTCATCGTTGGGGTATCATTCTCCCCAACAGCTCACGGGTCTCAATGCTGACGTACCAAGCGATCGTTGCAGTTCGTTATCCTGAATTAGTCCTGCACGAGCCCAATCACATCTACATTGGACACTTCGTGCCACATGAGGCCACTGTGGCACAAGGAGGTTTCCGTACAGTACTGTGGAATGCACCTAAAGATCTAAGAGCAGCTGTTGAAGATGTGGTTGCCTTCTGCACCTACCTGAAGAATTATTATCGCAACTTGCAACAGGGAGCGACCTCGCAGCTGCTTGTCTTATGCAACCGTACGGCGGTGCACAACTTGCTGCTCCAGCATGGCTTTCAGTCCGCGTGGTATGGCGGGCTGAGAGTTTCCACCACGTCCTCTGCTGCAGGGGCGACAGCACGCATTGCGGTCATTGTTCAAACAGGTGTCGGGTTTCTAAGTGGAGGACGTAGGGATGCAACAGCAGACGAGCGTGAGGACTGCTATGGAAGAGCAACTGTAGCGCTCACAAGAGCCATTGAACATACCTATATTGTCTCGCCTCTTGATATGGCAGGCATGATTGGCATGGCTCAGACACTGTGAGTGTATCATTATGGATACTTCACACTGAAAAACCGATACATCCAGTACCATGGCCCTGCGGCCTACCCCACCGACAAAATTGCTATAATGGAATGGGGATTAGTGGCACCTTTTATTTCCCAAGATAAACCCCCTCTTGCTATTGCCATGATTGTGACCATCAATGGCACGCGAGCGTGGCGACGATATCGGTTGGTGGTGGCATGCAGAGACAAGTTGCGCCTTCCCCCTGAGGTCCTTGCAGCGCTGGAGTCTCGCACACGTGACCATGTGCTAACGACCAGCGGCTTCTTCCCCTGCTCGATTGATCGTGAATACTTGTATGGTTACGCTGCTGATGGTTACAGATCTCCTCTCTGGCCATGTGCAGCCTATAATGGGTCCCCAGCACTTGTTCATCGACATAGAGGCCACAAGGTCTTCTTTCACGTGGGTATACAGGATCGACAACTTGTCGTAATCCCGGGTATCCATTACTTCGATGCCCATCGGTTGCAGCCGGACCTTTTGGCCACATTGGATCGCCAATTTGATCCAGGGTCTATGAAACTCGCAAGCCCCGAGGGTGCAGGAGACACAGTGAATGACCCCTCCTCGGATGAGGAAGCAGCCTCTACCGATGACGAGAGTGATCCAGAAGACCCTACAGTTGCGTGGTGCCCACCCATACCTGATGCAGCTGAAGATCCCTCTGAAGACGAGATCGTGAGTGCAGCTGACAAGCTAGCAATCCTGATTACTAATGTCCAACCTAACGGAAACCCTTTTTGCATACCCGAAAACCTTGGAATTCTCCCGCCGCTGTGGCTACAGGCGAGATTGACGTTGTCTTTGACTGCCATCCAAGAAAAGTTTGCGCGCATCTTGCTGAGTGTGGCCTGTGAACTGTGGTTGCGCGGGCAAATTGCCAGTGTGGAGGATGTCCTCCTGCAGACGGCAAGGGCTCTCACAATTCGACTGGCAGAGAAGCTCGCCCAGGCGATGAGCTCGTTGATGAGATTGGCTGAATCCATGGTGACTCCAGAAACTGAATGCCTGTTGTATGCCACTTACTGGTTTCGGCCCATCCTGTCTGAACTCATTGGCTCGGCCCGAGAGAGCTCTGAGGTGAATCGGAGTCGAGCGCCGAGTGGCCCAGTTAAAGTCCTGGTCACAGATCGGCCGCATCGACGCACTACTGGGTTAGTGGACCTTACGAGGGGTGCCTCTGCCCTACTGGCATGGTTCCCGGCTAGCTGGGCCAGCAAAATTGCTCCCAAACTTCTCGAGAATGCTCCTGAGAATGCGCAGAAACCACAAGAAATTAACATCACGTGCCCGAAACGTTCCTGTGACGACACTCCAGTGGAGGGAGCAAAGCAGCTGCTCCAGGCAGTTAAATTTGCTGCCAAAAACATGCCTGGTTTTCGCCTTGGATTGGATGAAGACTTTCAAATGGCTGGATGTTTCCAGGAGCTCCCTAGAGAACCCAAAGGTGCAAGAATAGCATGTTCGGATGTGACGGCAGCCAAAGTTGGCAAATTGACACATTCATAGTTTCACGTTTTCTGGCTTCACTACCATGATGCCAAATTTTTGATGCTAGATGCCTGATGAGCTCAGCTTAGCACATGGACATGTGCCAATCATTGAAAAAACTGTCAGAACTGCACAAAAGTTGCCAATGAAGCTTAGAAGTTCCGGCCTTTTCCTCAAGAGCTGTTACACATATGGGTTCTAAAACGGTAAAGTTGTACTCAAAGGAAAATATTATATGTATATATATGAAATATTATAAAATAAAACATAAAGGATATAGATATGTATATATATATATAGTGTGTGTGTGTGTGTGGGTGCATGTGTGTGTGTGTATCTCTCGCCCTTTCTCTCTCTCTCTCTCTCTCTCCCTCTCTCTCTCTCTCTCTCTCTCTGTCTCTCTGTCTCT
>CAMXCT020000123.1:257500-300845 GCA_947184155.2 Cladocopium goreaui | reverse complement strand
TCACGCTCTACGCCCTACACTCTTCAGACTCTAGACTCTACACTTCACACTCCACACTGTACGTTTCACACTCCATATACTACCCTTTACACTTCACAATCTACACTCTGCACTGTTCACTTCACAATCTAAATACATTAATCGCATTTAACAGTGCACATCTTTCGAGCAGGGCCCAAAAATGGCATGTTTTGCTTTCACGATTAGAGGCAAGTCGACGGCAACAAGCTGCAAACAAGGTTCCACCCCTAGACCCTCCCAAGAAAAATAGTTCGCTCCACATTCAGGAAAACCTACAAAGGATCCTCACTAAGTCTTCAACTTGCCGAGACCCTTAAGGTTATAAAGTTGCACAAGCGGGTGCCGCCGTCTTGTAAGTGGACTTCCTTGCCGACTTCCATATTTCACGTTTCCACGGCAACTTTTTGCAGGATGTTCGTTAGCATCGCAGCGCTGTATTCGATGTAGACCTGTCAAATGTGGAAAGCATTCCTTCCCTGTAAACAACCTACAAGGCTCCGATGTTTGAAAAACGATTGGCTCATGAAGACTCCGGGGAGATGATCCCTGAAAATCGACTCCTCGAGGACGAAAAACAGCGGTTAGGCGATAGTCCCGCGCCTAAGCAAATACATCAACAAGCCAATTCTCTTCATCTGGTTGCAACCTCAGCCGATGCTTGCCATGCAAGCAGAGTTCAATCACTTAGTGTCAAAAGTGAGAAAAGTATGCGGAGCTTGTAGCTTCCTCTACTTGTCTGTAGTATGTTGAAGGACCATTGAGTCCTTTTAGATTGTCCAACCTGAAGTCCCAAATCAATTTTTTACTTCAAGAAATCATGAACTTGGCCATCAGCATGACTCCCAAATTGCTGACTTCTAGGTGTGCCTGGAATTTACTGCAATGTCGTGGAATGTGAGGGTTCCAAAATGAACCAAAACTTCCAAGTTGTCAATGGGTGGAAGAACGCAGCGACTTTTTCATGCTGGTGAGAGTTTCTGCTCCATTTGAATTGGGGCAAAGCACTGCCCCTGTACACAAAAGCAATAGTCTATCCAAACTGAATCAGTTGCCGTCCGCTGAAACAGTGGAAAAACTTCTTGAAAGATGCAATGAAAAATCTGGCTGTTGCGAAGACATCTGTCAGCCAGTGCCCATTGCGGTGAAAGCTCGGCGGCTCATACGGCTCAGTGTTCAGTGACGCTGCGGTCACTTCGGTCACTTCCTCACTTGAGCTCTGGCAAAGCTGCAGCGGCAATGCACTGCCCCACAGCCTTGAAGTGGTCGTCCGCCGTGTGGAACTTGATGTGAGCAAACTGAGGAAACTCCTCTTCCAAAACCTGCGAAGCGAATTCACAAATCTTGATTTTGGACACATGAGAAAGCCTGATGACATATCTTAACACGCAGTCTCTTGAACACACAAACATTGCAAAATGCTGACAAGATAGTTGTTGTGGATGCTACAAAAGTTGAAGGTGGTAAATATGAAGAGCTTCTAAAGCAGGGAGGCAAGCAAGCCTTTACATTCACTTCCTTAAGAATATACCTCCCATAAACAGTGGTTTGGTATTGAATCTAATAGCTTTCGGGGCCAATAAAAGGGTATTTCACCGGGGGAAGGGACTACAACAGCGACTAAAAGCAAAACATGGAATCGAAAAGACAGGTCGGTAGCTGTTCCATGCTGCCTGCTGCTGTTCCCACCTTCTTGGCCTGATCGAGCATGATATCTCCGCCCTTGCCCTTACTGACACGGCCCAAGATCATCACGTGGTCGATCTTATAGAACTCGCAGTAGCCAGCAAGGGCGTAGCCGAGGTAAGTGCCAACTGTCTCATAGATCTTCTTCACCTCATCTGCCTTGTCACCCTTCATGGCTTCCTGAATCAACTTCAGGCACCTGCACAGTTTGGACAGTTTGGACACGACTGTGGGGTGAACGATAGTCACTACTATGAACCTTGGTCCAGAGATGAAACCAGCATCAGACGCTGTGAACATCTGTGAGCCAAATAAACCCTATCATCCATGTGTCACAATGTGTCAAAGGCACTGGGCGTGGTTCTCGTGCTTGATGGTGCACATGTCAGTATGAGGGTACTTGTAGTTGGCAGGCACTTCCACACCGCCCTTGGCTGCCAACTTGGTAGTTCCACGTTGTCCAAGGTACCTGCATTGTTCCACGTTGTGCAGGTGCAACCATGTAACAACCAATTCACAACTTTTAAACATCAAACAACTCATCAACAACTCGTCATGTATCAGCAACAAACCAATGAATCAATATGAACCAATGCTAAACAGCCAATGCTCAACCAGGGCTTCCAAGACACATGTGAGAGAGGCCCCTGTGGGCGCCCTTGGACCATGGATCAGTTGGAGCCTTGGGGTTGAGGTCAATGCGGCAGTAGCACAACTCGCTGATCCAGCCCATCAAATTGCCATCGGCATTGGCGTATCCTCGGCGAAAAGAAAAACAGAGTCAAACGACCAAAGGATCGAAATACTGGATAACCCACCTTGTCTTGATTGTGTGTGTTGTGGGTGTGGTTCAATGTTTTGGCTCTTAGTCTTGGCTGTGATTTGATATTGGATTCTGACATCAATTCACAAGAAAAGTGGGAAAACCATGGAAAACACCGTTGTTTTTTAACTGTTTTTTTTGAAAGCACCGAGACCACCGAGACTCCAGCACCCTCGCTGCTACCCATGGAGATACCCATCACGTTGCCAGCCTTGATCTTCTGGACGGCTGCCAAGGCAGTGACTTCTCCATCATTGATGACCTTCAAAGGAACGTCTCCAGCAATCTCCTGGCAAAACTACCCACACGTACATCTAAAGTCAAAGAGTGCCAGTCCTGTTTGATGCAAAAAATACTAAACCTCAAGTGCATGAAATAAAACAACCAACATAACATACCAGTAGTACCGCACAAGGCGGTGGCCGAAGTTTCAAAAATAGGAAACCTATAGGAGACCTTGGTTGCTGTGAATCCCGGATTCAGAGCGAAGCCACTGATGGACCGACAGGTGGTTGAGGTCTCTTTTCTTTCTCTCTCTTTCTTTCTCTTTCTTTGTCTATCTACCTACCTACCTGCCTATCTATCTATCTATCTACCTATCTATCTATCTATCTCTCTCTCTCTATATCTTTCCATCTATCCCTATCTATCTCTACCTACCTATCTATCCATCTATCTCTATCTACCTATCTATCTATCTATCTATCAATCTATCTATCTATCTCTCTCTAAATCTTTCCATCTATCCCTATCTATCTCTACCTACCTACTATCTATCTATCTATCTATCTCTATCTATCTACCTACCTACCTATCTATCTATCTATCTGTCCATCTATCTATCTATCTATCCATCTATCTCTCTATCTATCTATCTATCTACCTATCTACCTACCTATCTATCTATCTATCTCTCTCTCTGTCTGTCTATCTATCTACCTGTGTATCTGCAAGCTTGAAAACGAAGCAAGTCTGCGAGACTTCCTCAATTCTTGAACTTAACAACGTCAAAAACACAACAATTCTGCGAGACTTCTGCAGTTTTTGAACTTTACAACATCCAAAACGAAGCAATTCTGCGAGACTTCTTCAATTTTTGAACATGACAACATCAAAAGCAAAGCAATTCTGCAAGACTTCCTTCAAAAATCGAAAGTTGAGTGCAGCGCTGACGGCCTCGTACCAATGCGTTTTGCGATTTTTCCACTCCACCTGTCTAAAGTACTGCGCCTGCCACGAAAAACTGATGCCAGGTCATACGAAGTGCTGCACCTGTCACGCAAAATCATCTTAGCAGCGCCCTGACCTCCTAACATCTCTCATGAACATGTCTTTTGTACTGCGCCTGCCACAGAAAATGCATCTTTGCAGATCCTCTTCAAATGTCCCACGCCTGCCATGGTTTTTGGAAACGCGACAGAACCCTCACGTTTTGCTCACTTTTGACAAGGTGCACAATCCCTTGCGCCTGCCATGCGAAACGACATCTGAACCTCCAAAAGTGGCGCGAGCATGTGGTGTTTTGTACATTTTGACTTCGAAATGTGCTTCGCGCCACAACGGCGTGCACTTTTTCGACATCGCAACTTCCAAAAGTGGTCCGACCCTGGTGTGTTTTGTACATTTTGACTTCGAAATGTGCTTCGCGCCACAACGGCGTGCACTTTTTCGACGTCGCAACTTCCAAAAGTGGTCCGAACGTGCAGTGTTTTTAGCTTTTGCACTTACAAATGTGCTTCGCGCCACAACGGCGTGCACTTTTTCATCTCTCATCTGGCCAGATGGCTCCGCACCAGCCGCTTTAGCGAGCCTACTTTTGGACCCTCCGGAGCCACAAATCATTGGAAAAACACAGTGTATCGCGACTTTCCTACCTTTTCGCGCATCTGCATCTTCTTTCTTCTGACTCTTTCTCTTCTCTGATCTGCTCTCTTCTACTCTTCTCTTCTCTCTGCCCCTGCCCAGCTCTGCTTTTCATCTGTCCACATTGTCGGAAGTTTGACTTCTAAACTTCTTTCGAACATAAATTGATCTTTCAAGAGTTTGACAACTCATGGAATACGCAAAACCATTGGAACAATCCCCAAACAATCAGCAAATGACCCCCTTGCAGTACCCAATGAAACAATGAGCACACGGCGAGCAAGCATCATGCTGGCAACGAATCTTTCCAATGTTGGCAACACATACAGTATATAGTCGTTCACAACATCATAGAAACAATCACTCCACTCGCAGCAAACATCATAGGAAGTGACCTTTTTTCCGAATGCGTAGCAAGGGTTCCCGTTTCACTCTGGGGGTCTGGGGGTTGAGGGTGTGTTCGCTCGACGTTGCGTTTACGTTCGCAACCGTCCGCAACCGTCCGCGCGATTGCTATATGGCCGTGCCTATGGTAAGTTCTGCAGAAGCGGTCCTTTTTGTTTCAAACGTCGCGTTGCTGCATTTCGCGTGGCAGGCGTGGCACTTTGCGACATTCAAACGTGTTTTGTAACGTGTCGAAAATCGTTTTGTGTGGCAGGCGCAATAATTTTGCGACGTTTTTAGAAGATGCGTTGCAGTTTTCGTCGCAGGCACAGCACTTTGGACGTGTCCATCGTCATTTGGCGTGGCAGGTGCAGCACTTTCGACGTGTCGTGGTGCGTGTTTTTTTTGCAAATCGCATTGGCAGGGCTGCGTCAAGTGGCGACACGGTGCAGATTCCGTGGCAGGCGTGGCATTTTGTGAGATGTGTTGAGAATTGACGGAAGCCTCGCACGAAACATCGATTTTGAGGTAGCAAATTTAAAGGTTCCTAAGAAAACTCGTGGGAAAACGTCGATTTTGAAGCTACAAAGAGTGCAAATTGGAGGACGTCTCGCACGAAATGCTGGTTTTGATGCTCCCACGTGTCTCGTCTCGAGTCTGTGGTTTTCCTGTGGCCTCGCCGTGTCTATGGGGGAAGTTGCAAAACCTCTCCTTTTCGAAGGTGTCCAAGCAGGTTGTAATATTGTTTTGCATGGCAGGCGTGGCACTTTGTGACATTCCAACCTCTTTCATAAGGTGTCGAAAGTGTCAAAATTGGAGGAGGTCTCGCACGAAATGCTCGTTTTGATGCTCCCACGTGTCTCGTCTCGAGTCTTTGGTGTTTCTGTGGCCTCGCCGTATCTATGGGGGAAGCTGCAAAACCTTTCCTTTTCGAAGGTGTCCAAGCAAGTTGTCATGTCGTTTTGCAAGGCAGGCGCGGCACTTTGTGACATTCCAACCTGCTTTATACCGTGTCGAAAGTTCTTTTGTGTGGCTGGAGCAAAAATGCGCTCCACACTTTACACTCTACACTTTACACTCCACACTCTACACTCCACACTCTACACTCCACACTCTACACTCCACACTCCACACTCTACACTCCAAATCCCACACCCCACCACACTCTACACTTTACACACTCCACACTTTACACTCCACACCCCTCACATGACACTCCACACTCCACACTCTACACTTTCCACTCCACACTCCACACTCTACACTTTACACTCCACAATTTACACTTTAGACTCCTCACTCCACACTCTACACTTTACACTCCACACTTTACACTTTGCACTCCACACTTTACACTCCACACTTTACACTCCACGTTTTACACTTGACACTTTGCACTCCACACTCTACACTCCGCACTCTACACACGACACTCCACACACGACAGTCCACACTCCACACCCCACCACACTCTACACTTTACACTCCACACTTTACACTCCACACTTTACTTTACACTCCACACTCCACACTCAACACTCCACACTCTACACTTTCCACTCCACACTCCACACTCTATACTTTACACTCCACGCTCCACACTCTACACTTTACATTTTTCACTCCTCACTCCAAACTTTACATTTTGCACACTCTACACTCTACTCTCTACACTCCTCACTCCACACTTTACGCACCACACTCCACACTTCCGACTTACACTCCACACTCCACATTTTGCACTCTACACTTTACACTTTACACTCCACACTCTGCACTTTACACTCCACACTCCACACTCTACACTTTACACTCTACACTCTACCCTCCACACTTTACACACTCTACACTCCCCACTCCACACACTCTACACTCCCCACTCCACACTCTGCACTTTACACTCCACACTCCACACTTTACACTCCACAATTTACACTTGAGACTCCTCACTCCACACTCTACACTTTACACTCCACACTTTACACTTTGCACTCCACACTTTACCCTCTACACTTTACACTCCACACTCTACACTCCACACACTACACTCCACACTCCACACTCCGCACTCTACACTTTACACTCTGCACTCCACACTCCTTACTTTACACTCCACACTCCACACTCTACACTTTCCACTCCACACTGCAGACTGATAACAGGGGAAATATGTACAAGACTGCTCAAATAAACTATTGCAGAAAAGTGGTCTGCGTGACTGCATATCCATATGTTTCGACATCATCACCCTTAACATACGTGTGAGCATTCGGGTTCGTGGGTTGCATCTTGTTTCCAACATTTGGCAACACATGCAGTACACAACATCGATGAAACAATCACAAGACCATGAAACAACCAGCAAAACATCACGCAAACTAATCTCTTAAACACTGCCCAAAACTTGCATGACAAGGGCGTGAAACAATCGCCATAACCAACAGCAAACATGATAGACACTGATCTTTCCAATAGAGGTAAACAAAATGTAAACAAAATGTAAACAATTTGTGTGCACAACATCATAGAAACACTCACCAAACCAGAATGAAACGTCACAATAAAATGCTATTTCACATGCAAACCATGCAGCATACAACAAGGTTGGCACGATCACCGAACCAAGAGCAAGTCTCAACCTTCCGCAGGGGAAACACAGGTACAACTGCTCCTTCTGACATTTTGTAATATGTACCACGTGCAACATCATATATCATCACATAAATAACCGAATCACTTGCTATCACAATTTGGAGCGATCTTGCCAACATTTGGCAATCATGACAATGCCAGTCTACCATAATCATACATCTTTATTTGGAAAAGATGGTGATCCACGGTCCTTTCCCAAGCGAATGAAGATGTCCACCACCTTCGCCTTGTAGACATCAGGAGGCACGTTGGGGAAAATGTCGCACCAAGTTGCCTCGTTCAAGGCGGAGACGGTTCCTGTAGCACTTCCACCAATGGCATCCACCTCAACATTCACAGATCTCCGTTGTTTTGAAATCTTGAAAAAAGGAATCACTTTGAGATTGAAATTCGAACAAAAATTATGTCCGGTCTGAATGCTGGGATTTGGATGGATTGGGGTGTTGGGTCAAGTTGGTCGAGTTTTTCCACCTTGGGGAGTGTGTCCTTGGCAAGCTTGAGAGCAGCCAGAATTGCATCATAGTGGTACTGTGGGTCTGCATTGGTGACATCCCACTCAGTCTCCTTTGAATACACCACCTCGTTGTCCTGGACGCTGTTTCACAAAAAAGAACCTTTACGGCAAAGTCTGACCACTTGTGAGCTGCATTCTTGTTTGACCAAGAAACAAACATATGGAATTATTGTTACAACATTTTTCGTTCTTCTCTGGTTGATTCTTCTCATATTTCTTATATTCTGTACATTTCTCATCTGTCCTTCACAGCCACGGTCTTGATGTCACTCTTGCCGAGGTCAAAGGCCAAACGGCAGCCGTTGGCATCCTTGCCGCAAACCTGTGGTGTGTCCTTGGCCTCCGGGACATCCGACTCATTCTCCACGATTTTCACCTCGAAGGGTTTGTCGGGGGTTCCGCAGACCTTGGGCATGGACATCACTTCGAATTCATAGGCACCACCTCCGAACGTGCAGAGGCTCAGTGACAACCTGAAATCATCTGACAATCTGACAACCTAATGTAACCTAATGTCAAACATGACTTGCTACTTGAAAAAAAAATCCGATGTCCTGAGTACAAAATTGAAATGTCGAAGCGTAACTTTCCGCCTGCAGAGTAGCACTTCTCGATGAATTTGCAAATCTTCGGTGGGCCATGGAGGATAAGACTTCCGGCACTGCGCTGCCAAATCATCTCCTGGATAAGAATGCCTGGAGGCACCGGATTGGAGCGCAGCATTCCTGGATTGGACCATTCCTCAAATCCCTTATGGATCAGCAACCTGATTAACATATTAACGACATATTAACCTGATCCCTTGATTCTACTTGAGAGCGGGTGAGGAAGAGTGTGATATATTGCGACAAAGGGAGAGTGGCGATGGGCATGGGCATCCGGGCAACACTGGGAAGATGGGAGAATGTGGGGATGAAGATCAGGAGGTGAAAGCTACGGCTTTAATGTGTACAAAATAACAACCAAAATGGAAGCCATGCAAGGTACACACAAAGAACTTTCAATGAAACAACCTCTTCAAACCTGCTGATTCCTACCTCTCGCAAAATGGGTAAAATGGGTAAACCAACTGACCCAACCAGATTCTCAGAAACCTATCTGCATATCCACATGGTGGCTGTATGTTTCAGTGCCTGCAAGATAGGCAGATGCGCGAGCTTCCCTGGTGCCATCGGCAAAGACTGGAAGAGAGTAACGGCCGCAGCCGTCAGCACGAGGCAAGGCCCAAGTCAGCTTGTCCTGAGCACGTACAGCGGAGGTCATGAACTAATCAGACTAATCCCCGAACGGAACAACATGTGAGCCACGACATGAATATTGTTTACAGCAGAACATGTACAACCAATTCCACACCGATTTCAGCCCGCCTTGCACTCCTTTGCAGCCTCCAAGTACTTCTGCTTGGCCAAAATCAAGGGACTGAAGCCAGGGTCCAAAGGTGCCTTCACCTCAGGTTTTCAGTTGTAAGGCACACCGCGGGTGGTTTGATCTCCAAATTTTGGAATCCAACATCTTTAAGCATTTCCAAGTTGTTTCCAAGAATTTATGGCCACCAATCCAGTTGCAAGTTTTGCCGCCATGTCCCCACCTTGGGCTTCACCAAGAGGAGCTTCTTGGCTGCCTGAGGCATCACGGCACCGAAGGCGGCCTTGCTTCCCTCCTTGGACTTTGGCATGATGGCCTTGGAGCGGAGGCGATCTGCTCCAAGCCATTCATCGTACTGCCTCAGCTGCGAAGCAACTCATTCCCCAGTGATACTTCACGGTGGGATACATCCCCATGAACCATAAACCATCCCCAATGACTTGTCAGAAACCGTAAATGTAAATAAATGTAAATAAATCATAGCCAAGCCGATGGGTATATTTAGTATCTTTAGTAAATTTCCCATGCTAAGATTGTGAACCGCTGTGATTTTGATGGACCAATTGGGGGTGGTAGGTTTCCCACACTTCTGGTGAAGTGGCTTGTCGTAGCCAATGAAGGTGACCTTCACAGGCGTGTCCTTCTTCTTCTTGGAAACCACCACGACCTGGGCATCCGAAGTCACACCGGAGGGCCAGGAAAACAAGCACCAAACATGATCAAACTATTACGCGATCAAGTTTTGATCGGGCATCCAAATCCACGGAGAATTCCTGAGATTTGGTCGATCAAACTGAAACATATCAGAACGATGGGAGCAAAGGATATTCCCCGTGACCAAGGAACCTCAGCTGCCCAGTACTTGCCATCCGCTTCAGCCTGCAGTCGCATCCCCTTGGTGAGTCCAGAGTAGTCCTTGGCGCTCAACGGCTCGACTTCAAACTTGGGCCGGTTCCATCCGCTTTCTAATAATCGAATGGTCATCAACGACGGGTATAGCTCATTTTCAGGTAGAGCTATGTATCATATTAGATAGGTTATGCATCCCATTCACATCCACTGTTTTCCAATGAAATCTCCCCAATAAATTTTCGTGAAACCATAGTTCGACAACCTTTTTTCCAGTGAAATCCACATTTTTCATCATTTTTCATGATAAAAAATGGAATCTTGTCAGCCAAAGTGTCCATCTCAGGCTTGGCCTTGGCCTTGGCCTTGGCCTTGGCCTTAGCCTTCGGAGCGGCGGCGGCCTTGGTGCCCTTCGTGGCCTTCGCCGGAGCGGGAGCCTCAGCCGGGATATACATGGTACACCGAAGTTACACCTATACATGATACATATTATATTACATTACATTATATTATATTGCATTACATTATATTATATTATATTACATTATATTACATTATATTACATTATATTACATTATATTACATTGTATTACATTGTATTACATTATATTACATTACATTACATTATATTACATTATATTACATTATATTACATTAGATTACATTAGATTACATTATATTACATTATATTACATTATATTACATTATATTACATTACATTATATTACATTATATTACATTACATTACATTATATTACATTATATTACATTATATTACATTATATTACATTGTATTACATTGTATTACATTGTATTACATTATATTACATTCCATTACATTACATTATATTACATTATATTACATTATATTACATTGTATTACATTGTATTACATTGTATTACATTGTATTACATTGTATTACATTATATTACATTACATTACATTATATTACATTATATTACATTATATTACATTATATTACATTATATTACATTACATTACATTATATTACATTATATTACATTATACTACATTATATTACATTATATTACATTACATTACATTATATTACATTATATTACATTATATTACATTATATTACATTATATTACATTATATTACATTATATTACATTATATTATATTATACTGTATTACATTATATTACATTATATTACATTACATTTCATTACAATACATTATATTACATTGTATTGCATTATATGACATTATATTACATTACATTACATTATATTACATTATATTACATTATATTACATTGTATTACATTGTATTACATTGTATTACATTATATTACATTATATTACATTATACTACATTATATTACATTATATTACATTATATTACATTACATTACATTATATTACATTATATTATATTATACTGTATTACATTATATTACATTATATTACATTACATTACATTATATTACATTATATTGCATTATATGACATTATATTACATTACATTATATTACATTATATTACATTATATTACATTGTATTACATTGTATTACATTGTATTACATTATATTACATTCCATTACATTACATTATATTACATTATATTACATTATATTACATTATATTACATTGTATTACATTGTATTACATTGTATTACATTATATTACATTACATTACATTATATTACATTATATTACATTATATTACATTATATTACATTATATTACATTATATTACATTATATTACATTATATTACATTATATTACATTACATTACATTATATTACATTATATTACATTATATTACATTATATTACATTATATTACATTATATTACATTATATACATAAAAGTATCTAGTGATTGACATTGTGTATGTGTATGTATATGTATTTGTATATGTATATGTATATGATTGTATATGTATGTCTTTATCATCTACATATCTGCTATACCACCATTTTGGCAATCCACAAAAATAGACAATTTAAGGCTTGACAGCGAGTTTTTGGTTCATTAAACTGGGGATTTCTGTGTCCTTGGAGCCGAGCTGCAGCTTTCTTGTCCTTGGGCAGAGCCTTGCACTTCAACATGTCCAAGCTCACCCAGGCATCGTCAGTGGTCTCATAGCCGATGTAGTGGACCTTCACCTGAGAGAAACCGGCTTGAACTGAAATGCTGAAACTGGCTGAACCATGCTGAAACTGCTTAAATCCAGACCCTCAAGAGCGCCACACAATCTTTTGAGACCAAATGTTTGCAGAAAAATCGAACATTTCTAGAATGTGTCAGCCATTTGGTACAACTTTTGGGATCCAAATTTTCGGAAGCGTTACAGAAGCGTTTCAAGCGAAATCTTCGGTGGAATCCCAGGCACAGGAGTTTTCTTCTTCTTCGCCGAGGTCGAGAGGCTGGCGACCTCGGCGGGGTAGAATTCGCCATCGGCTCCGTACATGGCGTGGAGCTTCATTCCAACGGACAAATATTCGGCCATGGCAGGCGAATGAACGAAGGTCGGGGAAGCTGAGGGAACTCGCAAATCTAGCCTTATCTTGCTGCCGGCGAGAAATCACTCAGGTCATGGACAGTTTTTGACTGCTCAACGGTCGCTTGAACAATTCAAATCCATGTAATCCATTCAAAATTCAAATCATCTAGTTTCCAAGCTATTTCAAATCCCATTTCTTCAGCATTTCACAAAGGCACAACCCAGCCCCTTTAACAAAAGGCCCGCGCTCTTGTTGCAACTCTTGGAAGGTCTCCTGTGAAGAGCACCGGTACAAACAGGCACAAAAAACACAACAAACATTTACAAACCATCTGTTTCCGAAAGATAAGACATATAAGACTGATCCATGGGAGAATGGGTTCCGCCCACTGCGATGACAGTTGACATTCCTCGTTTATCAATGAGTCACGAAGTTTCTGGATCTTTCTGTACATCTGCACTTTGGCATAGCTGCATGGCTGCCCAATCTAACAGCCAACAGCCATCATCAGCCATCACAACCGGAAACGCCACCAGGACTTAACGATGCTCAGAGCACCACCCAGTTGACGCCGTTGCCACCAGGGCAACAGGGCAAACCTGAGATAGGAAACGCATCGGGATAAAAATGGTTTGGGTGAACCAAATCTTAAAGTTTTAAAGGAATCATTTGAAAAATTCCATTCAAGATATTCAAGTCAGTCTATTCGGAATTCGGATCAAGTGAGTCTAAGGGAACTTCTACTGGATTTGGGGCAGCGTTTTTAGTCTCCTGTTAACTGTGGATTTGGTTGGGCCGGGATTGACCCTGACGAAAGAGTTGATGCGCAAGTAACACGGTCTTTAAAGCCATTGAAGCAGATTACAAGCTCATTAAATAGAATATTACATAATAATGAGATATAAGGAGCATAATGAGCATATAATGAGCATATAAAGGCCACCCTTCTCGGACCCGACCAGGTCACTCAGTTCTGAAGTGAATTCCATTGGCTCTGGAAAATGCTGGAGAGGGTTCGCCAACGCGCACGCACGGCATCCCAATCCAAGTAGGCACCCACGAAGTGCCTCCAGGCTTCACGAAGTATCCCGTCATCCGTAATCCAATGGTACATTGGGTGTGAAAGAATTCCCACCGTGATTACATGTGAAAAAAAACTATGTATGATCTTAAGATATCTTAAGTCTTTTTGTTTTGCAGATTTGGTATCTCAATCTATCTTAAGTTTGGCGAAATTGCCGACATCTTATGATCCCAAACTGAACTCGACCTTGGCAAGTGTACCCTTGAACAAACGTCCATGAAGCTGGCTAGATTTGGCGAGGCCAAAACTGTTGAACTTGGCGACAACAAAAAATATCAACCAAATCATCCAAGAAAACGAACGTTTTTCCATCAGTTTTTCCATCAGTTTCCGTATGTTTCCATCATGAATTTTATCCCCACTGGAAACCTCATGCCTCGAGCCAAGGAAGCTGGACCGTGAATGCATCACCCGCCAGTTGTCGGTACAAATCATCTCTCCCGGCATCAAACGGAGGGAAGCATACCGCGAACGCTCCTGGGCTAAACTTTATGCTATTTGGATGACCACTTGACGCCGTAAACAGCACATCTTGGCAAAGCCATGTACCTTTCGTATTCATATCACTCAGGCATATTCCATGATATTCTCATGTCGCCCCATCTCTGCGGGTTAGCCATGGAAACTGACGTGCTTTCGGTCTTGCTCCAAGCCACTTCCACCAACTGTTCAAACTTTTGCAATGCCTGATGCAGACGTGAATCAAAAGAATACGTGTTTAAATCATCCGTCGAACCAACGGTTTGATTGCCAATCTAGGCATGTATTCAAATAATTTCAAATATCTATCCGGCAAACTTATATGAAACAAAAATTAAGGAGTCGTCTCCCTGAAAACATTTTCAACTTATCCGTCGAAAATAAGACATTGAACTTTTTGTGGAACTTGTACTCAGTGAAGCATTCTTCTTCGTTGGTCACAAAAATCTAATGCAGCTCATCAAGCTTTGCTAATTCCACAAAAACTGAGATGGAAACTTTGCGGGCGTGTCCAAAAATGGGGGATCCTCCAAAACATTCCAAAATGGCAATTCTGCTTGGGAAATGATTTTTTTAACATTGATGAACCATAGAGATTCAAACCGAGTGGGGCGACGACTGGGAGTCCATTTTCTTCGCCTGGTAGACTTCGGCAGTCTGTTGCAAGTTGTCAGGATTCCATTGGCGCCAGGAATCCTGTTCTGAGACATGATGGGGACATGAAAGTCGTGCTGGTTCACTAATAATTAATGTTTAGTATCTATATTATCTATAATGGTTATATAGGTTATATAATTAATAGCTATTGTTTGATTTCAACCACTAAACGAACATTTTGTTGCGCATTGCTGCGCCAGTTTGCCCAATGCTGTCAAGCATCCCTGGTTCGTTCGTTGAAGTTCAAGCGATGGAGACGCTCCGGAGTCATTGGAGAGGCGTTATCCCCATTAAGCTCAAAGGTTGGATGCCTAGGATTTCTGCTGCAAAGATTCGTAAGAAATCACAGATTTTGTGGTTGAAAATTGAACCAAATTGAACCAATTTCAAACATCCCCTCCAAAAATAAATAGGTACATGTTTCCCTCATCTTGTTAGTCTACACCTGAAAAAACTAACATGGACACCACAAATATAGTGTTGTTGGAAGATGTTTTCCCTACCTGGAAGATCATCCTATACAGTGACTTGTCAGGAAGCCAAGGATATCCCGCTTATAAGTTGATTTAGTCAGTCCACTAAGCAGTTACTAAGATGATCCATGAAAATCGGCTCCCAAAATTGGGTACCCAAAACATTGGATGGCCCATTTTACCATATTTTACCCTCTGGTTATGACTAACATAGCCATGGTATAGATGGCCCATAGAAATAGATGATTTTCCCAGCCAGAAACCTCCATTTATAAGGGATTTTCCATGGCTATGTTAAATAACCAAATGGTACCCATTACATCCCATTACCATGGCTGGGGATGGCTGGGGTATACCGCCACGACACTCGGCTGAGAGGAACCACTCGCTGGTCACATCCTGGAAGAGAAGCGGCTGCTCACAAAGAAGTTCAAATGCCTCAGTTGCTACAAAATCCTGCCATGGATCTATGAACATATTTCTAGATATAATATGTAATATATATATAATATAGCATGTATATACTATGTAGTATACAGTGTAAAGTATGTAGGACATAGTATACACTATGTAGTGTAGAAGTACATGGTATACAGTATGTAGTACATATTATACAGTATGTAGTGTAGAAGCATATAGTATACAGTATGTACTATGTAGTATACAGTATGTAGTATATAGTATATAGTATATGGTATGTAGGAAGCAGTATCCAGTATATAGCATATAGTATGTATAGTATGTATCGTATGTATCGTATGTAGTATACAGTATGTAGTATGTACTATATAGTACATGGTATGTAGTAAGCAGTATCCAGTATATAGCATATAGTATGTATAGTATGTATAGTATGTATAGTATGTATAGTATGTATAGTAGGTATGGTATGTATAGTATGTATAGTATGTATAGTATGTATAGTATGTATAGTATGTATAGTATGTATAGTATGTATAGTATGTATAGTATGTATAGTATGTACAGTATGTATAGTATGTATAGTATGTATAGTATGTATAGTATGTATAGTATGTATAGTATGTAGTATACAGTATGTAGTATGTAGTATATAGTATATGGTATGTAGTAAGCAGTATCCAGTATATAGTATATAGTATGTATAGTATGTATAGTATGTATAGTATGGATAGTATGTATAGTATGTACAGTATGTAAAGTATGTATAGTATGTATAGTATGTATAGTATGTACAGTCTGTATAGTGTGTATAGTATGTATAGTATGTATAGTATGTATAGTATGTATAGTATGTATAGTATGTATAGTATGGATAGTATGGATAGTATGGATAGTATGCAGAGCATGCAGAGTATGCAGGGTATGGATAGTATGTATAGTATGTATAGTATGTATAGTATGTATAGTATGTATAGTATGTATAGTATGTATAGTATGTATAGTATGTATAGTATGTATAGTATGTATAGTATGTATAGTATGTATAGTATGTAGAGTATGTAGAGTATGTAGAGTATGTAGAGTATGTATAGTATGTATAGTATGTATAGTATGTATAGTATGTATAGTATGTATAGTATGTATAGTATGTATAGTATGTATAGTATGTAGCATACAGTGTATACATCTTGTGGATCTATTGTGATCATATCGTATGCGGATAATATCTCTACTCCTGGGTGATTTCGCCAATCCGCCTCAGAGAATCTTCAAACGACAAGGCTTACACCAAGTAAGGTTAGTTTATATGATCTTCATTCTTCATCCATGCTTAATTCATTGATTAAGAATCATCTAGGAATCTAAGCTATTCGATTACTATGGGGGTACTAGGAAGATGACAGTGCTGTCTTGGGCACCTGGGGGTCCTGCTGGTACAAGGACTCGGCAGCAGCAAAACCATCCATAGCGATAGACTCGCCACCTTCATCAGCCTGAGGCCCAAAAGGCTTAAAATGAGTCGTGGATCCATATGGATCAACATCCATCACACGTATTTTCCAGCTTTCCCTTCACAAAATCAAGGCCCTTTCTTGGATGGCTTTCAGTGCCAAGAATTTGTCCGATGTGTCCCTTGTCATCTATACAAGCTATCCACTATCCATTTTAATCCATTTTTACTGTTCGCAAATATCACTAATATCGCCAAGGCGGCGCCTGTTGCATGCAAAAGAAGAGTTGAATGCCAGGTGGTTGCGCGTTGAAGGGCAAATCCGTGTGCATCTGAAGCCCCAAATTGGAATATGCCAAGTTGTTGGGATCACAGACCGATTTGATCTGGAAGGTTTCTCCTTGGCGGCAACGGCAACCGCGGCAACCCAATATGAACCAAGGGTAACATCAACATGATCACCACCATGATGATGATGATGATGATGATGATCACCACCATGATGATGATGATGATGATGATCACCACCACCATGATGATGATGATCACCACCATGATGATGATGATGATAATGATGATGATGATGATGATGATGATCACCATGATGATGATGATGATGATATGATGATATGATGATGATGATGATGATGATGATGATCACCACCATGATGATGATGATGATGATCATCATCATCATCATCAGTACTTTAATCCTTCACAGTATTGACATGAGAGTGATACATCCAAAAAACATATGATAAGGTGACATATCATTCCTTTCCATCACTAAACAGCACCAAGTCTCCATAAACACTGGGCAGCACATAGGTACCCAGCGTCTCAGAGAATCTTTTCATGATGTTCTCATCGGTCGGCATTCCTGCTCAACGTTCACAGTTCTATACACCACAAAGCAACTCCCTGCCTCTGTCGATGGCACTTTGCATATTTTGCATTCTTCTGCATCACTTGAAACCGCATCAAGTCGCAGAAAAACACACACTTCCCGACACTTCCTCCCACCCTGAAACCATCAGCACTCGGCCTGAAACCATCGCCACCCCATGCGTGTGCATGGCTTCGATCCACCGCTTGGCAGTAGATCTGGTGGAGTCTGACTGCAAATCCTGCCATTTGAAGTGCAAAGAACCAGAGGTCAGCTCCTTCGATTGGCTGATCATCTGATCCAACAAAGTGACAAGGAAACTCGTTGACATTCGGTGACAAAGACTGGAGTTATTTCAACCTTTTCAAAATCTGGAAAATCTCCAAAATCATCAAACAAATTAAACACATTCCCAATCCATGGATTCCATGGTTTTTTTCCAGGTTTCCTCTTGGATGTTGGACGCTTCCGTCGCGCCCCAGGTGACGCGCTTCTTCTGGTGCTGCAGCTCCTGCGACCACATGCTCCGCTGTGGCCGCGGCACCGGGAAGTGCCCCACGTGGCCATCCGAGAACTGCAGACGAAAGGCTGGGCCGGAGAAGTCCTCGGGGAGAAAACAACAAAAAATCATTGTTTGGATCGAAATGGGAGCTTCGATTTTTTTCTGCGTGAGTGATCTTGCATTTTCAGCAGAAAGACCCAGGACATTCAGTCCAGAAGTTCTGAAACGTGGAGAAAAAATATTTGCAAGTTAAATTTGAAAATTTACAGTGAGAATTTGAAGAGATCTCAAACGGAAACCGTGGTCAGAAAAAAAAACTTACCATTTTTTTTTTGCGGGTTGCGGTATAAAGCATTCACTGTTGTTCAACAAAAAATTCTTATGGGCCCAGCTGTCGCAAATGTCGCCAAAAGCTTTCCTTTTGGGATGAAGTGGTAATTTCAGATGGGGAAGCAATCTTTTCAACGAGAATTTCCAGATTTTGGGGATTTCGGAGACCAAGATATCTCAAGATATCACAAGTATCTCAATCTTTTCTTAATGAACGAACTGGGTCTGACATCACTGACATCTGACCATCAAATCAAAGGACTGGCAAGCTCACAGTCTCCAGTGAGATGCCAGTGACGCACAAATCCATGGGAATGCCAAAGTCGAGTCGTTGCTTCGAGCTGTTGTCCCATGCTTCCTGAGGTGCAAGACGGCCTGAAGTTTCAATGTGTTTCAATACATCTTCCACAGTTGTTATTCATCACACTTCCAAAACCTAAATTTCCAACTCAAGAAGATAGACTAAGTATGACTAAGTACGACTAAGTAATCTAATTTAAGTATCTCATTTTTCACCCGGCGTCCATGGTGTTTTCCCGCAGGTACTTGGGCAGAAAGGCCCCATCGGCCCAGCGCAGCGTCACCGTGCTGCTCCAGCGGCCAGGACGAGCCCAGCGGATGCCATGGCGGAGCATGGCAAGTTCAGACCGTGACGTCGCGACGGGCGATTTCTGTGATGGGTTCTGAGCTGATGGGACACCAGGAAGATAGTGAGCACCTCGACTTCGGAATATTCGGATATTGAGATGATCCCTTTTTTTTGGGATGTGATGGAATCCACAGAATATCCACGGCACTTGGAGCATTAAAACGTTGGGGTGGTATGGTGGTACGGGATGTAGGGGAAGGGCTGGAAGTTCGATTGTTTTGGTGGTGCAACGGAACTTGGGTGATCAAAAAACAGTGGGTTGATGGAAACATCTTCATATCAGAATGTGTCTCATCTCGTTCCCAAAACCATTTCCGACTCCAACCCATGGACTTGTCTGATCAGTTCCGATCTTCTGTTTTGCGTGCTGAAAGGTCAACCGTCGCTAGCAACGCAACGCATCTAGCGTGACCTGTGGCGCTCAGAGACGGGACCGCAGCGGCCGCGACTGGGCGTTCTGCTTGAGTTTCTTGATGATGCCGAGACTTTGCAAGGCACGGGTTGCCCAGTCGTCGTCTTGGAAATCGTTGCCCACAAAAACCTCGCAAGGAACAAGAAACTCTTGTAAAGCAAGACCAAACCTTCAAAACTAGACCAAACTTTCAGGTGATACCGTAGATATCACTGATATCTGCACTTTTTGGGGTTGGAATCCAGTTCAAATCATCGTCCGGAATCGGCGGGATGTTCTCCGAGGGACCATCTCCACATCTCGCATTCCGTACTTCGCTTTGTTGAGATCAAAGTGTTTCTTCAAATGGGCCATGTAGGCTTCATGCGCCTTCGGCAGAGCTTCACTTAGATAACCACAGTGATTTTTTTCTGCAAACCACAGATAACCAAAGTAAGATCATTAATGTCAAGTGGTTGTCAGTGAAGTGAAGACATCATCGAAGACTTTATGTTCACACTCATCGGGTTCGATATCGTCTTTGATACCAAGCCCCAACCAAAAATCGACTTCAACAGTCTATTCCACTTCAACAATGGACCCACAGAAGGTGCTAGTGACTAGCGAATCTGCAGTATGACAGATGAAACCATCCCCAATTCGGAAAGCGTCCCATGGAGCCCCAAAAAGATCATCAAATTTCCTGGTGGTTGAGCCCTACCCCTCTGAAAAATGATGGAGTTCGTCAGTTGGGATGATGACATTCCCAATCCATGGAAAAATAATCCATTCATGTTCCAGTCACCACCAGCCACATCACCATCATATTCCCATATTAATGTTGGTTTATAGCCTATTAACCACTATTAACCATCACTATTAACCAACCAGTTATCACATCACCAACCAGTTTCTAGTAGCTGTACTTGTTGCTTCCACCCCACAATATCGCTGGCCGCCGGTGCCTCATCCACCTGATCCACCGAATAACTGGAGGCTTCAAAGGGAGGGAAGACGACCTGCCGGGAAAATCCCGGGGACTTGGGGGGAATATTCCACATATTTCCACATATTTCCACCGAATCCAAATGTGGAGAAATGAGGTCTTGATCTGGAATGATCCAACATGGCCATGAATTGGAGGAAACCCAACTCACCCAACTCTTGCGTTGCTTGTGGTGTTGAGGGTTGATCTGGTTGGAGGGACTTCAAGAACCAAACATGGGGACAACAGCAACAACTCGTGTCTTGAATTCCCAGATATTGTGAGACAATCAACAGAACTCCCTGATACCCTTGCGAAACTGCATCTCATGTGTCGCACCACCGAAAAAGTTGATATTTGGAGATGTGAAGACCTACGTCACGTCCTGGGGTTTCCCAGTCGTCATGGCACCCCATCCAAGTTATTAGATCATGACTTCTTGAAACAACGGTGACCATTGGGGATCCCCATGATCGCCAAGTGACAGTGGTTGTCTTCTCGTGCAATGGCATGGAGCTTCCCATGTAGCCAAAGAATGGGATCAAACCCACCTGGAGTACAAGGACAAAAGGACAAGAGTAGCACATTGCATCAGCACAAAAGAACATTTCTAACATAACACGAATGGAAACACTATGAAAAGCCATGAAAAACCATGCCATGTTTCCACATATACTTTCCATATACTTTCCATATCTTTCTCCTCCAATTTGGCCACCGGCCACGGTCCAAGGTACAAAGATCCGTTGAGACAACCGGGCACGAGCTCCACGCATACTTCGAGGTGTGCGATACATCCAGTTGAGACCTCGCTGCGTCGGCGCCGTGGCATCTCTGCCCCACAGTGCGATGTCATGGTGGAAGTCACACTATGAGCCTGAGTTGCTTCTGTAGTAACTTATATACTATAATATACACATTTGTATCATATCATATATATATATAAATAAATAAAAAATATATATCATATGTATATATATATATTTCTATGATCTATAATTTAATATATAAATATATGATATATGTATAGAGTTCACTGGAAATTCGAGAAGAATGGAGTTTCCCTTGCGGTCACCTCTTAGGCGCCCCAACGAAAGGTGTAGGCTGGGACGATGTCCTTGCCCTCCTGTGGAATGGTCACAGTGGGATGAGAAATCGGGCCCAAAAAACAACTTGGAACATGTTTTTTTTAAAAAATATTTTTTTTGGGGATGACTTCTTTGATACTCATGACTTTTATATCAAATATATCTTGAATCCCTAATCATTGCCACAACCGCGCCTCGATGCAGATTCGCACGAAGCCTTTTCGCCCTTTAAGGTATGAATACTCCACCTGCGGGAGCGGGGAGTCATGCACCGTAGAACACAGTGTCCCAGTGTCCTAGATGCCGTAGTGGGAAGCCAAAACTTTGTAAGTGACAAACAGGAGAAGCGAATCATATCCACGGGAGATGTTTGTTTTTTTTTGGTTTTTGCAACACATATCTTGCGACCTACCTCTCCAGTAGAAGAACCAGGTTTTCTCTCTAGCTAGATCAATCATCAAATTCTTGGGTGTCCCAGAGTTAAATCCCAACCCACAAGGACAACAGCTGTGTTTCTCTCAGCAGAACTCTCGTCGCCAATTCCTTGGGATTTCCATCGAAGAGTTGTGAAAATCTCTGGCTGCTTAGTTCATATATCCCCAAAATGGCCAGACATTGATAAGTTATTCTAAAAACAATCCCAAAAATATTTGTCATCTCAACCAAGCATCCCAAGTATGCTTGAAAAATCATAGATGTTCGAAGAAACAACTTAAGTTGGTTTTAGTGTTACCCCATTAAGTATATATGTTCCCCCAAATCAACCCAACAGTTAACTAAGTGTTTAGTCTCACCCCATGAAAAGTATAGTTGTAAAAAATATATCCAGTTGGTTGCTACTATTCAGGAGGGTACATTTGACACCTCTAATATTTTAGGTATATCCACAACATCAACCATAGTGAACAGTTAAGTTATATCCACTATAGACCATAGTTTTACCAACTATAAACCAAACAAATTAACCAACATTTATCATAGTGATCCCACTATAGACCATAGTATTAACCACTACAAACCATAGATATCCCACTATAAACATCTATAAACCAACATTACCCATAGTTCATTCCAAAGCAACCCTCCAGGCCGCCGATCTGTCCGCCTTGCGCTCCGCCGAGCTGGCGAAACAGGCTTCCGCAAAGCCACCGGGGATCAGCGCTGGATCTGTGTCCTCTGTCGTCTTCCACCACCTGTCGAAGAAAAGGAATCCATTGGATCCATTGGATCATGAATCCAATGCTAAAATAATTCATGATACTTATAATTACTTGATCATCCATAATAGATGGTATATGTATATACAATATATATGTATATATAATAATATATAATAATATATATATATATGTATAATTTATGGTCCTTTAGCATACCTTTATGATATCTGTGATGTCGGATGATCTTCAGGTCGGGGATGGGACCAACGGAAAGGATCCGCGGCGCCTCACGATGGATTGTCGATCGGAAGAGCAGCAGAGATTTCGGTACATCTCCTCGACAAAGATTTATCATTGGTGTTACCATCTAATAATTTAACGTAGTTATTGAAAATGGCCCAGTCGAAATAGTTGATTTACCCAGCTAGAAAATGGTGATTTTTAATAGTTACGTAAACGTTTACCAGAGGGTAGCATCTGGTAAACGTTTACACTTTGCGAACTTGAAAATGGTCCATAGAAATAGTTGATTTACCTATTAAAAATGGTGGGATCTTTCCGTTATGTGAAAACCCTATCGCCCTTCTAAATTTCTGCATTCCGCAGAAATAACACCACTTTTTTTCATTGGAGTTACACTCATCAAAGGTGGCAATGGAACATCCACCATAGATTACCGCCATGGACCGGATAACACGCCATGGAATTTTGGTCCAAGTCCTGATGAACCGGCACGTGCTGAATGATGGGAGCAAAGCACAGTGCGATCTTCCGACCAACATCTGGAGGACCATTGCCATTGTCATCGAAGGAATCCAAATTGCACGCCTGGGCTATCACTATAGGCACGGTTTATCACTTCTCCATGGTTGGGGAAGTCTGAAATGGCAATCTGAAATCATTTTCATGGGGATAATGATGATTATGCATGAAAATTTGTCGGTATCCAATTTTTAGACAAGCTTTGTTGATGACATAATGGGAGTGTCAGAGGGATGCAAGGCAGCAACTTGATTGCCCAATGCTCTTCAAGTGCGCTATGTGGGTTTGCGCGAAAAAAAGCGAAACGCGTTTTTTTCACTGTATTTTCATCCCTTTACTCATTAAAAATCGCGATTTTGAGGTATCGCCATTTCTAAACGTACCCGTTTTTAAAGGAGCATACATCTACCGAGGGACAACAATGGCATGCCATCCATCTGCCAGAAGGCCATGAGGGTGCAAGCACCAGAGGTAGCGCTTGTCATCTTTGATCCTGACAGTGCCAAGATTTCGGAAAATTTTTGGGGAAAACAAATCTCACTGTATCCAT
The DNA here is from genome assembly GCA_947184155.2 of Cladocopium goreaui. Taxonomy (NCBI): domain Eukaryota; class Dinophyceae; order Suessiales; family Symbiodiniaceae; genus Cladocopium; species Cladocopium goreaui. The sequence continues at coordinate 276,346 of CAMXCT020000123.1, read as the reverse complement.
GATCCATGATCCTGAAATCCAGATCCAAAACATCAGCTGATTCAGCTGAGTAGCAAATGCTTATTCTCGTTCACAAAGCGGTGTGTCTTTGCAGCCGCAAATTGGAACATCCTGAAGGATGGGTGGCACTTCCCGATGGTCCAAAAGTGGGAGATTCCTCAAATTCAAATCAGAACATCATTTTCCAATTGGTTGATGATTGGGGGATTCTACCAATGATCTACAGGGGAATCCCTATCATTTTCCAAAAAAAACATGGGATTCTGATGGATTCTGGATCCGCGTGATTGTTTTTCCCTTCAGTTTTTCACCCCGTTTTTTGGTCTTGGCGCTCCTGTGAACTCCTCTCTGCCACCAAATTTTGCGATGCACGGAGGTGTATGCCGCCAGCAACGCCAAGGTCTTCAGGGGTTGGTACGCCAACATGGGCGGCAGCAGGGCGATATATCCAAACAAACGCCAGCTGTGGAAGAGCCAATAGATGGGTGGCTTCCTTGGCTCCAACGAAATGTGAGGATCTTGTCTGGGAGTTTCAAGAACTCAGATACCTCTTCTCTGGGCTGTTCTATTCCTAAAATGGAAACCCAATGGCATTTCCCAGAGAAATGATCACATTCAGCAGAGCATCAGGAGCTCCAATGCCGTTGCCGGCGCCGGCTTCGCCACGGTGCCCACCGTGCCCACCGTGCCGTCCGCCATGGCGCAGAGGTGTTTATTGCGATGGGTAAAATCAGGGTTTCCTCTTGTCTTTGGCTGGGGGTAAAAATCGGTAAACATCATGAACAACACGACCTGTAGGCTTTCAAGACTTTCAACTGCCGTTGACAAACATTGAGAATCACTGATGAGTCATGAAGAATTTCCTTGGAATTGGATCTGGAAATGCGTGTCTTGGTTGTGGCCTTCTGGTTGAAAACACCACTGCTTGCCGTAGCCAAGTCCATCTGGGCTGCGAGGTGGTTTCATCACAACCACTTACCCCATGGGATGTACACCAGATAAATCCAGTATCCCACCGTTAGGCTATGCTCCCATTCTATTCCCATACTGGCACCAATGGTTAGATACTGGGAACATATTTCCACCTGTGTGTTGTGGGCTGTAATCTACCATGCTATTTCAGTATACCGGCCATCTATTATGTATATTTCCATTTGTATCTATCTATCTATCTGTCTGTCTGTCTATCTATCTATCTATCTATATCTATCATTACGTTATAAGTTATATCATACCTATATTATTTACCACAATATATCTATATCTATCTGTACATATATATATATATATCACTATCACGGCCAGTAAGTTATGGTAAGTTGACCGACAGCATGGCTGGTGATCGCTCTCCTTCAGCTTCGCGGTGACCGGGCCAGGAACTTCCAGATCCACATGGCCTTCGTCCTCGGTGGCGGTGTGGATCCGGATCCAAAATGGACCAACTGGAACGACGATTGTTTTGGAGCAACTGGACCAACATTTTGTTTTTGTATTTCGGAGAAAGTGAGGATTTCACCAGAAATGAAGAGGGGAACAGCATTGTTTGAATCTCGGTTTCACAGACACCACTAAACTCCCCCAAATTAAGGAGATGGAGGATTTTAAGTGTAACATAGTAAAATTCAAAGAATCCATCCTAACATCATTGAAAACGCACAAAATCCCATGGTGTTTCCCAATTTTCCCCGAGGCATTTCCGAGGCCGTGGCAGAAGACACATGTGCCACGGGCGTGACCTGGGTCGGTAACGATACTATTCATGGGTTTATGATAGGTTTTTAATGGTTACCCTCTGGTAAACATACAAAAAGCTATGGAAAATCACCATTTTTAATGGGCAAATCAACAATAAATGGCCATTTCCAATAGCTACGTTAAATTAGCAGAGGGTAAGATCTAAGACATGAGTTTGATAAACATCACAGTTTATCCTTGATCCACTGTTTTCCCATCCATTTGTGACCAAAAAACTCATCACATTTTCGCTATATAGTGAAAGGTTCATAAACCACTATCAATAAATAAATAAATAATATATATATATATTAGACATAAAACAAACCACTATAATATCATCTATTCACTATATTTATACATTCTTTCCCTTTAAACATTGCCATCACGGTGGCTGGGCCATCCCACGGCTGCGGCCGTGCCGGTGACGAAGGCTTCCCGGGCTTCGAGGATTTCACCCAAGCTGATGGAGGTCTCCTGGGAAGCGGTGGGATTTTTGTGGATTTTTGTGTCCAAAATAAGACACACATCATGATCATCATAGCAATGTTGTTGTTGCTTGAAAAACTCTCCAGTCAACTAGGATGTATCATCTCATTACCAGGATCAAACATTAAAAATTATTGAGTTAATTGAGACATGAAGAAGTTGATTCATGTTTTCTTCAAAGATATTCTTGCGGAAATCACCCCAAACTGCGGAATTTCGCAGTTGCAACCACCTATCAATACATCTGGTTTCTGTTTTCAATTTATCCCAAGCATGGAATTTTCATCAGCACCCTCCAGATTCCACCAAAGCAATATGAAAAATGCATGTTATGAACCTCCAGAAATGGAGATTTCCGTCAAAAATGGGATGCTATTTCCCAAATAGACATGTTAAAATCGGGATTTTGGGGATTTTGGGGATTTTCCATAAAAAGAAACCACCATTTTCCATGAAATAAACCACCAATACACCAGCGATTGGGCCGGGGTATCGAAACAGAAAAAGTCAACGTCCCAGGCCCTTCCCAGGCCTGCACGGAGGTGAGCAAACCGCTCTCCGTGGAGGTGAGTCTGCGCGCCAGCTTCAGGATGGTGTCCCGGGTGACACCGGCCCTGACGGAACCAATTGGAACCCATGGATCTCACCATGGTGAGAAAAATCATCATGGAAGCCATGGGTTGATGTTTTTGCACCGGGTGAAATCTGAAATAAGTGGAGTTCAAATTGCTTTCCTGGAGATCCGCCGACCCCGGCCGACGCAAGGGGGAGCGCGTAAGGGAAGAAGATGTACTGCACTACTACTACTACTGCTACTGTTACTGCTACTGCTACTACTACTACTACTGCTACTACTCCTGCTACTACTACTACTACGACGACGACGACGACGCCGACGACGACGACGACGACTACTACTACTACTACTACAGGGCCGTGTGGCTGTGTTTTTGTGCAGTGGCAGCAGCAGCAGCAGCCGCAGCAGCAGCCGCAGCAGCAGCAGCAGCAGCAGACCCCGGCAGACGCAAGGGGGAGCGCGCCAGGGAATCCGCCGACCCCGGCAGACGCAAGCCAGGGAATAAAACATTGTCCCATTTGCCATTCGAAATTGACGGCCGCAATGCCCCTGTGTTTGGACTTTTCCTGTGATAAGACATTGTCCCATTTGCCATTTGAAATTGACGGCCGCAGTGCCCCTGTGTTTGGACTTTTCCTGTGATAAGACATTGTCCCATTTGCCATTTGAAATTGACGGCCGCAGTGCCCCTGTGTTTGGACTTTTCCTGTGAACAGTGTGGATTTGGTAGCTTTGCCACACCGGGAGGTGCTTTTGGTACTCTTCTTTCAGCAATAGCAGCAGCAGCAGCACCACCACCACCAACACCAGCGCCAGCAGCAGCAGGAGGAGGGAAAAGGTAGCTAAAATCATCCTTTTCTTTGGGTTTCAGAAGTTACATTAGGCATTTTTTGGGCGCAATTTTGATGCCTTACCGCCCCTCGCTGCCATGGTGTTTTCCCATCCGGGAGCTAGCATTAGAACAGAGGGAGCAGCAGGAGCAGGAGCAGCAGCAGCAGGAGGAGGGAAAAGGTAGCTAAAATCATCCTTTTCTATTGGTTTCAGAAGTTACATTAGGCACTTTTTTGGTCGCAATTTTGCTGACTTTCCGTCCTTCACTGCCATGGTGTTTTCCCATCCGGGAGCTGCCATTTGAACAGAAGGAGCAGCAGGAGCAGAAGCAGCAGCAGCAGCAGGAGGAAAAAATTGCTAAAATCATTCTTTTCGATTGGTTTCAGAAGTTACATTAAGCACTTTTTGGGCGCAATTTTGCTGCCTTTCCGTCCTTCCCTGCCATGGTGTATTCCCATCCGGGAGCTGCCATTTGAACAGAAGGAGAGCGGGAGCAGCAGCAGGAGGAAAAGGCAGCTAAAATCATCCTTTTCTATGGGTTTCAGAAGTTACATTAGGCACTTTTTGGGCGCAAATTTGCTGCCTTTCCGTCCTTCACTGCCATGGTGTTTTCCCATCCGGGAGCTGCCATTTGAACAGAAGGAGCAGCAGGTTTTCCCATCCGGGAGCTAGCATTTGAACAGAGGGAGCAGCAGGAGCAGGAGCAGCAGCAGCAGGAAGCAAAGGTAGCTAAAATCATCCTTTTCTTTGGGTTTCAGAAGTTACATTAGGCACTTTTTTGGGCGCAATTCTGATGCCTTTCCGTCCTTCACTGCCATGGTGTTTTCCCATCCGGGAGCTGCCATTTGAACAGAAGGAGCAGCAGGAGCAGAAGCAGCAGCAGCAGGAGGAAAAAATTGCTAAAATCATTCTTTTCGATTGGTTTCAGAAGTTACATTAAGCACTTTTTGGGCGCAATTTTGCTGCCTTTCCGTCCTTCACTGCCATGGTGTTTTCCCATCCGGGAGCTGCCATTTGAACAGAAGGAGCAGCAGGAGCAGGAGCAGCAGCAGGAGGAAAAGGTAGCTAAAATCATCCTTTTCTATGGGTTTCAGAAGTTACATTAGGCACTTTTTGGGTGCAATTTGGCTGCCTTTCCGTCCTTCACTGCCATGGTGTTTTCCCATCCGGGAGCTGCCATTTGAACAGAAGGAGCAGCAGGAGCAGAAGCAGCAGCAGCAGGAGGAAAAAATTGCTAAAATCATTCTTTTCGATTGGTTTCAGAAGTTACATTAAGCACTTTTTGGGCACAATTTTGCTGCCTTTCCGTCCTTCGCTGCCATGGGGTTTTCCCATCCGGGAGCTGCCATTTGAACAGAAGGAGCAGCAGGAGCAGGAGCAGCAGCAGGAGGAAAAGGCAGCTAAAATAGGGCGCAATTTTGCTGCCTTTCCGTCCTTCACTGCCATGGTGTTTTCCCATCCGGGAGCTGCCGTTTGAACAGAAGGAGCAGCAGGTTTTCCCATCCGGGAGCTAGCATTTGAACAGAGGGAGCAGCAGGAGCAGGAGCAGCAGCAGCAGCAGGAGAAGGGAAAAAGTAGTGAAAATCATCCTTTTCTATGGGTTCCAGAAGTTACATTAGGCACTTTTTGGGCGCAATTTTGCTGCCTTTCCGTCCTTCACTGCCATGGTGTTTTCCCATCCGGGGGCTGCCGTTTGAACAGAGGGAGCAGCAGGAGCAGGAGCAGCAGCAGCAGGAGGAGGGAAAAGGTAGCTAAAGTCATCCTTTTCTATGGGTTTCAGAAGTTACATTAGGCACTTTTTTGGGCGCAAATTTGCTGCCTTTCCGTCCTTCACTGCCATGGTGTTTTCCCATCCGGAGCTGCCATTTGAACAGAAGGAGCAGCAGGGGCAGAAGCAGCAGCAGCAGGAGGAAACAGTTGCTAAAATCATCCTTTTCTATGGGTTTCAGAAGTTACATTAGACACTTTTTTGGGCGCAATTCTGATGCCTTTCCGTCCTTCACTGCCATGGTGTTTTCCCATCCGGGAGCTGCCATTTGAACAGAAGGAGCAGCAGGAGCAGAAGCAGCAGCAGCAGGAGGAGGGAAAAGGTAGCTAAAATCATCTTTTTCTATGGGTTTCAGAAGTTACATTAGGCACTTTTGTGGGCGCAATTCTGATGCCTTTCCGTCCTTCACTGCCATGGTGCTTTCCCATCCGGGAGCTGCCATTTGAACAGAAGAGAGCAGGAGCAGGAGGAGCAGGAGCAGCAGCAGGAGGAAAAGGTAGCTAAAATCATCCTTTTCTATGGGTTTCAGAAATTACATTAGGCACTTTTTGGGCGCAATTTTGCTGCCTTTCCGTCCTTCACTGCCATGGTGTTTTCCCATCCGGGAGCTGCCGTTTGAACAGAAGGAGCAGCAGGAGCAGAAGCAGCAGCAGCAGGAGGAAAAAGTGGCTAAAATCATCCTTTTCTATGGGTTTCAGAAGTTACATTAGGCACTTTTTTGGGCGCAATTCTGATGCCTTTCCGTCCTTCACTGCCATGGTGTTTTCCCATCCGGGAGCTGCCATTTGAACAGAAGGAGCAGCAGGAGCAGAAGCAGCAGCAGCAGGAGGAGAAAAAAATTGCTAAAATCATTCTTTTCGATTGGTTTCAGAAGTTACATTAAGCACTTTTTGGGCGCAATTTTGCTGCCTTTCCGTCCTTCACTGCCATGGTGTTTTCCCATCCGGGAGCTCAGCAGCAGGAGGAAAAGGTAGCTAAAATCATCCTTTTCTATGGGTTTCAGAAGTTACATTAGGCACTTTTTGGGCGCAATTTTGCTGCCTTTCCGTCCTTCACTGCCATGGTGTTTTCCCATCCGGGGGCTGCCGTTTGAACAGAAGGAGCAGCAGGTTTTCCCATCCGGGAGCTAGCATTTGAACAGATGGAGCAGCAGGAGTAGGAGCAGCAGCAGCAGCAGGAGGAGGGAAAAGGTAGCTAAAATCCTTTTCTATGGGTTCAAATGCTAGCTCCCGGATGGGAAAACCTGCTGCTCCTTCTGTTCAAATGGCAGCTCCCGGATGGGAAAACACCATGGCAGTGAAGGACGGAAAGGCAGCAAATTTGCGCCCAAAAAAGTGCCTAATGTAACTTCTGAACAGCAGGAGCAGGAGCAGCAGCAGCAGGAGGAGGGAAAAGGTAGCTAAAATCATCCTTTTCTATGGGTTTCAGAAGTTACATTAGGCACTTTCTTGGGCGCAATTCTGATGCCTTTCCGTCCTTCACTGCCATGGTGTTTTCCCATCCGGGAGCTGCCATTTGAACAGAAGGAGCAGCAGGAGCAGAAGCAGCAGCAGCAGGAGGAGGAAAAAATTGCTAAAATCATTCTTTTCGATTGGTTTCAGAAGTTACATTAAGCACTTTTTGGGCGAAGTTTTGCTGCCTTTCCGTCCTTCCCTGCCATGGTGTTTTCCCATCCGGGAGCTGCCGTTTGAACAGAAGGAGCAGCAGGAGCAGAAGCAGCAGCAGCAGGAGGAAAAAGTGGCTAAAATCATCCTTTTCTATGGGTTTCAGAAGTTACATTAGGCACTTTTTGGGCTCAATTTTGCTGCCTTTCCGTCCTTCACTGCCATGGTGTTTTCCCATCCGGGAGCTGCCATTTGAACAGAAGGAGCAGCAGGAGCAGGAGCAGCAGCAGCAGCAGGAGGAAAAAGTGGCTAAAATCATCCTTTTCTATGGGTTTCAGAAGTTACATTAGGCACTTTTTTGGGCGCAACTCTGATGCCTTTCCGTCCTTCACTGCCATGGTGTTTTCCCATCCGGGAGCTGCCATTTGAACAGAAGGAGCAGCAGGAGCAGAAGCAGCAGCAGCAGCAGGAGGAAAAAATTGCTAAAATTCATTCTTTTCGATTGGTTTCAGAAGTTACATTAAGCACTTTTTGGGCGCAATTTTGCTGCCTTTCCGTCCTTCACTGCCATGGTGTTTTACCATCCGGGAGCTGCCGTTTGAACAGAAGGAGCAGCAGGAGCAGGAGCAGCAGCAGGAGGAAAAGGTAGCTAAAATCATCCTTTTCTTCGGGTTTCAGAAGTTACATTAGGCACTTTTTGGGCGCAATTTTGATGCCTTTCCATCCTTCACTGCCATGATGCTTTCCCATCCGGGAGCTGCCGTTTGAACAGAAGGAGCAGCAGGAGCAGAAGCAGCAGCAGCAGGTGGAAAAAGTTGCTAAAATCATTCTTTTCGATGGGTTTCAGAAGTTACATTAGGCACTTTTTGCGCGCAATTTTGATGTGGTAGCTTTGCCACACCGGGAGGTGCTTTTGGTACTCTTCTTTCAGCAATAGCAGCAGCAGCAGCACCACCACCAACACCAGCGCCAGCAGCAGCAGCGCGGAGGAAAAAGTAGCGAACATCATCCTTTTCTATGGGTTCCAGAAGTTACATTAGGCACTTTTTGGGCGCAATTTTGATGCCTTTCCGTCCTTCACTGCCATGGTGTTTTCCCATCCGGGAGCTAGCATTTGAACAGAGGGAGCAGCAGGAGCAGGAGCAGCAGCAGCAGGAGGAAGGAAAAGGTAGCTAAAATCATCCTTTTCTATGGGTTTCAGAAGTTACATTAGGCACTTTTTTGGGCGCAATTTTGATGCCTTTCCGTCCTTCACTGCCATGGTGTTTTCCCATCCGGGAGCTGCCATTTGAACAGAGGGAGCAGCAGGAGCAGAAGCAGCAGCAGCAGCAGGAGGAGGAAAAAAATGCTAAAATCATTCTTTTCGATTGGTTTCAGAAGTTACATTACGCACTTTTTGGGCGCAATTTTGCTGCCTTTCCGTCCTTCACTGCCATGGTGTTTTCCCATCCGGGAGCTGCCATTTGAACAGAAGGAGCAGCAGGAGCAGGAGCAGCAGCAGGAGGAAAAGGTAGCTAAAATCATCCTTTTCTATGGGTTTCAGAAGTTACATTAGGCACTGTTTGGGCGCAATTTTGCTGCCTTTCCGTCCTTCACTGCCATGGTGTTTTCCCATCCGGGAGCTGCCATTTGAACAGAAGGAGCAGCAGGTTTTCCCATCCGGGAGCTAGCATTTGGACAGAGGGAGCAGCAGGAGCAGGAGCAGCAGCAGCAGGAGGAGGGAAAAGGTAGCTAAAATCATCCTTTTCTTTGGGTTTCAGAAATTACATTGGGCACTTTTTTGGGTGCAATTTTGCTGCCTTTCCGTCCTTCACTGCCATGGTGTTTTCCCATGCGGGAGCTGCCATTTGAACAGAAGGAGCAGCAGGAGCAGAAGCAGCAGCAGCAGGAAGAGGAAAAAATTGCTAAAATCATTCTTTTCGATTGGTTTCAGAAGTTACATTAGGCACTTTTTTGGGCGCAATTTTGATGCCTTTCCGTCCTTCACTGCCATGGTGTTTTCCAGCAGCAGCAATAGCGCGGAGGAAAAAGTAGCGAAAATCATCCTTTTCTATAGGTTTCAGAAATTACATTAAGCACTTTTTGGGCGCAATTTTGCCTTTCCGTCCCTCGCTGCCATGGTGTTTTCCCAGCAGCAGCAATCGTGCGTAGGACAAAGTAGCGAAAATCATCGTTTTCTATGGGTTTCAGAAGTTACATTAGGCACTTTTTGCGCGCAATTTTGATGCCTTTCCGTCCTTCGCTGCCATGGTGTTTTCCCATCCGGGAGCTGCCATTTGAACAGAGGGAGCAGCAGGAGCAGGAGCAGCAGCAGCAGAAGGAGGAAAAAGTGGCTCAAATCATCCTTTTCGATGATCAGCCCTACGGATTTCGATTTCGCCATGACCAACCCTCATTCAAAAAAACCATGGTGGTTTCCGTAAATGAGGGTACCCCATTGAAAAAAAAACACTTTAGATTGGGATTCTCCGTGAAAAGACCATTCAGCTATTGATGCTACTAGTATTGGGGATCCTCCATTTATGGAAACCCAAAAGGTTGGCTGCCACCTTGGCTCTGGAAAATCTCACCATTTTACATCCGTTCCATTGGTGCAAAGAAACCCAATGCTGATTACACACACACCAAAAAAAAAGAAATGGGGTGCATGTGTCTCAAAATGGAAGATGATACCCCCAAAACAACAATTTGATAGATTTTGATATTGTAAGTATTGGAACCAAATTGGAATTGATGGACTGTCCAGCTATTAACTAGCTGACATTGCCGATCCTGAATATTTCAGCACGCGTCCACTCTTTCACTTTGGGATTTAGTAAAAAAGAATCCGTACCTAAGAAATATCATAAAATGAAAGAAAACAACAAGAATTCAGTATTATATAAGATTCTTAAGATGTAATTAAGTACAGTAGGGATCCAAACCATTGCACCCTGCTGTTCAAATTTGCCGTGGGATTCCTTGCGATCCCTTGGGCCCCCCGTCAGGCTGAGAACTCTGAATATCGAGAAACCGCTTATAAATGGTCGTACCGCGGTAGCGCAGAATCAACAGAATCGGAAAACAAACTGGTTAGTTGACCATTCTTCCGGGGTCGGCGGCAGGGGCGGCAGCCCTTAAATATGTCATATGATGTGCCAGAGGTCTAGGCATACCATCCAAAAGTACCTGATTGGTATTTCCAACCATCCCAGCCGGCGCATGGGCTTCCGGACAGAATGGTGCCTAGCGAAGGTGTCTTCAATACGCCATCCTGCCACAACCAGCTGAGTGCTTCCCAAAGATTTGCATCGAAAACTTCCCAGCCTTTGTGACGCAAAAGAAGTTGCTGGCAGCTGCCTGACATCGGACTGGGCCCATGGGTCACCTGTCAATGAAATCATCGTGACCCAGGTGACCCAGCCTCCTCAACCCGCGTTCCGCTGGGGTCAAAGTACAGCACATCGGAGAAACCTGTGACGGTAAGGGGGAAAATGCACCAGAGATTTTTGATTTCATCCAAAGCTCCACCGTGGTGGGCGTTTGTGGAAAGTCGTGGCACCGTGACAGCCCTACTTTTTCGAAATCAATCACTGTACAACTCAATGGCCAAGGGTGCCAAGAGAGCCAAAGTACACAAACAGCAACGACACATCCTGTCAGCAACATGATATTTTGAACTCAACATGTTGCAACACTAATTCAGATCCTTTTGTTGCAATCTTTGGCGTCTCGGCACCAAAAGCTCACCACTCGCGTCGCAGCGTGGTTGAATCAACCTACTTCGTGGCCGTCGTGGGCTTTGCTGTGAAAGTCTTCAGCGTTTCAAAAGCTTGCACTGGGTCCTGTGCGGGAAGCTTGTGGGATCTTGACGAGCTGCAGATGGTTGAAAAAAACAATCATCACTGCCAGAGAGGTTCAAACAAAAACACCAGGTTTCAAAATCTTTCAGGCCATGTGGAGGGGCTAAACAGTGAGCAAACTGCAACTTCAAATGGATATCCGATGATATCCGTATACGGTCACAACACAACCAAGATCCATAAAAGTCCACCGGAAACTCCGGAAAGCTGCAACTTTTCATTGAGAGACTTTCCAATTTTTTTATCTCCAGATCGAAACAAAACTCCGGCAATCCAGCATGTTTGATCACAACTCCCTAGGAGATGGTGTGCCCCATAATTAGCAAAATGTGGGCTTTTATTTAGCATAGCTGTTTGTAGATATTATTGGATATTATTGTTAGAGTGAAAGGAAACCAACAAACATCACTTATCAGTTCTATCCAATATTTATAGAGGTTGCCCTCCCCTAGATTAAGAAAATATCAGAGACCCTGCCATGAGTTCGGGGAAGATGAACCTCCTGTAAAAAACTGAATGCTTTCAGTCGATGTTAAATCACCAGAGGGTAAAACCCCCCATCTGAATGCTGCTGAAATCGATTTTATCCCATATGTACAGTGGTTAACAATGTTTAAAATCATTGAAGAGCCATATTTAACATCCCATCTCAAACATGGCAATGGAAAATCCAGAATTTGTGGATGATTTTCCCAGCTAGAAACCTCCAGTGATAGACATTTCCAGTTGCCATGTTTGATGACACCGGAGGGTAACATCCATGATCAAACCATCATTTTTCATGGTGAAACCATATTAAACCATGATTAAACCACCATTTCAACATCCATATCTGACATCTAACATCCCATTTAAAATCATTTAACATTCTGCTGAAATCCACCCGTTTTTGGATGCCCTCCGCGTGCGTTTCGCCGGTGCCTTGGTTTCCTTCAGCTGTTGGAACAAGGCCACGCCACTGGCCAGTGTCGTGGCGCCCAGCAGCGCGGCGGAGCGGAGCATCGTCAAAGACCGCGCCGCCAGGTCGAAAGGGTTGCCTCGGCGTTTTTTTTTTTTTTAATGAAGCCATTGTTACCCTCTGGTAATTTAACATAGCTATTGAAAATTGCATTTTTTAATGGGAAAATCCACTATAATGGTCATTTTCAATAGCTATGTTAAATTACCAGAGGGTAAAGCCGTTGTTAATACTGTGTGTGATGGCTTAATCATGAATGGCTGAAAATACTATGTTATACCATTGATGATCAATACTAGGTGTGATGATTATCCATGATTATTTATTGATCATAAAATAGTATAGGTATTGTCAACTATTGATTGATGATAATTATGTAATATGTGTGAAGCATTGTTGGAACATGATACACGGATATCCAATGTTGTTCAGCCATGATTATCCATAATATTCCATGACGAAGTATTGATCATGAAATAATAAATGTTAATTATTGATTGATGATTGTTGATGATGATAATGGTGATCGAATGGGAATGGGAGAAGTAAAATTGACTTCGATGATTACCATCGGATATTTTTTGGGATTATGGGAAGATGATCAGATCTTCCCATAGTAAAAGTTCTATATTTCCATGTACAATTTGACCATAGTAATATTTCCCATTGATGATCAATTCATAATCAATAAATAGGATTCATGACGCCATGGGGATGGGAAGAGGATATTGTTGATCTTTGGGAGACAGATCAATATCTATCAATATGTAGTGGCAGTGCCAGCCCAGCAATGATGAAACATGACTTTGAAAATAATATGTTAAGTTAATAATCATTAAAAATAATCACTATCATCATTGTCATTATTTGAACTTGACGATTCTTATATTCTGGCAATGACTAGTCATGAAAACAAGGATTGATATATAATCACACTGATCATGATGAATCAACAGATCGTCAACGTGTTGTTTTCTAATTGCATCAGCATCCACTAAAGTGTGGTGGCAGTGGGGGCAGTGGGGGCAGTGGGGGCAGTCGTGAAATTCCAGCAAACACATGATCAGGGTCAATGAAATGTCATTGATGAAAAATGACACTTCATGAACATCCGTTCAAACTCATCCATCAATGTTCAGCAACAGCCCAAAATTATACCTAGCAACAACCGTTCAAACTCATCCATCAATATTCTTGAAAGTGGAGTTGCGCACCATGGGTAGTCATGAAAACAGCTCCATGTTTTTTCGGGATTTCCCATTGCCACATTAGAAAAAAGCGGCCTGCGCTTGAGGAGAAAACGCTGAGCATTTGGGCGATCTTCCGCTTTGCCAAGATCCTGCGACAGCCACCAGCAGGGTCGAAGTTACCCAAAGAAATGGCCCCAAGAATGATGTGTTTCTGTGGTCCAATTTGGATCCAACGGTTCAGTTCATCGACTAGAATAGAACCAGCCGCAGCCAGCTTTTTTTGAGACTTTCTGGCCTTTTTCGAAGTTCTGGCAGTCCAAAATGCTCAGCTTCGATGAAGAGATCGCGCAAATCTCGTGGGTCTTTGGGGAGCAACACCGCATGCGAGTCCTTCAACGCTAAAAAAACTGCTGGTCTTCTGATCTTTTCCGCTGAATCCAATCGGACGACTTTCTGGATAGCCAGTAGTTGGACGTCGATCGAAAGTCTACACCATCCACCCATTTCCCAACCCTTTTCCCAAACAGGAGTACCTGAGCAATGACTCTGTCCTTGCACGAAAGGACGCAGGGGTTCTTGAAGCTCTGACGTCCCTCTGCTTTGCTTCTTAGGTGGTTCAGGATGATCTGGAAATGCTTTGGATCCTCAGCACTGAAACAGAAATAGCTGAAACTAACTGGATCTATCAAGTAGGAAAGTTGAATAGAAACTTGAAATCATGGCCTGATATTCTGAATATGGATAAACCGCAATCGAATGGCTTTTTCCCAGCATTTTAATGTCACCAAGTGACGCGATCGATGAAAATGGCACCCTCATTGGAGAGATCCTGTCACATTTGAAAAACCTTGGGGATTTGCCAGATCAATGGAATCAATGGCTGATGGCCTCGTTGTCACCTGCACGTTGCACGATGGCATCGAGCACGGGGCTGTGGGACAAAGTGGAGCGCAACGTGAGGAACTTGGTGCCTGAGGGAGTGGCCATTCACCTGGACTATGGGTCATGGCTTCTACATATGGTTATATGTATATGATGGTTGTATATATATATATATTATGGTTGTATGTCTGTATGTATGTATGTATATATATATATATATGAGCAGGGACCCCCACACCCCCCCCCCAGCCAGATGGTTCCCCCCCCCCTGTGGCAGGGGAGGGGGGGTTTTCTCAGCAGCCAAGCCATGGTGTATGTAGTCTTTATAGTGCATATAATGCATATGTATCGATAATTAGAATGGATATACTATATGTAATATAGAGTGTATGTGTAGTGTAAATATATATATATATAAACATATATATAATATGTAAGATAAAAATAGAATATATGCAATCTATATATATATATAATATAATATATATATATATATTTGACATATATATATATATATTGAACATATATATATATATACATACATCGTATATGTGGTTTTTGATAGAATATAGATAGTATATGCCACATGTACTGTATCCACAGTAGATGTAATATTTACAATATAGGTAAATATGTTCGATGAATAAATTTTACATAGTATATGTGGTATATTGAATATCGACAGCAATACACGGTGTATATCTAGATTTTATGTATATATGTATATGTATATATATATATGTATGCATATGTATATATATATATATATGTACAGTATGTACAATGTAAACGAAATATGTGATTGATACAAGATCAAGATATCAATATGTAGTATCTAGAATGTGCATCTATCTATCTATATATATTTATTGTTTTTCTACTGTACATATGTCTAGGTTTGCATAGGCAAGCTTTGTGTAATCCATAGGTAGCAAATATGTTGTAAAACATGTGCGAGGCACGCTATAGGCGGTTCGAAAAAAAGGTTATGATAGAAATATACAGGTAGACAAGGTCCGTTGACGAGGTCGTGGCTCTCAAGTGCTGCAAATAACGTAGAGATGCGAGGTTGGAAGGGTGGAAAGGGGAGTATATATGTGTATATGTGTGTATGTGTGCAAATAACGTGCAAATACTAGGTTTTGGGGGGGTGGGGGGGTTAGGAGTGGGGGGGGGATACCATTGGGGGGGGGGGGGGGGTGTGGGGGTCCGGGACCGGGCTCATATATATATATATATGTATATGTATATGTATATATATATATGTATATGTATGTAATGTAACGTAACGTAACGTAACGCAACGCAATGTAATGGTATGTATGTATGTATGTCTGTATGTATGTCTGTAATGTAATGTAATGTAATGTAATGTATGTATGGTTATATACATGGTTACAATGTACTTACATCTGGTATCTATGGGATAATCCCATCACAGTGATCCAAGCGACCAACATTCCTGGGGGTGTCGAAATCCCGCGTGTTTGGTGTCATCCATTCCCAGCAGGCTTTGTCGTAAAATCGGCTCCTCCAAATCCACCATTTTTATTGAAGATCAGTGCCACAGTTTTTGGCACATCAAAATCTTTGCGATACGCACATGTATCTCAAGGTGTATGTATCCTATGATATATACTATATACATCTATATACATCTATATATCTATCCCGAGAAAACGCGACCGAACCCGGTATGATCTCAGACGCCGCTCACCGAAAGCTTCACCACCGCATCGCCGGAGCCATAGCGATCGACTGCGTTGCAGGGAATCAGCTCTAAAGCCTCCCGGGAATTCACCGCTAAAGATGATGCTGAAACTCTATTCAAAACTGGATTTCATGTAAATACATATAAATAATGGGAATCCATATTTATAGTGATGATCCATTTTTATATTTATAAATACTATAAATGGATGGGCTGAAACTGAAGCAACTTAAAGAAATGACTTGGGCTCACCTGTTTTCCGAAAAGGGGTTTCACACCACTGGCGATTTCACCAAAACTGGGGATTTCCTTCTGGGAACTTCACTAGTGGAGAATTTACCAAACTTCAAATAGTGACTGTCACAATGGGGTCCCATCACCATCACCCAGGATTTCTTTGTGGGGGGTGAGCGATCAACAGCTCAGCTCGGGGTGAAACCCCAAATACGGGATCCATAGCTGCCATAGCTTCCCAAAGCCGTCGGGATGGGATCCCCATCTGTTCCGTTGGCCTCGTTCACGGCAACGTCACCGCAGCATCGTGCGCTTAGCACAGTTCGCGCCAATGGCCGAAGCCGCGTGGCTCGCAGCATTGCACCGTAAAGCGTTTTTTTTTGTTCTGCCGATATCCCAAATCAAGATAAATCAAGTGGACCTTGAAAGCTGACCATCAAACATCATTATGACATCATTATGACATCATTCTGTTCAAAATGAATCTTCCAGTTTCATGCAACTTGACCAAAAATCCCATCACTCTGATTCTGATCATTCTGATCTGGAAAACCTGTTGGAAGCTACTAGGCTCAGGGCGGTAGATCAACTTTTTACTGCTTCGTTTTGGCATCGACCTTTGAGTTCCATGGTGCTCTCTCGGGAGATTCTGCATATTTTGTGAAGTTTGGACATGGAAAACATCGCAAGACCACTGGAGAATCGATGCAAAGCATGACTGCTCAACTTCAAGGACTTTTCAAGGCAAGTTCAGTTTGATGCTCGTAACTTACATGACAAGATCCAGTTTTTGAAAAGCTGTTTCACTGAAGCTTCGAGCCATACGAGCCACATGCACTCAGGCTGGTTCTCCAAGATGTTTGGATAACAATACAAAACATATCCAAGAAAAAAAACCCGAGGTTTTTACCTAGAAAGAAACTTTCTGAATCGATATTTTACAAAACCCCATGGAAGGGTGACCCACTTTTCTCGCCTTTCTCCTTGGCGTCCTTCTGCGGTAGAAAGCAGGGCCTCTGAGATAAGACTTTCGCCGTGGGAAAAATGTGGGTTCACATCCCAAAGTTCAAGTCCTCAATGATTCCAACGGGTTTCCAAAATATGGATTTTCCAATGGATTTTCCAAGGGGTTTCCACCAGAAACTCCCAAAGGATGACCATTTTAAGGATCATCTTAGGGCCCTGGCGCATAGTTGCCAGCTGCCTGTGCAGCCAAACTCAAGTGGCCCAGTCTTCCGAATGAATCCCCTTCTGCCACAAATCAGGTTTCAAATGCGTTGTGTTTCAACATCTACCCTCCGGTAAACAAGCAAAAAACTATATCGAAAATCATCATTTTTAGTAGATTTTAGTAGGTAAATCAGCTATAAACAGCCATTTTCAAATAGCTATGTTAAATTACCAGAGGGTATCATTCACCAACAATTGCCCAATCTCCTGCACCGCGGGTGATGTCAGTACTGAGACAACTTTGCGCTTCCCATCGGTCAGCCATCGGATCAAAATGTTGGCCTTTTTTGGTTTTTCGCATCAAACTATCTGGATGCTCATGGATGTTCATCCCAAAAACAGGAAATTCTGGGAGAACTCTTGGAACTAGGCTTTTTCCCATGGTTTTTCCCTTGGATCCCAGGTTTTTACCCATGGCTTTTCCAAGGTAAACGGACCCGAAACGGGGGACCTTCACATATCCCACGCCCATCTCTGCTGCTCGATGATGGTTGGTTTCCACGCGGAGCCGGGCACCACCGGGAAAGTAACTGCAGGAGAATTTCTGGAAAAATGGTGTCAAAATGATGAGTTAGTCTGAGTTAGTGATATGTTGGGATGTTCAAAATCATGATTTGGAGAGTTGGGATGAAAAACCATCATTAACCATCATCAACCATTTATTACCATCATTTAACCATGGTTAATGAGGATGAAAAACATCTGCCACTGGAAACCCAGAAGGTCTCAGCCACTGGAAACTGGTGATGGGATCGCAGGAAACCCTGCGATGATGCCACAATTTGTGACGCCATTCTCATGCTGAAACGACACGAACAAAAGATGTGCCAAAGGGCATTCAAACGGTGCAGCTAGCTGGCTTTCCGCATTCCATATTTTCACCAGCTCAGCTCTCATTTGCACAGTCTCATCATCAATTTTCAACTTGCAGCCCCCAATTTTTCAAGTGTTTTTTTTCAATGGACAATTTCCAACAGAAACCATCTAATCTTAACATTTCAAGCCTATTTCAAGCATCAAATTGGGGATTCCCCTCCAAATTCCCATCCAAATCTTCCGGTCACCTACCAACGGGCGCCACATAAATCACGAAGGTGAACTCTGAACTGGGACCTTGGCGCTGAATCATTTTTGATCCATGAAGCCATACATGTGTATCATGTGTATCTATATCTATGTCTGTATCTATGTCAATATATGTGTATATATATATATACTTATATATATACACCTATATATATATATGTATACTTAAATAAAAACATATATATATATATATACATTTATTATGTTATATATGGGGGGTTTCCATAAATAGGGCTACCCCCAAATCATCCCTTTTAAATCATTTTAATATCATTTTTCATGAACTAAACCATCCAGCTATTGGGGTTTTGCCAAACCTCGGTGCCCGCGCCAACGCCCAAGGCCGCACCACCTTAGAGCCAGGATGTCGCCCCGATGTCTCCGGCATTGTTGCTGTTACCCTCTGATAATTTGTTCCATAGCTATTGAACATGGCCATAGAAATAGTTGATTTACCCATTAAAAATGGTGATTTCCCATAGTTATGTTAGTTTACCAGAGGGTATTTTTACTGAACTTGTTGTTGACGATGATAATGATATTGGTATTGGTAATGGTATTATTATTGATGATAATGATATTGTTGTTGATGATATTGTAGTTGTAGTTGTAGGTGTTGCTGCAGTTGTTTCATGCACCATCCGTGTCAGCTTCAGAAACCTCACCATACAACGGCGTCGCTAAGTACCTGGCTGCCCATTAGCAAAGGT
>CAMXCT020000123.1:15000-252500 GCA_947184155.2 Cladocopium goreaui | reverse complement strand
CCGTTGAGTATGAGTGTCAATGGCCTTTGGCTACCGTTGACCCTGTAGCTGCCCCTCTCCATTGGGGGCACTCAGTTGTCGATGAGAAGTACTTTTTGTCTCCGTGGTCAGCAATTGAAGTAGCTTCTGACCTTGCCTACGAAGTGGGTGCGCCGGGCGAGATCAAGATTGAGGAGGTGATCTTTTGCAAGCCCACACGTTCCCGTAAAGTTGTTCGTTTTCATCCTGACGTGACTGTCTTTCAGGGGAAAGACTTTGAGCGGAAGTTCCACATCCGCCATGTTGGGCTTAACGACATACCTTGCGATTTTGCTCCACGAACATGCCCAGTTGGAGATCGACATGAACGAGAAGGTCGACAGGCTGTGCATTCGACATCTGCTGGAAGTTCTTCCAACCGGCACTTCTTGGATCGCCGACTTCCTGCTGATGTCCCTTCTTACATTCATCATCTACAACATCTGTGGCGTGATGACCTTTGCCGGCTTCCCCATGATCAGCCTTATCATGGTACATTCATCATGTACATCAGCAGCAATGGAAGACCCCACGTCTCATTGTCTTGCCTGGAGATGGTACAAGTTGGCACCAGCTTATTCTGGAACGCTGGCGTGACCAAATCCACGATGATGCGGTTTTGAACATTGCGGTCGTCTTTCCGCAGTTGCGTTCCACGAGCGACCCAGTCCCCATTCAAGCTGACCTGATCTTGGTTCAAGGTGGCCATGACTTTTGTGGTGGGCTCACAACTGTTCATCCTCCAGGTGATGACACAGGTGCTGGTTACACATGGGCAGCCTCTTATCCTCGACATGTGGGTGGCGTTGGTATTTTAGTTGGTGTTGATGCAGGAGAGTTACTGCAGACCCATGCTTGTGACATCTTTCATGCCGGCCTTCATATTCCAACCACTACAGCACCTTCGCATTGGATGTCCAATGGACATTCGTTCATGGCGGTCTTTCAAGATTTGCAGGGTGTTAGAACCACGGCTACTGCGCCAGCTATTCCAATTGCTCCCTCGACAGCTGAGTGCAATGAAGCAGATGAGGCTCTCACAGACCTTTCACCTGGAACTCTCGCTCTCAGCCCAGAAGATGCTGAAGAGAGCCTGCCGCTCTCTGCTTCTAGCTTTGATGAAGAAGAGCTTCAAGGTGTGCAGATCTTTCAACTTGGCCGACCAGTTCACCATTGCTTTTTACGCTGGGGAACCTATAATTTGGCCCTGTTTGACATGCTTCATGCAATTGGTCTGCATCGTGACTTAGCCGTTGGTTTCCACAACCTGCAAGCACCGCTGATTGATCAGCACCCAGCCGAAGAAGCCGTGATCCTTCAACGAGTTGGTGACATTCCTGCAGCTTCTGACAGCAAGTTGGTCTTGGTTGACATTGTTCTGGAGTCCTCGGCATCTGGACCCGTGCCACCGCTGCGTGAAACACGTATCCTGCCGCGGCTCCTCACACGACTTGGTCTACTACATGCTTTGGGCTTACATTCCGTGTGTGATGCTGCCCCGTGTGTGGTATATTTCAACAATGTGCCTTGGGAAACTACCAACATTGAAGTGCGCACCTTTGACCATGGAGTTTACCTACGCATTCTTGTGCCTCAGCGTCATGACTCACTGGCGGCAGAGCCTAGAGTCAAAAGGACAATTCATCAATGCGCCCCTGAAGCATCTGCTGGATCTGGAAAATCCAGCCGAACATGCGGCCCTCGGTCCGCCCTGCACCAGATGAAGGAGATGCCTCATCGATGATACAAGTGCAGCAGGGCTGCGACTGCAAGCAGTACTATGGACCAATGGCACCGCGTAGTTGTAGTGCAGCCTTTCCAAGCCTGGCCAACACGCATCGACATGTTGGAAACGGCGCACCTTCTAGGTCGAGACCTACACAGACTGCCTCGCGACAGTGGATGCTGCAAGCTCGTATGGCATTCCAAGAACGCGCTACAGTTCAACATCCTGAAGAAGGCCCTGGTTTACAGGTGACGACATGGTTTCTTCATCATGACCGGTATGCCAGAAACTTCGAATCTCGAGACTTGCGACTGGATGCCCATCCTCATCTGTGGTATCACGATTTGTGTGATCTCTGGTCGGATACTATGGATCCTGTGCAAGAAGCCCAGGTATTCTTTGTGCATCCTCTGCCACCAACGGATACCCAGCATTCAACGCAGGGACATCTGATTTTGGTGCAAGGACAGGGACAGCAAGTTCCAGTGCTCCTTACTGCACTATTCGATCATGAAATTCATCGTCGAGTCTGGCATTTGGCTGCATTGGTGCCTGTGGTCGTTGCTCAGCAGGACATTCTGCACATCTTGGATATCCAACGTTGGTGTTCCCGCAGATTATGCCTGATTCATTCCAGTGGTCAATTGATCCAGCACCCTTTGCTTCCTCACAACCAGCCTGGCGAGAGCATTGTTATTACTATTACACAACAAGCTATCCAGGCTGATGCAGATGTTGCGGCCTTTATGCAAACTTCAGAGCCTGCAGTTTTTCGGCCAGCTCCAGTTGATTTGGAAGCTCCTTTGAGTCCACAGCCATCGGTTGAATTCCTTGATGCCATTCATGGACAAGAACACCCTTTGCGCTCATGGATTCTTGACTACCGGTGGCATGCTGACCTTCAAGATTCTTTCATGGACGACGCGATTGTGGAAATGGAAGAGGAAGGCCCCGTTCGTTATGTATGGACGTGGTTCATCCATCATGAACGGTTTCCTCGCTGCCAAGAGCCACGCATTGTGCGGTTAGGCCGGCACTCTGACAGTTGGCTCCCTGAAGTGCTGGCACCGTGGGATTCCGTTTGTCAAAGAGATGCTCACACTCAAATCCGCATTGTTCATCCCAGGCCGCCTCATGATGCATTACGCATTGAAGCGATCCATCTCCTGATCGAGCAGAAGCCTTGTGAACCAGTTGCTGCAGCAGTGCTTTCTGTGATTTACCATGAAGGATCGGCTGACCACCTTCAACAAGAAGCCCGTTCGTTGCCGAGATGGTTATGCACAGATGACCTGATTGACATCTTGGAGCTGAACCCGATTTGTGAAATCCAAAGGTGTTCTGCTAGAGCGGGCCCTGTACCCTTTCAGCAATTCATACGTGATGACATCCCCTCTGCAATTCTGATTGAACTCCATGTCCAGCCAGTTTCCTGTGGAGCTGATCGAAATGCGGCCAGCTCGGATCAGCCATTCATGTTACGGCCAATGCTCCCAGCCACAGGGCGCTCATTTATGCAGCTTGCGCGTCGATGGCATCGCTCCAGACGCATCACGCACCCAGTTGATGACATGGCGCCTGATGAGCATCTCGCTGACGAGCATCACACGACTCCTCAACGTGTGGCAGCTTGTGCTTCCACTGAAACCTATCTGCAACCAGCAGCCTTTCCAATGTGGCCTACCTCCTGGACCACTCTGCATGAGGTCTGGAGTTTCTACTTTGAGCGGCAAGCCGTACCTGACGGCATGGCTATTCGAGCAGCGGTGTGGTATTCTGATCATGTCAGGCGCCCTTGGTCTGAGGACAGTAGAACTGTGGTGCTCGATGCCAACCTTGATCTTTGGCCTGCTCGTTTGGTAGCAGCATGGGAGGATTGGTTGCTCCCGGACCGGCAGTTTGACATAGTGGTGGTGCGCCCTGTTCCTCTTGGCGCCAATGAAGATGCGCACTTTCATGTTATGCTTCTTCAGCAGCCGCAGCCGCTCCACAAGTCAGTCATCATTACTGTCATGGATGCTTTTGCTGATCCTTGGCAACCTGGACAAGTCTGCATGACTGTCCCCAATGCAGTAGACCATTGGATGCTTTTACATGCCGCTGTCGTCGAATTTCAATGCCCGCCGACAGTTCCAAATGCACGGTGTGCTACCTCTTTTGGCAATACTGATTTGACGGCTGGCAATTTGTTTCCAGTACAGCATGGCATGTGTTTTACTGTCACAGTTGAGGGTTCTCTGGAACCGGTGTTGACTCCGCTACCAGAGGATGCAGCTGCTCCTGAACATGACCCCAGTGCCCATGGCGTTAGCCTTCTCCAACTCCATGCGCGATTTGGTCGTGTGCAACAAAAGTCACAGGTTCTGGCCGCTCAAACTCAATGGATGCTTCAAGTTTTTGACAATGTCGAGTTCGAGCTTCAGCCCTCTGCGGAGCCGACTACACCCCCAGTGCCTCTTGCAAGTGATGGGGTTGCCAACACCCCTCCTCAGATGGCATCCTCTACGACTAGTCCCGTAGTGCTGTCTTTGCAAGCCTCTTTGACACCGGATGGCGACCTTGATGCTCCGGCTTACCAGGACGAACTATCGGCAATTCAATGGCTTCATCACCCCAATTGGGAAGCTAAATGTGCTCAGGCCCAAGAGATTCAGCTCCTCCCACTTCCTGATGGCGTTCATATTCCCCTGGAATCATATGCTGCAATGATGGATCCCACTTTGGTACCAGCTGCTGGCGATGCTACATGGGAATTATATGTTGATGGTGCCACTTCAGCCACAGCGGCAGCTTGGAGCGTGGTTGTGGTGCAGACAGATGGAACCTCCACGTGGCTACATGGGCAACTTTCTGGTCATGTGGAGCTTAATCCTACATCGCGTTGGTGGTTTGGCGCTGATACGTTGGACAATATTGCTGCGGAGTTTGCAGCTACGCTGGTAGCTCTTCGCATTGCTCATTCGGGGCTGCTTCCTGGCAAGGTTCTTTTGCGACCAGACTTGCGTCTTAGCAAGCATATTGCCTTGCAAGAGTGCTCCACCACCTCCAATGTGCTCATGGCCCAGATCATGCGCCTTTATTCCCAGTGGTTGGGCAGGCAGCTTCACGTGCAGGAGGTGCGTGGGCATCAGCATCATCCGTGGAATGAGCTGGCCGACAGATTAGCGAAATTTGCGCTTACTACCGACTCCAATCCAGATGTTGTCCCATTTTTGCAGCCGTTGCATGAGCTTGCTACGGAAGCCACAGATGCGGAATGGGCTTGGCTACAAGCGTGTCCCACTTCCTTGCTTGCTGCCTTCCCGCCTCTCTGTGATGGACAGATCATGCAATTCCCATTGTCGCTGAGACGCCCAGGCATTGCCAGAGGACCACCTCATCCTGATTGTGATGGTGCCCTACAGTCTTGGGATTTGGATATTTCCCTTATGACGGTCAATGTGCTTGCCTTGGACACTGACCCTGGAGCCCGTGAATGTGGACGGCGCATTGGCACCCGCACTCAGCGGCTGGATGCACAATGGCATTCACAGAAGTTTCACATCATAGGCCTTCAAGAAGCCCGCACGCCCAAAGGAACTCTTCATACAGAACATTACCGTATTTGGTCGTCTGGTTGCGTTGGCCCTGATGCAGTCCGATTGGGATGTGAACTTTGGTGTCATACCAGTCTGGTCCTTGCTACAGCTCCAGATGGTAGGCAGCTCAAGTTGGATGACTTTGTGGTCGTGGTCCTTCATGCAGATCCACGTCGTCTCTTTGTTCGTTTTGAGTGCGTTGCGATGACTTTTTCTATGGTGGTTCTTCATACACCCTGCCTTCAGAAAACGAAAGGACAAGGGCATCGCCCCATTGATGATATTTCCAACTGGTGGGAGGAAACATCCCAACTATGTGCCACCAGTCTTCGTGATGAACTTGTTTGGTACATGGTGGATGCCAATGCCCCGTTGGCAACAACGGCGACCGCTAGTTTCGGTACGCATGGGGCTGAACCCAGCAACGCACAAGGCTCCTTGTTTGAAAACTTTCTGCAGGAGCAACATTTGGTTGTTCCTTCTACTTTTGCCAGAATTCATGTTGGTCCCAATGAGACCTGGACCCATTCTTCTGGCAAGAAGATGAGGCGCGACTACATGCTCACTTCTCAGATGGCGACAACCTTCACTCAAAGGACATGGGTCCTGGTTGATCATGATACTACATTTTTGCATGAGGACCACCTTCCGCTTTGCCTACATGCCAAGGGTACTTTTCAAGCGCAAGCCCATGGTCCAGGCAAAATCCGGTGGGATGTTGACCGACTGCGAGATCCTTTTGTGATTGCTGATTTCCAAGCGGCCCTGGCCACTTTGCCATTGCCAACATGGGATGTGAACGTCGATGAGCATTGTCGCCTCTATGAAACCAACCTGCTGCAATTAGCCAGGCAATACTTTGAGAAGCGCACCTTCAAACGCAAGCGACCACAGCTCTCTGAAAGAACGCTTCGGTGCATTGCCTTCAAGCGCCATTTGCTTGATTGCGGTCGAACTTGGCATCTCATGGATGATGAGCTCTTTAAGCAAGAGTTGAAGCAGGTGGAGAAGGAAGTTCGATCTTTGGTGCGTGGTGATCTCCAGATCTACTATGACCAGGTTCTGGTGCAGCTTCAAAATGCAGGTGAACTTCATGACCTTAAGGCAGTCTTTCGAATGTTGACACGCCTTGGATCCAAAAAGATCAAGCAGGGCAACAACATGCGCCCGTTGCCAGCTCTGCGTAAGCCTGATGGTACTCTTGCCACATCTTTCACAGAGCAGCAGCAGGTGTGGATGCAACAGTTCAGTGAGATTGAAGCTGGCGTTCCTCTGCATTGGGAAGTGTTGCAACGACTTGATCGCCCTGGCCTTGGTCCTCCTAAAGACATTCAATGCCAGGAGATCTTTCCCTCCCCTTGGGAGCTTCAGCTTACTCTTAAGAAGCTCAAAAGGGGCAAGGTCCCTGGACAGAACCAGCTGCCGCCAGATGTGCTTAAGGCTGGTGCTGCTCCGCTATGTCACCAGCTGTGTGCCCTCACTACAAAGGCTGTGGCCCATTGCAAAGAACCACTGGAGTGGAAGGGGGGGCAATTGATCCCTCTTTCCAAAGGCAAGCCTGATGCGGCAGACCCCACTGGTTACCGTAGCATCTTCATCAGTGACTTCACGGCCAAGATGTTTCACATGACGATGCGCAACTACCTGGTCAAGGTATGGGAGAAGGGCATCCAGTCATTGCAACTGGGAGGGCGTAAGCATATGGGAGTGGATTTTGCCCACCATTTCATCCAAGCTCATCGTCATTGGACAGCAGGCATGAAGCTCCCTAGTGCATACCTCTTCTTTGACATCAAATCTGCGTTTTACAGCGTTTTGCGGCAAGCATTGTTTCCTGATGATGCTCCTCCATTGTCACTCATCGCTGCCTTGTCTCGATTTCGTGTTAGCGCAGATGACATTGATGGGATGCTTCAAGCAGTACGATGTGATGATGCCACAGCGGGGATTTCCGATCATTTTCGTCTTCTCCTGCGTGATGCGCTCACCAACACTCATTTCTTCATCAAGGGTCTGGACACCCCATGTCAGACCCATCGTGGGATTCGACCGGGAGATCCACTTGGTGATCTCCTTTACAACATGGTCATGGCCTTGGTTATGCGAGATGCCCGTGACATGACTCAATCCATCACAGGTGTTCCGTGGATTGGCACTCCGGCGCCATGTGACAATTTTATGGGCGAGCAGATGATTCCTGTCCCTGCCTTCCTGGATTTGGCCTTTGTGGATGATTGTGCAGTGGCCATCCATGCAGAGACCCATGACGCGGTTCAGCAGGTGGTGCAGGCATCAGTGCACGCGATGGATCAGGCGGCAAAGCGCCGCGGTTTGTTGCTCAATTATGCTGCTGGCAAAACCGAGGCCATCTTCAACATTCGAGGTCGAGGTTGAACGGCAGCCAAGACAGCTTTGAGTGACGCTGGTTCTCGCATTGCTTGGGAGCAAGATGATGTCCTTTACTCCCTGAAGGTTGTCCACTGCTATAAACATCTAGGTACCTGGGTGCAGCAGGGCACAAAGACCACCAAAGAGGTAGCGCATCGAACCGCCACCGCTCGGCAAAGCTGGGGACCGTTGCACCGGTCTTTTTACAGCAAGCGCTATGTGGCCCTTCGCTCCAAGATGATGGTCTTCCAGTCCCTCACGATGTCGCGACTCCTTTACAATGCTCATGTTTGGTCACCCTGTTCGTCCGTTATGATCCAAAAGTGGCAAAATGCTATTCGCAAGCCGCTGGGACTCATTGCCAAAGGCCAGACCCTGGGTGTCTCGCCTCTGATGTTGGATGTTCCTACATTGTGCGGCTTGTTACATCTTCTACCTCCTGAAGATCAACTTCACATGGCCCGTCTTCGTTATCTCAAGCGTTTGCTGGCCTCATGCCCCACAGTGCTATGGCAGATGCTTATCGAGATGGTTGACAGCCCAGACTCTTGGCTTAGTGCATGCAGTGCGTCCTTGGCTTGGTTTCGACAGTTCTACTCTACTCATTTTGGCGCTCCCACCTCCAATGATGTCAGAGAATGGTTGCCGATTATCCAACTGGATGTCAATTGGGCTGGACGCATTCGTGCTGCAGGGCGTGCCTGTCGTCGATATCGCCAGGCATGTGCAGAGCATCATACATGGCAGAAACAGTTTGATGATTTCTTTGAGACAAATGGAGGAGTTCTTCCTGCACGGCCTGTTTTGTCTCAGCACAAATGGACCTGTGACCAGTGCCAGCAGTGGTTTTCATCCAAACGTGCCTTAGCCTCTCATTCGGCCAGAGTTCATGGATACAGACGTATTGTGAAATTTTTCGCGATTGGTGATGTATGCCAGAGCTGCTGCCGTTGGTATCACAATCGAAGTCGACTGGCGGAGCATTTGGGCTATGCCACGCAGTGCTTGGAGACATTGAAGGCATGTTTTCCCCCCATTTCAGACGAGAAATTGGCAGAACTGGATGCAGATGAATGGCAACAGAATGCTGATCTTCGCCGTGATGGTTGGGGAGCTACAAAGGCCCTGTTACCAATGCGGCAACTGTTTGGTCCTCTATTGCCCCGTGCTGGCACTGCAGATGCCCAGCTCATGCAGAACAAGTACGTTGCGCGCCAAGGACAAGCAGGACAAGCATTTACCAGGTTGCAAGGCAGATGCGAGAACCCTGTGGACCACCAACCGCAAGTCCATCTTTTTGCAGAAGATTTTCCGGTTTTTGTGTTCAATAACCCTGAGGGCTTTCAGATTGGTCATGGGTGCTTTGATTTCCAGGGCCTTGCCAGAGAGTATGCGATTTTGCATGTGCGCTCGCTGGTTTTCGTGCATTTCTTTTCCGGCTATCGCCGTCGAGGAGATCTTCATGAACACTTGGATCATCGTTTCATTGCTCCCAGCGTCGAGATCTTTGTGATTTCCGTCGACCTCTGTTTGCAGCGTGAGCAGGGCAATTTGATTTCGCCTGCGGCGCATGCCTTTTGGGTCAAGAACATTGAGTCAGGCCGCATTGTCGGTGCTGGCGGTGGCCCGCCTTGTGAAACTTTCTCAGCCGCCCGGTTCCAGGATGACGGACCGCGAGCTCTGAGAAGCGCTGACTTTCCTTGGGGCCTACCAGCATTGCATCCTTGGGAATGGCGCCAAGTCTTGGTGGGCACAAGGCTTTTACATTTCATTCTGGATATGCTGATCCGACTTGCTCGAGGAGGAGGATGTGGATTTTGCGAACATCTGCAATATCCCACTTGGTTGCTTTCCAAATGTCCGGCAAGCATTTGGTCACACCCTGCTGTTCGAGCCCTACGACTTCTCAGATGCATCGGCATTACGTCGTTTGACCAATGTGTCTTCGGCGCAGAAGCGGTCAAACCAACAACGGTTTTGCACCTTAGGATGCCAGGTTTTCGTAGGAGGGTCATGCATCGCGGCCGATCTGGTCGATGCACCCATGGAGTTGGTGCACATATCCAACTTCGAGGTCATGACTGTGATGGTAGCTTCCGCACCTCGCGTTGCAAAATTTACCCACAGGACCTCAACGAAGCACTGGCCAACGCAGTTTTTGAATTTTGTCAGCAAACTTTTGCTGGTGTTGCCCTTCATTCAGAACTTGCGCCAGAGCTTCAACCATTCGT
Source organism: Cladocopium goreaui (assembly GCA_947184155.2). NCBI lineage: Eukaryota > Dinophyceae > Suessiales > Symbiodiniaceae > Cladocopium > Cladocopium goreaui. The sequence goes on along the minus strand of CAMXCT020000123.1, from coordinate 242,559 downwards.
TTGCTCAGATTTTGTGGAGCACTCCGAGGTCCAACCGGACTACTATGGTGCTCGTGTACAGGTGTAAACGAATGGGTTCTCTTTTTCCCACGTGGATTTAGCATGAATACCGAGTGCAGACCTGCACAGTATGCCGAAAGTGAAAGTGAAGTGATATCTGGTTGGTGGTTTATTTCGACCCCAAAAATGATGGAGTGAGTTCCTCAGTTGGGATAATTATTCAATCAAATTCCCAACTGTTTCTGGAAAGTCATAATCCATTCACGTTCCAGTCAGCACCAACCAAATGATGATTGTGATTAGGGTTGATTGATGATTACAAAAAAGATTACTATCCTCAGAATCCCCATTTATTAGCAATGGCTAGATTTTTTTCCAAATCATTTTGTGTGATAGTAATCCCCATTTATTATCCCATAAATGAGGTAATTATTACTATCTCATTATTAGTTTTAAATAATCCTATGATAGTAATCCTCATTATGATAAGTAAAACTCCTCATTATCCTATGATAGTAATCCTTATTTATTAGTTCCCCATTGTTTTAAATGCATACCATATGGCTAGTTTTTGGTCACTGGACCCCGCCTTGAGGCCTTCAAAGATGCCCTGGCCGTAGTTCAGAACTGTGGCCTGGGCTCGTTTGAAACAAGCGGGCACCCGCACCGGGGTACCGAAAAACGGCTACAGATTTACAAAGACCGGATGAAAACCCATGGTTTTTGCTAGAAAAAACCCTATAGTTTTTGCAGAACAAAGATGTGACAAGCTACAAATGGTGGGTTTTCCACATCTACAGTATCTTAGTTTACAGAAAGGTCATCAACAACGATGGAACCATCATGCTTCCCGTGCCCCCAAACATCCCCAGGGGTCGAGCGGAGGGCTCCAAACGCAAGGCCCCATAGGGTTCCACCTGCGACGAAGTAGATTTCTGGGGTTTACTTGGAGATATCATGGAGACAGAGTAAACGAGACTGGGCATAGATTATTGATAGATTTGTTTGATATAGCTGGTATAGATAAATGTATTTAAAGGTCATATAATCTAGTATGATACAATAACATTGATGGAATATAGTATGATATAATAAAACATAGTATGATATATTATGACCTAATGTCAAGTTATGACATATGATATAATATGAACTGATATAGTTTTAAAAAAACATTCATAATACTATCATATACCCTCTGGTAAACGTTTACATAACGAACTGGAAAATCACCATGCTTTTAATGGGAAAATCCACTATTTCCTCGCCTTGAAGCTGTTCCATTCCCCATCCTTGGGACAGGTGGCGACCTGAGCAGCCATCTGGAGCTCCTCTATTTTGCCATACAGAAATCAAGTGGCGAACAGCTGGTCGTTAGGTTCATCCTCTTACCAGAAGATTGGTCATATATGGTTATATGGCTATGAGTCATAACCCTGGGACCCAAGCGGTACCTAAAATAGCTGGCTAATGGATGTTGATTGCCACAAATATGGTAATAATAGGTTTTGACCCATCCCCATATATGGTTTATTATGGTTATATCCCCATGAAAAAATTGCCTCGATTCTGAACCCACCAGAGCTGGCCATCGGCTGAGGACGCTGCCACCATGTTGGTATCTTTGGTGGTGAGGCCAAAGCCTAAATTGTCCCATTCCTTGGACGTGCTGAGATCAGCAATGAATGCTATGTAGAATTGAGATCAGAACCAACCAACCACCCACCATTCACCAATGGTCTTTGACCGAGGCACCACCGTGCTTCTTGGCGGCGGAGCCGCCTCAGCCAATGAAAGCTGGAGGATTTGATTCCAGTGTTTTTCAGATGATGAAACATATTTGGTATCCAGCAAAATAATCATGACTCCAGATCTCTAAAATCAGCAACCCAGAAGAATGATAGAACTTTGATATTTTTGGAAAGATCTTTTCGATGAATTTGCGGCTATAATATGAGCAAAGATAAAAGGTATCAGCACCAGATTTGAAGCGAAATCTGCGGATAGCCTGAGGGCTTGCTAATCCCTGCCCTGGCGTCCAACTTACAACAGGCAACAGGATGTCCATCCTCGCATGGTTCTCGGAGTTGAGCCATTCCCATTCCGTTTTTTGTTGGATCATGATCTCATCATAGTATACGGGATTCCCATTTACCATGCTTTATTTTAGATAATCATGAATCCCACCATGTCTCTGTTTGCAAAAATCCCATCAGAGAAACGCAGAAATGAGAAGACATGAACTGAGAAAAGTTGAGACAATCTGAATAGAAGAGGGATGAGATGAGAAAACATCAGATGGGATGAGATGAGACGAGATGAGATCAGATGAGATGAGAAGACATGGGATGAGATGAGAAGAGGTGAGAAGGAAATCTCAAGAAAAACAACAGCAAGAGAGGTCAAGAGAAAAGAGATTCCAAGAGCAAAACATGTCAAATGACTGAGATGTTCACAAAGAATGTTTCTGCATCTGCAACACGGGTGTCGCATGACATCCTTTTTAAGCACATTCTGTTTCAAAAAATATATTGGTTAAACATATTTTTGAAACTTCCGCCCTGGCTACCACTTACCCACTGGTTATTTAACATAGCCATGGAAAATCACCATTTTTAATAGGTAAACCATCTATAAATGGGCCATTTTCCATGGCTATGTTAAATTACTAGAGGGTATATCATGTGGGGGGATTCCTCCTTTACCATTTTTTTGGGGGACAAAAAAGCACCACTCCGCTGAGCAACGCTTCCGTCGGCTCTTGTCTGCACACGCAGACAAGGCCTGGCCACGAACACTGTGGATCATCATTTTTCCCAATATCCTGGGGATGATATTAAATCTACAAGAATTATATTGGATAATTGGGACAATATCTGTTGTATATTGGGGATGATATTGGATAATAACACTGTGGATAATATTTTTTTCTGTTAATTTTTGTTGATCTAAATCTACAACATCTGAATCCTGGTAACCTTTGGACGTGCTGAGAACAAGATCTGCAAGATGTTCCCTTTGATCGATCGGGTAAGAACGCCTGGGTTTCGCAAGTCACATTTGTGGTTTGATGTCCTGAACTACACTCTGGTTATGACTAACATAGCCATGGTATAGATGGCCCATAGAAATAGATGATTTTCCCAGCTAGAAACCTCCATTTATAAGGGATTTTCGATGGCTATGTTAAATAACCAGATGGTATTTTCGAATCTCCGAGTGTGGTTGGTGGTTTTTTGTCGCATCTTTCCGGATAACCAAGTCAACGGTGCTCCAAAATTCTTGTGGATGAGAATCCCCAATATATTGGGTGGTTTTTTATCCCATCAAATCCCATTAAATCCCATCAAACCCTATGAATTCCCATAAAATCCTATGAATTCCCATCATAAAATCCTCAACCAAGTGGGCTTGGCAACTGCAGTGGACGATCCCGGGTGCCTGCTGTGCAGACCGCTTCGCACGAAGCAAGTGGCGGCAAAGGTGAGGAGCACCTGAAAAATATGAAAGTCAGCTGGGATGATTCTTCCCAATATATGGAAACAAAAAAATGTTCCAAACCACCAATCAGCTATTATTACTATTATTACAATTATTATTATTATTGTTACCTACATATATCACCGATAATTATTGTTACTATTACCATTATTACTTTCACATTGTATGAATATTGCCATCCTTTTACGGTTCATTATTAGGGTATTCTGGCTACTTTTGCTATCAGGTTTCTGATTCTCACAGCTACTAGACTATTGTCGTACCTCTGCTATTACATCATATTGTGATATGATATTCCCATTGTTGGCATTTACAATAGCACAACAACTGTTGTATTTATGTATTTGTGTTCATGTTTTCATGTTTCATTGTTCATGCTTGTATGTTTTTGATGATTTTAAGTATGCATATATCATATATGTATGTAGTTATCTCTGGATGGATGGATGTATGGATGTATGGATAGATGTATGGATGTATGGATGCATACATGGATATACACATCATTGGAAAAGGTGAAGCGAACACGACCGTTGTTCTCCAAAAGCATATTCTGATTCCATAGAAGATATCACGTGGGATATGGCCACTTGATAAGTACAGCGTAAGCGCAACATCAATCAGATCGAGTTACCAGCGAAGCCGCGCTGCGGTACCGGACCATGGCGGAAATCGTTTGGAATTTTTCCAAAGGCCGTGATAGATTTAGTTGCACTGAACATCTGCAGGTGGGACTTTTTGGCAGTTTGAAAAACGAAGTTTCCATGGCCGTTTGTTTGGTGTAACTGGACCTATGGTTGTTTAAAAGGTCCCCATTTGGGCTGGTCACCATGCTGGTCCAAAGACTGGGCGGCGGTTGAGAGAAACCACCGGGTTAAACATTGCTGGGGGAAATGGTTATTGTGGGTGTTTCAATCACGTTGTCAATGGATTGGTTTAAGGGAAGCTCTACAGCAAACCATCGATTTCCCCCTATAAAATATAGGGGTTTCCTGTAATTTTTCCCTCAAACCAATCCATTGACATTGCTTTTGGGAAATGGGTCACCCAAAACCATTACGCCACGCCGTGGTCATGACGCTCCCTTTGCTCCTGCATAGGCCGGGTCTCGTGGCACCGATTGAACACACTAACATAAGGGTCCATTTATGAACATATTCTGCTTAAGCAGCATAGCGACGACCTAGGAAAAATATGAAAATATATGGAAACAAAAATGGAACACATACGGAAACATGATGATTTTGACCATCCACTCCGTGACCTCAGATCTCAAAGGCATTGTTTTTTCCCTGCCGGACATGACACGGCCGTGGACCCAGATTTGCACGGGCAAATCTGAGGCTGGGAGGATTCCCCAACAAAACCGATGGGGCTTGACTCCCCGAAGTGAGCGAAGTGCCGTTCCGGAGCGTTTGGTTTCAAGAAATGATGATACGTTTGGCCCTGATGGGGTCAACAGAGCCCAATGTTCACACAATGGGCTGGAACGGCGCACCCATAAATTCTCAATTGAGAGACTGCAAACAGCGATCACGAGCTGCGCTGCTCAAGCTGCCTTCCAGGCATGGTTCCAGGCATGGGGTGTCAGGAAACCAAAATCAATCCATAAAATTCCATTTTTAGCCAAAGAAGACAAGAAATAGCTCAGATCGCAACTTGAGCGGAAACATTAAGTCTCAATTTGAGCTTCAGCCCCCATGATAATTAAGCTTCATGTTATATCATCCTCTCGCCATCGTTGGGGAAACTTCCATGACGAGCTGCGGGTGGTTTGGAATTGCCCTTGATGACATCGGAAGTCATATTCCAATCCCATATGGAATATCCCTAATCCCATGGAATGATCCCATGGAATATTCCATGAACATATGGAATAAGTTCCAGTTTTTGCTGAAGCCAATTAATGTCCATAATCCATGAGCAAAAACTGGAACCACTCTGGAGCCATTCCAGCCATCAGAACCGCAGAACCATCGAGGTCCGTACCAAACTGGCCACCCCGGGACCTGGCTGGAATGATATGGTCACATGGGGATAATCTTTACGAAATCTCGAAAAACATCTAGCGGGGTATCAGCTTCCCTATCGGTAGCAACAGCCAGCCCTTTTTCTGAAAAATATTCCAGGCCATCTGATTGCTAACAATGATGTCGGGACAAAAAAACTTCAAGCTTTGATTCGGCTTTGATCCACAAATTTGGGAGTTTAGTCGCCAAAGGTACTCTGCGTGCGCTTCCGCTTTTGCAGGGTGGTGCCCTTCCCCTGGCGCGATTCGAGTGGATTCGAAACGAAGCTGAGCATCATAGGGACATCATAGGGAAATCATAGGGAAACGATCGTTAAACAGTTAAACCTATTTTTTTTTGCTGAGTTTGGATGCTTCGCAATTCATGTGGTTGAAAGGCTTCAAGCAGGAACCATCCGTTCTGACCCAAGTTCCATTCGTATCCATGTGGGGAGAGACTTACCAACCAATGATCACCACATATGTAATTTGTGCAAGAATAGGGCAAGGACCCCAATCCGTGCTTTGTCCCAGTGAAATACATATATTTCACTAAGAATTCCATAGTCCATCTCCTCCAAGATATGTTGATTTGCCAAATATTTGGAACATATATTAAGGGAATATGAGATTGGGAACCACCTTTTTATGGATCTGCTCATCACCAATCTCCCATCCCCGCGGTGTGTCAGGCTCAGGCCACCTCTGGACGTTTTTCGACGCGCTGTGTCAGGCCACCTCGGCAGAAGAAAACCAGGGGACTTATGAGACTTATGGGACCATCAGAAAGAATGGGAAAAAATGGTAAAACAGGGATACTGGGACAATATCCCAGTTATTGTTCCCTGTTATGGTTTTTATGTTATTGTTCCAGGTTTCTTCCTTATCTTTGATGTTTTATGTGATACGGGTTTTGGGAAAAATTTGCCCCTAACTTTCACTGTTGATGTTTGGATTGAATGGGGGTAGGATTTGTTTAGACTGTTGGGGTGTTATGTTTAGTTTTTCCACCATTTGCCACGTTCGCTTCGTCTTCATCCTCCTGAACTTTGATAAGTTCGGACACCCAGAGAGATGGAACGTGGGCGGAGTGCTTTTCACATTCAGTGAGATTTCTTGGAGAAACAATCAGAAAGATCTGTTTGAAAAAAACAGATTTGGGAAAAGCATTGATTTACAGTGGATGTTCCACTGAATGGACTGACTTTGACACACCGCTTTTTTGTATCAAGCAAGTCGTTTTGGACTCACCATTCATCGCTCCATTTGCCATACTCCATCATCGTTGGTTGCCAATGTCTCCCAAGAAGCAGTCTGGTGCTGGTTCGTCTGATGGACAGAACACCGGTGGCTATGGGCAGGCTGATATCAACATTGACGAGACGTTTTGACCCAGATGGCATCCAGTTCAGAGCCGAAGTTGAAGGAAGTGCTGAAGTTCTTGGAGAACAAGCTTCAGGACTACTATGGAAAGAGGCAACCAAAGGTGAGATTGCCAAGCGTTCCAAGGAGCAGAACAAAGCGTCGGCAAAGGCTCGTGCCGCCGAAAAGGCAGAAGCCAAGAAAGTTGAGAAGGCGACCAAGCGCCAAGCCAAGAAGACCATTACGGTTCTATTCAATGGGCAGTCCTTCACTATGTCATTGTCGGGCACTACTACCGTTGGTTCTTTCCGCAAACGCCTCATCAATATGTGGAACGAAGCCAACCCTGACAAGCCGATTGCTTTGGGTCGCAGTGCCAAGATTGCTGTGCTTGACGGTGTTGAGAAGCTCCACCTCCATCCCCGTGCCACCAAGATGTCCTATCGGTTGGAGAATGGCAAGGTGCTTCATTTCTCTTTTATGGCTGATGAGGATGAGGACGCCGAATCGTCCATCATTGGCGATGGGACGAACGTTGGCGATGAGGATAGTGAGTCAGATGAGGAGGAAGACTGATTTGTCAGCATATCTCCAATAGCATTGTTCAGGGCATAGTGGGCAGTAAAATTCGAAACTTTCCCATCCACATGTTCATCTAAAGATTTTCACAGCCGTTTGCGTTGAAAGTTTGCCCAACTTGCCGAAGTCAGTGCCTGAAACCTTTGCCTTGGATTGCGACGTCCGCATTGTCCAAAATGTATCATACTCACTCCAGTCGGCTTGTATGTCAGAGATGTTAGAAAGGAATTGGTTGATGTCTTGAGTTTCTTGACCGAACATTTTATCAGTGAGAACATAAGGACACATCAGTTGTTTCATCCAGCGGTGTTTAGCCTCAATTCACGCATCCTTTTCCTTTTGCGAGATGGCTTCATCAACAACGATGACCGAGAAGCCCAAGGAAGGTAAGAAACTTCATTGGACGCAAAGGTTGAAGCTGGAACTGGCTGAAGTCAAGTCCCACAACCAAAACTTGAGGCTTTTGAATTCGAAACTCATAGAGGAACTCCAGAAATACGACAGTGATGTTGTCATCAAGTTTGGCAGTGAGACGACCACTGCGGAGCAGGGCGGTGGATACAATGACAGTTTCGGTGGAAGAGACAGAGGAGACCCTTCCGATGACGACGACGACGACGACGAGGACGAACCATCAGACCCTGATGAGCCAAACGATGAGCCCATCACTATGGACGACTTGAACGCTGGGATGACCATTGACGTTCAGAAGTGCTTTGGAGACTTTGCCATCAAGCAGTTCGTGGTGAAGAAGACTTGGAAGTTGCGACACCTTCGTTTTATGCTTTGTGGCTGTTGGAAAGTCAATTCCAGAGTGCTTGACTTCTTCAACAACAATGAATCAACTTGGATGACCACCTGATGAGGAGAACGGGCTTCGGGACAATCGCAGAGTGAAGGCTCAACGTGGAGCTTTGCGAGGTGGCAAGAGACCCAACAACAATCCATCAGCATCATCCAACCCTGCGGCAGGTGCGAAGAACCGTGATGAGGCTTTGACAATGATTGAGATGGTGGGCACTTCTATGCTTCGTTTCCAAGCCCATCCCAATGCTTCCCCTGCTGTGAATGCCGTTGTCCAGCGAATGACCCAGATAGTGAACATTGCGAGACAGAAGCAGATTGATATGAACCAGTTGCTTTTCCAGATTTCCAACGAAAGCATCAAGAAGTTGCAGACGACGACCACTTCAACCAAAGTTGAAGCCAGATGTTTGGCGATTTCCAACGTCTTGTTTGGAGACCTTGTCCAGTTGCTGTCAGAACTCAAGCGACAGTATGACCATTCTGTTGCCATTATGCCATTGGTGACCCAATACCTGATGACCGCCAAATATGGCGATGATGCTGGAGCGATTGGATGGACAACCTTTATCAAGGGATGAAGACCCAAGAATACGAACAAGCAAGGGACTGACAAGAAAGTGAACAGAAAGAAAAAAGAGGTACAGTATATTCTTACTTGGATAGATCCTGGCAAGAACAAGACGGTCATAGGTACTCAAAAAGGTTTCAATGCAACAATTGCCCTTTGACAATCGATGTTCAACCATTCAATTCAGTCAATGCTTACTCCATCACCAACATCAAGTTTCAAGGCATCAAAGCATTACAACGTCCCAAATACGAAGACTTGAAAATCAAACAGTTCCGTCAGAAATACAAGGGAAAGAACATCAGATTACAAGTCATCAGTCATCACCACGTTCAACAGCAAGAAGGAGTTGACAAGTGTAAAAAATCGAGGACTTTAATTTGGAGAATGTAGGAGTGATTGTTGACTTTGGAAGTGAAAGCGAAGATGAACACGAATGCGATCGAAAAACAATAGAAAGAGAAAACACAGAGATAATGAACTTTGTCAAAAGTCATCCTATGCCTTCGCCAAATGATGACAATGAATGCTGTGAAACAATAACCAACCAGTTCAAAGAACATAGCGAAGTAAGAGGATTAATCGTATATGCTTATGTTAGGTTTGACATCATCCGAAAAATGTATGAAAACTTGGTTGGTAGAGACATCATCATTCAACTTGAACAGAGACGGAGAGATGAACACAATGTTGATAAATCATTACATATGTGTTGGAAGGAGCAATCAAACAACTAAACAAAGGAAATGAACTACCATATTCACGAATGAGAGTGATTGAATGGGATGGAATAGGAACTTGGAGAGGATAGAATTAATTTAGAATATCTGAATCAAGATTAATAAAGTATATCATGACCTAATCACCAACCCAAACACAAACATAAAACCTAAGAGCAACAACAATTCTCCCCCTCATCTTAAACCAAGCAATGAAGTGAAAGTTCGGGGCAAAATTGTCCCACAATCCCCACCACATAAAACATCAAAGGCAGGGAAGAAACATTGAACAACAACATAAAAACCATAACAACCAACACATAACCTTGGGATGTCCCAGCATCCCTGTTTTACCATTTTTTTATTGGACTTATTACCGTTATCACCACAGATCTTTAATGATATTTCAATGATATTCATAGATTACAAGACTATTGATCATATTGACCACCTCTTTCTTTAATGACAATCTATCTCATAATAAACCAACGGCTTCCAAAATTGAGAACTGGGATATCAAAGTTGGCTTTTGGAACTGCTGTCGCTGCCTCTTTGGGTCTGAGCATGTTTGACCCGTATCTGATGGTTTGATACTTCCTGTGGCTTCCTTTTCCCAAATCAGTGGCTTTTTACATCCCAATGATATCACCATTACCCTCTGGTAAACGTTTACATAACTATGGAAAATCACCATGTTTAATGGGAAAATCCACTATTTCTATGGCCATTTTCAATAGCAAACTGTTGACATAACCAGAGGGTAGATCACCCATTAGATCAGCATTCCCCCCTTCAAATCGCCATAGAAAAAAGTGGAACATCGCCATGCAGCGATCGAGTGCACCGTTGATGAACTCAGCGATCAAGGGCCTGAGAGGTGGTTCCGTTGAACAGAACTGACATCCCGTTTTTAGCATCCGAAAAAGGACCAAAACACAACAAAAACACATCTTTCTTCCATTTATGATGCAAACATACACAAATTATCCACATTTATCCACCACATCACCAGATTTGGATGATCATGATTGGTTTGAAGATGTTTTTTTGTGATAACCATCTTCCCATCTCGTATCCACCATGGGATTTTGCAACACCAGCAACTGAGATGGCCACGGAGATTCACCGCCTTTTTGCGCAAAAAACGCGCAGAAGTTTGTTTTTAGTGAAGATCTCCATATCAACAAACGAATTGCTATGCAGATGTCGATACATGTATATATATATATATCACATATATATATATACATAATATGTAAATGGCAATCAAACATGGCAAATGGGTCTGTCCCAAAACGAACACGGCAATGTTCGTAACGTGCAGGCAGAGCCTGAGGGCTCCGTCGGGGATGGTGTTGCCTCGGCAGAATCTGCTGAAAAACTGCAGATGAAGACATGGATGTAACGAATGAATATGGATAATGAATATGGATCATATATGGATCATGAATATGGATCATGTGGATCATGAATATGGATCAATCATTTTTCTGATTAAGAAGAATCCTTTTATGCGTTCATATCCTGCGAAACCATGTAGAAGTGGTGGTTGCAGCTGCACATTTTCACGCCCAAATAAAGTGCAAGACCACCAAAATTTTGCTGGCAAGTTGATTGGTCACAGGGCCAAACTTACAATCCCTGGGCCCCCAGATCCAATAGGGACGTTAATCGAAGAGACTCACACAGCAAAAAACCTCATCGCATCTGGGGGTGCTGCCGTCACACTGCACTTGCCATCCTTCGACCTGGGGTCGGATTTTTGTGGTTTTCAATCCGGTAAACCCAATACTGAACCCCCAGTTGGGGCATGGTTTTTACCATGGATTTCTGGCCAAATTGGGTATCCTTTATTGATGGGTTTACCACATCATATGCAATGCAGATTCCACCTTTATCTGGGCTTAAGCAACGCAGAATGAGTCATTTCACCTCAATACCCTAGTAGCCTGATTTATATTCCGAGAGTAGTATGACTAAATTCTGACTATTACAAGTGAATCCTTGATATCATCAAAACTACGAGTCTGGGGACTCTAAAAATTTTTAGTAGTTAAAATAGTTATCAATCATAATACTCATGATATCATAGATATCTCATGACATAATATGCATTATTCATCTAGTATGATAACCAGCATCATACAGTCACCAAAGATCATCCGCCATGGGCCTAGAGCTACAGTACAGACCCATCCCAGCTGCAAAACCAGACTTGTTTCTGACAGAAAAACCAGGACATACATGACCATTTCTTATTCAAAATAATCACCTGTACCAGTATTATTCATATTGTTCTTATTGTCATCTTAATTCTAACTTATCATTCTTCTTATTGTTATGATCATGATGATGATTGTGATTATGGTTGATTGATTATTACTGTGGATGGGCCAGCGAAATTTTTTCATCACCAGTTGAAAACGCTTCTTATGGGCCAGCAGAGCACCTAGCTTCTGCGATCAGCATCAAGATGGGCTATGACATTTTGAAGTTGCATGAAGCTATGGGAGCAGTTTGCCCAGAACTTTGCTTTTGTTTTGACTCGCTTACAGTTGGCAATCAAACTGCAGGCCTATGGCATTGCTTTCGTCATGCCACCTTGGGCACTGTTCTACGCAACCTTCATCGGCTCATTGAGACACGCTTTGACCCCACTATCCAACACTGGCATGTCAGAGGTCACTCCGGCCATCCAGGCAATGAGTTGGTTGATTTCCTTGCACAACAAGCCCATACACTACCGACCAATGCTACTACCAGATGGCTGGCTACGCTCAATACACAGACTTTCAGGAATGACTCGGATTGGTTTTGGATTCTTTTCGATTGGGAATTTCTCCCTTTCTGGAGACATCATCAGCTGCAAATGGGTATGCCTACATCACACCCCACTTTGACTGTGTTGGGTCAGAAGGACGCTTTGGAGGAGCAAGAGACTGAGCCCTCACCCATACACTGTCATTTGCGGTTTGCAACCTGCAACGTGCTTTCGCTGTGTGGCCAACGTGATGAGACTGAATGTGGCCTTCGGGGCCCAGCCCGCCAACAGGCACTACTGTATCAGTTTGCGGAGGAGCGCATCACGATCTTTGCTCTGCAGGAAACCCGTCTGAGACGGCTGCACCAGAGCCGTTCGGATGAGTATTTCCTTTTTCGAGCCTGCGCCACAGAGCAGGGCCATTATGGTATGATTGTGGGCGTCGCCAAGAATCTTCCCTTCGCCACCACATCGGCTGAAGGCGCACCAGTCGTACGAAGGATCAAGTTTAAAGAAGATCATTTTGCTATCATTCACCAAGCACCCAGGGCTTTGATCTTGCGAGTGACCAATGATTTCATACGGTTCTTGATCATTGCCTGTCATGCACCCCACACAGGCAATGCAGCTCTGGACATTGCCAGCTGGTGGCAGGGCATCACCGGCTGCATCCCCAAAGCCTACAAGGATTGGCCAGTTGTTTTGTTGGCTGATGCCAACGCTACTGTCGGCCATCATCCTAATACAGCGATTGGAGCTTATCAAGCTGGGCCATTGGATGCCAAAGCCGAAGGTTTTGAGCACTTTGTTCATCAGCACAATTTGTGGCTGCCAGCCACTTTTGAGCAGTTTCAACAAGGACCTGGAGATACATGGACGCATACAAGTGGGAAGAGCCGCCGAATTGACTACGTTGGCCTCCCGCAAGCCTGGTCTCCAGAGAGTTGTGAAGCTTGGGTGAGCTCTACAATTGATCCCTCCATCACCTCCACTGATCATGCCGCCGCATGTGTTGACCTGCGTTTTGGAAGCATTGTTGCCCTCAAGAAGAGAGCAGTGAAACCAAACAACTTCAAGGAGCTGGATACCAAACACTGCGACATGACTCCTTTGAGACAGATTGACTTCATCCCACCAGAGGTCAATGTGCACACCCATGCATCCATGCTCCAAGAGCATATGCTCCATGTACTCCAATCGCAATGTAGCAGCAGGGCCAAACGACCGAAGAAGAAAACTCTTTCTGAAGAGACTTGGCAGATTGTGCTCCAGAAAAGGGAAGCGCGACAGCACCTGGCTCATCTCAACCAGCAACAACGATCAGATCAGCTGCGTATTGTTTTTCTGAGTTGGAAAGGAGGAGCTGAGGCAGTTGCCGACTTCAGGGATGATTTCAACTCTCTGCTTTCAATGCAGGACAAGCTGATCGCCAAGGCTTATTCCAACTTCAAGCAACTTGGACGATGCGCAGTCCGCTTGCTACGTCGAGATGATGTGGCCTTTTTCCAATCATTGTTGGCAGATGGGGCTGACCTCCTGGAGCCGAAGGATGTCAAGAGATTCTGGGCAGTCATTCGGCGTTCTCTACCTCGTTTCCGGCAGAGGAAATTGCACCCACCTCCTACGCAGATTGAAGCTTTGGATGGGAAGATTGTACCTCATTTGCAGGAACTTGAGCTGGGAGAATGTACCCAGGAATCAGATCTTCTGCAATCGTGCCATCAGCGACAACTGCAAGTGATGCAACACTTTGAAGGAGGGGTCATCTCTGCAAATTCCCTACCCTCCTTGACCAGCTTTGAATCCTCCCTGCGGACCACGACACCGAATCGAGCGACTGGACTTGATTTAGTCCCATCTGGAATACATCATGACCATGCCCCGCTTGTGGCGAGGCTTTATTACTCCCTTCTTTTGAAGATCCACATGTGGTGTGCGGAGCCCTTACAATTTAAAGGAGGGATTATGTGCCTCATCCACAAGAAAGGGAGCCTCCTGGAGGCACGCAATTACCGTGGAATCCTTCTCTTAGCTTCAATCGCCAAGCGGATCCACAGTATGATGAGAGCCACACTCATGAACACGTTGTCACCACTTCGAGCGGAAGGGCAGCTTGGAGGATTTGAAGGCCAGATGGTCCAATTTGGATTTCATTCCGTCACTACCTGGACGCGCATCCTGGACACCAAAGGCTATAGCACTGCAGTTCTCTATCTAGATCTGGCGAGCGCCTTCCATCATCTGGTCAGAGAATTTGCATTGGGAGTTTCAAATGCAGATGATTTTCACCAAGTTTTGACTGATTTGCAGACTGCAGGATACCCCATTGAAGCCGCCCACCATGGACAAAAACTTATTGGGATCCTGGAGCGATATGGCTGTGATGCTCGACTCCTCCATCTGTTTCGTGATATACATACTGATACATGGTTCACGGTATCCAAGAATGAGATCATCCGAACCAAAAGAGGGACGCGCCCAGGCTCGCCTTTGGCTGACGCCATCTTCCATATCGCAATGTCACAGATTATGATGGATGTCCGTGGTTGGCTTTCTGAGCAGACTGCTTTCATGAACATTCTGAATCAGCATGATCTTCCCGCACTGACCATCATTTGGGCTGATGATGTGGCGATCCCTTGGGCTTCAGACAAGGCTGCGTGCATTGTCCCAGGACTCTGCCGGCTTGTTTACCAGGTGGAAGAGATCTTTGCGGCCAAGGGCTTTACCATCAATTATGAGCTCAACAAAACCAATGCTGTGATCAGCTTTCAAGGGAAAGAGGCACCGGCTATGCGCAAAGAATTTCTTCTCATTGAGCGACCTGGAGTGGACTGCAAGTTGAGCTCTGGTAGGGAGGTCTGGCTCCACTTCAAGACCACCTACAAGCATTTGGGTTACACCTATGCTTCATCCCAATCGATCGATGTGGAATTACGCCACCGTATTGGCTATGCACAGCAAGCGATGGCCACCCTGGGACGTCCGATTCTGACGAATCGCCATTTCCCAGTTGGTGTTCGCCTCCGCCTCTTCAAAGCCCTCGTTGCCACGAAGCTATTCTATGGTTTGGGAACTTGGAGAACACCCACATTGAGGCAACTTCAGACCTTGCGGAATGCCTACATTGGGTTTCTTCGAAAGGTTTTGCGACTTCCACATGACGCACACCTTTCCAATGGGAAAGTCCTTGCCATGGCAAACACAGCGGATGTCCGCACTTTGCTTGCACTGGACCGTTTGAGTTACGCGCGGAAAGTCTTTACGGTTGGGCCTGATTTCCTTCAGCACCTCCTACATGTGGATTATGGGGGATCAGAAGACTCATGGCTCCATGGACTCGCCGAAGACCTTCGATGGCTCAACTCGGTTGTCCCGGACAGCGTTCCCTTCACGGACTCCCAGGACTTCACTGATGTGATTGATTTGTGGCAGTGCCGCCATCTGCCTTGGAAGCGCATTCTCAAACGAGTTTGGGTTGTTGGCATCACGCAGGAACACATGATGGCGGACCTGCATGAGCTGAATACGACCTTTTTTGGAGTCTTGAAAGGCGCAGGAGCAGAATTTGACCCTGACTTGGCTCAACTCCAGGAGCCATCCAGAGCAGAGATGCACCGCTGCGACTGTGGACGCAGCTTCACATCAGCTCAGGGCCTTGCATTACATCGAGTTAAGGCCCATCAACAGTTTGCACCTGAGCACAATTTTGTCTGTGGGGCCACGTGCCCGAACTGTTTACGGTTCTTTTGGGCGAGCGCTAGGTTGCAGCAGCACCTCGCCTATATTCCCAGAAGAGGAGGAGGGAACGCCTGCTTTCAAGCGCTCCTTGAGCGGGGTTATTCCACGGAATACTCCGCAGTCAAGGTACCACAATCCTTTCGAAGTGCAGTTAGGCTTGATGCGCTCCAGACAATGGGACCCAGTGGACAATTTGTTCCAGTAGTGCAGACTGAAATCGAGGAGACAGAACGTCAGATCCAAGACTTGGAAGCTGAACTACTAGTCTCTGTGCTCCCTGAAGATCACTTAGTGCAGGGGCAAGCGTTGAGCGACCGCCTCACAAGATGCACTGAGATTTGGATTGAGAACTTTCGTGGTGGACGTGATGTTCCAGAACATCTTACCGACCTTGGCGATTGGTGGACGAGATTGCTCTTCACATTTGACCCTCAGTTTGAGGAATGGACGGAGCTTGTGTTTCTCTCTTGGGGCTCGCACATTCTCCCGGACATCATCGCCAATATCTTCGATGGAGAATTGGAGTATGCCATTGAGCAAACTTACTATGATCTCTATTCGGTCTTACCCCGTACAGAATGCCAAATCAGACTTGACATGGCCCGTCAACGTTTGCACCGACTTCGAGAAGAACAAGGCGTCGAACCGGGGCCGCATAGACCGAAGCGTTTTGGCACGGCTAATGAACGTGAGAGAAGAGCCACAGTTCAGAAGGTGCCATCGAGCTATGAACAGCAAGCGGAATGGCTAGACAGGCTCAGACAGGTGAAATGGAAAACCCTGCCGGATGACATGAAGACACCACTCTTTGCAAGAGTTCAGGAGCGACGTCATTTCTTGTTTGTTCACCTTTTTTCTGGAAGAAGAAGAGAGGGAGATTTTCATGATTGCGTTGCAGCCTGGGCCACAAGAAGAAATTTTACGGCTACTATTTTGTCTATGGACACGGCCAACTCGGTCTCCATGGGCAATCTACAGATGCGCTCCGCTTCCTGGACTGAGCTCTTGAGATGCTATCAACTGGGCCTGGTCTCCGCTACGTTGGCTGGCACACCGTGCGAGACGTTTTCTGAAGCGAGACACCAGCAAGAAGAAGAAGATCGCCCTGCGCACCTGCCACCCAGACGTCTTCCGCGTCCCTTGCGTTCTTGGGCGAGGCTTTTGGGTCTGCCAGGGCTCACACGACGGGAAATTGCTCAGCTCCATGCAGGCAGTGCTTTTTTCCTTCAAGGCGCAGTTTTGATAGCATACCAAGTGATCACGGGTGGGTATTTTATCAGCGAGCATCCGGCTCCCCCGACTGATGATGCCCGCGCTTCTATCTGGACCTCTCCGTGGCTTGTGCTTCTCCGAGAACATCCAGATGTGCATCTTCACGTGGTCCCGCAGTGGAAGTTTGGGGCCACGGTTCCGAAACCAACTGGACTTCTCGCCCTACGCATGCCGTTCTTCCTTCGATCATTGTACAAGCACTCCGATGGACCGTTAGTGAAGCCCAAAGCGGTAGCGATAGGTAGAGATGCTGAAGGCAACTTCAAGACCAGTTGCCACAAAGAGTATCCCGCACGCTTTAGTGCTGGGCTTGCTCAAGCAGTCACAGATCAACTTGACATTGATCTTCGTTTGGATCGAGTGACCTCTCCAAGCGAGTGCCCTCTGTCTTTGTACAGGTGGATCAAAGAGGCTGAAGAGGCGTGCAGTACCATCCGCCAATGCGCGGGGTGGCTGCCAGACTTCCAGCCGGATCTACGTTGATCTGTTTTTGACACCCTAATTAGAGAGCGTTGCATGGGCAGCAAGGGCTTGACCCCTTTGGAGCCGGAAAGTGAGAAAGTGAGAAAAGTGAGTGAAAACGCTGGTTTGGTAAACATATTCCATTTTTATTTACAGGCTTTCAACACGTTTCAACCATCCCTTACCCTCTGGTAAACATACAAAAAACTATGGAAAATCACAATTTTTAATGGGAAAACTCACTATTTCAATGGCCATTTCCCATAGCAAACTGTTGACATAACCAGGCCGGGAAAATTGGTGGTTTTTCTCGGCAAAATCACTGCGACTCCGTGCGGCTCGCAGTAGAAATAGATGAGCCATCGCAGCTGCGAAACCTGTCCCCAGATGGCCATCTTTGGAGAGGACATAGTTACCCTCTGGTTATGTCAAAATAGCTATTGAAAATTGCCATTTATAGTGGATTTACCCACTGAAAATGATGATTTTCCATAGCTATGTTAGTTTACCAGAGGGTACCACATAGTTATTCCTTAAAAAAAATAGATATTAAACAAAAAAACACGATGCAGATGCAGATCATTTTCTGTCTAAGTTGGTTGATACGATGATCTTTTAGAGATGATGGGTGACCTGTCGGGGCCTAAAAGAGGCTGAGTTATTGATGGCAAACATACATTTTTCCATAGGAATCCAGGCATAGCTACATGTTTGTTGAGTCAGCATTGATGGTTAAATCACCAATAATTACCGTTATATCCCTATTACTAAAGACATCAATATATCATTATCCCCATTATATCCCCATTATTATCATAATTATTGTTATTATTGTACTGTCCCAGCCTTGGCATTTTGGAAGTCTTTGGGTCGCAACAGAAGTACCTCAAGGAGGAGGAGCACAAGCACATTTCCGGCGAAAACTCCGATTAGACGTCCATTCTACAAATCCATACTACTATACCTGAAACACACACACATGTATATATAGATAAAATATACACATACAATATGATATATATGTATATATATGATATATATGTATACAATAGATACAATAGATACAATAGATGCAATATGTACATATGTATAACTGCCTAAGGCATTTGTACCAGTCCTTGCTCGCTGCGCCTCGAGTGCCGCCACGCCAACTCCAAAGATGTAAATGCCCAACTGCAGAAATCTCGTTCGCCATTTTTTGCCAAGATTTGCCATGGAAAAACACAGTGGAAACCATGTGAAAACCATGTCTTTTTCTGTGAACATCATGTTATTTTTTGGGATCATTATTGCTTTGCTTGTTCTTCTGAAATGCTTTCCAAAGATGTGGCTCAATTCTGATAGCAGCAGCATTTCTGAGGGCAAATGCTTGGATCTTGGACTATCATGATTTCAGCTAGGGATTTCGTCCTTTAAAGAAACCGTGCCTGCTCAAGCAGATGGATGGCCACATGAAGATACGGGAAGCCCCAGAAGTTCTGGAGATATCCCCACCTCGCTGCGGCACGGAACGAGGGAAGAATTGGAAGAATTCGAAGCGCTGAAGAGCTCCAGGCGCCCGGCTCAAAACCGATTAGGCACTCGACCAAAGATAAGACCTGGCGGTCATGGTGCCGGTGATGCATGGTGCCTTCGGTATAGCTTGCTTCACCAAATTTTAGCTGTTCAACACCAAACAGTTCACCCAATTTCAGCAGCTGTTGGCGAACTCCAAATTTCTAGTGATTCACCCCCAAGGAACGCATTTTTAAGGGCGCACCATGGCCGAACTCAGCAAACAACCAGAAGTGAAGACCTCAGTGGTTCATGGGATTTAAGCAACAAGAACATGGGCTGATGACGAAAAACATGGGGATTTGAAAAGCCACATTTACCATCTGGTTATGACTAACATAACCATGGAACATGGATGAACATGGCCCATAGAAATAGATGGCTTACCGTTCTTAAAAATGGTGATTTTCCGATTTTCCATGGCTATGTTAGTCATAACCAAAGGGTATATAGGATTAAACTGGAAATCAGGGTTGTAGTTGTCTTACGACGATAGACCGATCCATAGACTCCGGGGTGAACCGGGGCCCGTGTGTCCCCTACTTTTTTGTCGGCAAACTGTTGCATGAACAGAGGAGGGTACTCAAATCAGGCTTTGTCCACAAATTGGGGACCTCTTTCCATTGGTCAATCATCAACTTTCAAAATCAATCAGATTGTGGTTCCCCATACTGTGCGGTGCTTGGCCCTCCGTACGAGATCATAGGTCGTCTTCTCCTCTTTGCGAGTGGACAAGCGGGCCTCAATACTGACAATGTCGAGGGAAGCGGAAAAACGCCGTGAATGACCAAGCGTATTTGGGCTACACAAACATAAGATACATCAACAATAGGATATATTGTGGCATATCATTGGGTATATCACAGTATATATATATAATGGATATATATATATATCTATCATATATATAATATAATATATACTATACATATTTATTTATACATAGATATCATGGGATAATCCTGCCATGTTTTCTGAGATTTCCATCTCGCCATTATCGCTCGACGACTCACCGGGCCCTCCGGGCCATCATCAAAGCGAGGCCCGTGGCCAAAAAGACCTGGGGGATGCGACGAATTCCACAAGGGGAATGCTGAAATGATGGGATTGTGATATATTTCATTGGTATAGGGATATAAATATATGGTATTATATGGTATTATATGGTTTTATATGGTTTTTATGGTATTATATGGTATTATATGGTATATAAATCCTAAGTGACTATCTCATTTCATCCCATATCTCATATGGTGGGATATCATTGAAATATTTCACCGGAGATATTCTGGAATCATTTGTGCATGATATATGAAGATCATGATCATACAATGTGGAATTGTCATGAAACTACCAACTGGAACTTCGTGCGTAACACTAAGGAGGCGCTCAACTCGGATCAATGATGACCATAAGTGCTATTACTCACCTGGTATAATTGATATAATCTCACCATGGTTAATCATGGTTTTCCATCATTTACCTGGTGAGTTCACCCAAAAAAAATCCATAAATAACTGATTTCATAGTACCAGGATGTACCAGGTATATCCGCCGACCCCGGCAGACGCAAGGGGGAGCGCGCCAGGGAATAAGACATTGCGACTACTACTATACTACTGCAGCTACAGTAGATAGAAACAGCAGCAGCAGCAGCAGCAGCACAACAACCACAACAACAACAAGCAACAAGAACAACAAGAACAACAACAACAACAACAACAACAACAATGACCCTTTGCCGGGGGACCCTGTTGGGTCCCCCTCCCACCGGTCACGTACGTCGATTCATTGACTCCGGGGTTTTTGTTTTACCGGTGGGGGGTCCTTCCCGGAGTCTCCTCGAGGTACGTGGGGCTCCTTGGGTTGCCCTTCCCGCTCTGATTTGTTCGTTCGAGGCCGCATCCTCGAGGTTCTATGTCTCATTGTACAAACAGTGGTATAAAAATTGGTCGAAACCGGGAAAAGGTTCGCAAAATTGGCAAAAGGTGGCGCGTCTGTCCTTCACTGCCATGGTGTTTGGGTGTGGCGGAGTATTGGCAAAAGACTATTTTTAATAGGGTTTCAGAAGGGACGTTAAAGCGGAAAAGGTTGGGAAAAAGAGACAGAGACACATTTTTTCTAGGAATTCAGAAGGGATGTTAGGCAGTTTTTCGGTGCGATTCTGTGGCCTGTTCGTCCTTCCGTGCCTTGCTGTTTTGGTGCCGGGAGGTGCTCTTGCTACTCTTCTGTTAGCAGAAGCAGCAGCAGTAGGTGAGCTGCTGGGAGATTGAAAAAGCGGAAAAGGTTGGGAAAAAGAGACAGAGACAAAAAGGTTGGGAAAAAGAGACAGAGATATTTTTTTTTCTTAGGAATTCAGAAGGGACGTTAGGCAGTTTTTCGGTGCGATTCTGTGGCTTGTTCGTCCTTCCGTGCCTTGCTGTTTTGGTGCCGGGAGGTGCTCTTGCGACTCTTCTGTCAGCAGCAGCAACAGCAGCAGCAGCAGCAGCAGCAGGTGAGCAGATGGGAGATTGAAAGAGCGGAAACGGTTGGGAAAAAGACATTTTTTCTTGGAATTCAGAAGGGCCGTTAGGCAGTTTTTCGGTGCGATTCTAGGGCCTGTTCGTCCTTCCGTGCCTTGCTGTTTTGGTGCCGGGAGGTGCTTTTGCTACTCTTCTGTTAGCAGCAGCAACAGCAGCAGCAGCAGGTGAGCTGATGCTTCCGTGCCTTGCTGTTTTGGTGCCGGGAGGTGCTCTTGCGACTCTTCTGTCAGCAGCAGCAACAGCAGCAGCAGCAGCAGCAGGTGAGTTTTTTTGGGTTCATGTGTTACGTTTTGGGCACGAAATTAGGTGGTGTTTTGCTGTTTCGGAACCGTTTCGAAACAGCAGGCCCAGCTATAATCCGCCGACCCCGGCAGACGCAAGGGGGAGCGCGCCAGGGAATAAGACACCACTTCCGCCGACCCCGGCAGACAAAAGGGGGATGCGCGCGACCCCGGCTGGGCAAGGGGGAGCGCGTAAGGGAAAAGGAGTTAGCGCGTAAGGGAAAAGGAGTTTCTGACACAGCAGGCTATTGCGCATGTGCCATGTGCTCAAAGCTATGCACTTTGTGATTGGCAGCTAGCAGCTATTAAGTGGTTCGATTTTAGGCGTTGCAGCCAGCCATCAGCAGCAGCAGCAGCATGGGGATTTGCTGCTGGGTTGCAGAAGTTATGTTAGGCACTTCTGATGTGCAATTTCGGAGCTTTTCTGCTTCTTCAGCAGCAGGAGAAAAAAGTAGCTAAACTCATCGCTAAAATCATCATTTTCTATGGGTTTCAGAAGTTACGTTTGGCACTTTTGAACTCTAATTTCGGTGCACCAGCAGCAGCAGCAGCAGCAGCAGCAGTAGGAGCGTCTTCAGCACCAGGAGAAAAAAGTAGCTAAAATCATCATTTTCTATGGGTTTCAGAAGTTACATTAGGCATTTTTGAGGTGCAATTTCGGAGCTTTTCCATCCTTCACTGCCATGGGGATTTGTCGCTGGGAGTGGTTCGCTTTTAGGCGTCGCAGCTAGCCACCAGCAGCAGCAGCAGCAGCAGCAGGAGCGTCTTCAGCAGCAGGAGAAAAAAGTAGCTAAAATCATCATTTTCTATGGATTTCAGAAGTTACATTAGGCATTTTTGAGGTGCAATTTCGAAGCTTTTCCGTCCTTCACTGCCATGGGGATTTGCCGCTGGGAGTGGTTCGCTTTTAGGCGTCGCAGCTAGCCACCAGCAGCAGCAGCAGCAGCAGCAGCAGCAGTATAGGAGCGTCTTCAGGAGCAGGAGAAAAAAGTAGCTAAAATCATCATTTTCTATGGGTTTCAGAAGTTACGTTAGGCATTTTTGCGGTGCAATTTCGGAACCTTTCTGTCCTTCACTGCCATGGGGATTTGCCGCTGGGAGTGGTTCGCTTTTAGGCGTCGCAGCTAGACACCAGCAGCAACAGCAGCAGCAGTAGGAACGTCTTCAGCACCAGGAGAAAAAAGTAGCTAAAATCATCAATTTCTATGGGTTTCAGAAGTTACATTAGGCATTTTTGAGGTGCAATTTCGGAGCTTTTCCGTCCTTCACTGCCATGGGGATTTGCCGCTGGGAGTGGTTCGCTTTTAGACGTCGCAGATAGCGACCAGCAGCAGCACTTTTGAAGTCTAATTTCGGTGCACCAGCAGCAGCAGCATCAGCAGCAGGAGAAAAAGTAGCTAAAATCATCATTTTCTATGGGTTCAGAAGTTACATTATAGGCATTTTTGAGGTGCAATTTCGAAGCTTTTCCGTCCTTCACTGCCATGGGGATTTGCCGCTGGGAGTGGTTCGCTTTTAGGCGTTGCAGCTAGCCACCAGCAGCAGCAGCAGGAGCAGCAGCAGCAGCAGCATCAGCAGCAGGAGAAAGAAGTAGCTAAAATCATCATTTTCTATGGGTTTCAGAAGTTACATTAGGCATTTTTGAGGTGCAATTTCGAAGCTTTTCCGTCCTTCACTGCCATGGGGATTTGCCGCTGGGAGTGGTTCGCTTTTAGGCGTTGCAGCTAGCCACCAGCAGCAGCAGCAGCATCAGCAGCAGCAGTAGGAGCGTCTTCAGCAGCCAGCAGGAGAAAAGTAGCTAAAATCATCATTTCCATGGGTTTCAGAAGTTACGTTAGGCATTTTTGAGGTGCAATTTCGAAGCTTTTCCGTCCTTCACTGACATGGGGATTTGCCGCTGGGAGTGGTTCGCTTTTAGGCGTCGCAGCTATCCACCAGCAGCAGCAGCAGCAGCAGCAGTAGGAGCGTCTTCAGCAGCAGGAGAAAAAAGTAGCTAAAATCATCATTTTCTATGGGTTTCAGAAGTTACGTTAGGTATTTTTGCGGTGCAATTTCGGAGCCTTTCCGTCCTTCACTGCCATGGGGATTTGCCGCTGGGAGTGGTTCGCTTTTAGGTGTCGCAGCTAGCCACCAGCAGCAGCAGCAGCAGCAGCAGCAGTAGGAGCGTCTTCAGCAGCAGGAGAAAAAGTAGCTAAACCAATCATCATTTTCTATGGGATTCAGAAGTTACGTTAGGCATTTTTGCGGTGCAATTTTGGAACTTTTCCGTCCTTCACTGCCATGGCGATTTGCCGCTGGGAGTGGTTCGCTTTTAGGCGTCGTAGCTAGCCACCAGCAGCAGCAGCAGCAGCAGCAGTAGGAGCGTCTTCAGCAGCAGGAGAAAAAAGTACGTAGCTATATATCATCCCTGTGAATCAAATGCTGGGTCTATTTGCTGACATTTGCGGTAAACCTTGTTTTTTGATGTCCGTATGCATTATTTGACCTCTGTAGCCAAAATTTGGCAACATTTGCGGGAACCATAATTTTACCGTAAAATGCGGTGAGCACAAGCAAAAAGTAACAGGGGCTGATATAACAATACAAAGACAATACATTTACAGTACATTTACAGTACAGTACATTACACTACATAACGTTACGTTGCGTACATACATACCAGCCAAAGTCCATCAAATTGCAAGGACAGAAGTCATGGTAAGAAATGTCCAAGGACAAAAATCTGGAGTCCTTTTTATTCAAGTGAAACTAAGCTACACATATTTGTAGAACTCCAAGGACAAGGTCCTGATCCTGGACTACATAAAAAGCTGCGATACCAAATCCCTATAATTTGAATAGAATACCTGAACTATTGGTGCCGGAAATACTGGATGCTATGCGTACTGTGTGTCTTACTTCGTGTCTACGCCTTGCCATGGCACAACACTGCACCTTGCCACAGAAGGAGGGGGGTTAATGGGAAGGTTTATTTAATAATTCACGAGCTCAAGACCCAGACTCTGGTTGAAGTCGTCGAGGAACTGCTCAGGGGGGTGAAGGGGTTTGGGAAAATATACATATAAACAAGGGGGAAAGCCTGACAGTGCGAAGCACTGAAGAATATTTAGGTCAATCTTGTGACCTTGGTAATCCACCGACTATATCACTTTGTCCGAAGTCTCTGGCCTTCCGGGGTCGGCGGCAGGGGCGGCAGCCCTTAAATATTGTTTAGGAGATTCTGGGGGATTCGGCCGAAACAGCTGGCCCAGCTAGGATTCCCGAACTAGGATCTAGATCTAGATCTAGGATTTTCTATAGGATATAGGATTCTCTAGGATTTCAGACGGGACGTTAGGCAGCACGAAAAATTGTGTTTTTCTAGGATGGCACCAATGGGTGTCAAGAACGTGGGCAAGAGCACGCAAAAGGTGCACATAGCCAGTAGCTAGCAGCCAGCGCCAGTAGCAGCCAGCGGCCAGTAGCCAGCAGCGTACCAAAAAATCTAAATTTTTCTAGGATTTCAGACGACACGTTAGGGACTTTTTTGGCGTGGTTCTGGCACTCGCTCGTCCTTCAGAGCCCTGGTGTTTTCCCCCCCGGGAGGTGATTTTTTCGAACCTGTTTTACTGCTAGCAGCCGCCAGCAACAGAATCTATCGAAAAATGGAGTTTTTCTAGGGTGTCAGACGACACCAGTAGCAGCCGGTAGCCAGCAGCGTACCAAAAAATCTATCTAGATTTTTCTAGGATTTCAGACGACACGTTAGGGACTTTTTTGGCGTGGTTCTGGCACTCGCTCGTCCTTCAGAGCCCTGGTGTTTTCCCCCCCGGGAGGTGATTTTTTCGAACCTGTTTTACTGCTAGCAGCCGCCAGCAACAGAATCTATCGAAAAAGTGTGTTTTTCTAGGGTGTCAGACGACACGTTAGGCAAGAGCACGCAAAAGGTGCACATAGCCAGTAGCTAGCAGCCAGCGCCAGTAGCAGCCAGCGGCCAGTAGCCAGCAGCCAGTAGCCAGCAGCGTACCAAAAAATCTAGATTTTTCTAGGATTTCAGACGACACGTTAGGGACTTTTTTGGCGTGGTTCTGGCACTCGCTCGTCCTTCAGAGCCCTGGTGTTTTCCCCCCCGGGAGGTGATTTTTTCGAACCTGTTTTACTGCTAGCAGCCGCCAGCAACAGAATCTATCGAAAAATTGTGTTTTTCTAGGGTGTCAGACGACACGTTAGGCAAGAGCACGCAAAAGGTGCACATAGCCAGTAGCTAGCAGCCAGCGCCAGTAGCAGCCAGCGGCCAGTAGCCAGCAGCGTACTAAAAAATCTAGATTTTTGTAAGATTTCAGACGACACGTTAGGGACTTTTTTGGCGTGGTTCTGGCACTCGCTCGTCCTTCAGAGCCCTGGTGTTTTCCCCCCCGGGAGGTGATTTTTTCGAACCTGTTTTACTGCTAGCAGCCGCCAGCAACAGAATCTATCGAAAAATTGTGTTTTTCTAGGGTGTCAGACGACACGTTAGGCAAGAGCACGCAAAAGGTGCACATGGCCAGTAGCTAGCAGCCAGCACCAGTAGCAGCCAGCGGCCAGTAGCCAGCAGCGCACCAAAAAATCTAGATTTTTCTACGATTTCAGACGACACGTTAGGGACTTTTTTGGCGTGGTTCTGGCACACGCTCGTCCTTCAGAGCCCTGGTGTTTTCCCCCCCGGGAGGTGATTTTTTCGAACCTGTTTTACTGCTAGCAGCCGCCAGCAACAGAATTTATTGAAAAATTGTGTTTTTCTAGGGTGTCAGACGACACGTTAGGCAAGAGCACGCAAAAGGTGCACATAGCCAGTAGCTAGCAAAAGGTGCACATAGCCAGTAGCTATAGCAGCCAGCGCCAGTAGCAGCCAGCGGCCAGTAGCCAGCAGCGTACCAAAAAATCTAGATTTTTCTAGAATTTCAGACGACACGTTAGCGACTTTTTTGGCGTGGTTCTGGGACTCGCTCGTCCTTCAGAGCCCTGGTGTTTTCCCCCCCGGGAGGTAATTTTTTCGAATGTGTTTTACTGCTAGCAGCCGCCAGCAACAGAATCTATCGAAATATTGTGTTTTTCTAGGGTGTCAGATGATAACGTTGTCAAGAGCCCAAAAGGTGCACATACCCGTAGCTAACAGCCCTCGCCAGTATCAGCCAGCGGCCAGTAGCCAGCAGCGCACCAAAAAATCTAGATTTTTCTAGGATTTCAGACGACACGTTAGGGACTTTTTTGGCGTGGTTCTGGCACACGCTCGTTCTTCAGAGCCCTGGTGTTTTCCCCCCCGGGAGGTGATTTTTTCGAACCTGTTTTACTGCTAGCAGCCGCTAGCAACAGAATTTATCGAAAAATTGTGTTTTTCTAGGGTGTCAGACGACACGTTAGGCAAGAGCACGCAAAAGGTGCACATAGCCAGTAGCTAGCAAAAGGTGCACATAGCCAGTAGCTATAGCAGCCAGCGCCAGTAGCAGCCAGCGGCCAGTAGCCAGCAGCGTACCAAAAAATCTAGATTTTTCTAGAATTTCAGACGACACGTTAGCGACTTTTTTGGCGTGGTTCTGGGACTCGCTCGTCCTTCAGAGCCCTGGTGTTTTCCCCCCCGGGAGGTAATTTTTTCGAATGTGTTTTACTGCTAGCAGCCGCCAGCAACAGAATCTATCGAAAAATTGTGTTTTTCTAGGGTGTCAGACGACACGTTAGGCAAGAGCACGCAAAAGGTGCATATAGCCAGTAGCTAACAGCCAGCGCCAGTAGCAGCCAGCGGCCAGTAGCCAGCAGCGTACCAAAAAATCTAGATAGATTTTTCTAGGATTTCAGACGATACGTTAGGGACTTTTTTGGCGTGGTTCTGGCACTCGCTCGTCCTTCAGAGCCCTGGTGTTTTCCCCCCCGGGAGGTGATTTTTTCGAACCTGTTTTACTGCTAGCAGCCGCCAGCAACAGAATTTATCGAAAAATTGTGTTTTTCTAGGGTGTCAGACGACACGTTAGGCAAGAGCACGCAAAAGGTGCACATAGCCAGTAGCTATAGCAGCCAGCGCCAGTAGCAGCCTAGCGGCCAGTAGCCAGCAGCGTACCAAAAAATCTAGATTTTTCTAGGATTTCAGACGACACGTTAGGGACTTTTTTGGCGTGGTTCTGGCACTCGCTCGTCCTTCAGAGCCCTGGTGTTTTCCCCCCCGGGAGGTGATTTTTTCGAACCTGTTTTACTGCTAGCAGCCGCCAGCAACAGAATCTATCGAAAAATTGTGTTTTTCTAAGAGCACGCAAAAGGTGCATATAGCCAGTAGCTAACAGCCAGCGCCAGTAGCAGCCAGCGGCCAGTAGCCAGCAGCGTACCAAAAAATCTAGATAGATTTTTACTAGGATTTCAGACGATACGTTAGGGATTTTTTTGGCGTTGTTTTGGCACTCGCTCGTCCTTCAGAGCCCTGGTGTTTTCCCCCCCGGGAGGTGATTTTTTCGAACTTGTTTTACTGCTAGCAGCCGCCAGCAACAGAATCTATCGAAAAATTGTGTTTTTCTAGGGTGTCAGACGACACGTTAGGCAAGAGCACGCAAAAGGTGCACATAGTTAGTAGCCAGCAGCCAGCGCCAGTAGCAGCTAGCAGCTAGTAGCCATTCAGAGCCCTGGTGTTTTCTCCACGGGAAGTGATTTCCAGGGCATGTTGTGGTTCTTCGGCAGGTGATTATTTGCGAGCCTGTTTTCTTGTTGCAAGTTTTCATGCTGCGAGCTTCTTTGTTGTTACTTTGCATGCCATTCCGTTCGGCGGCACGCGCGACCATTGGATTGTTTGTGTTTGCTTTTGATTCGCCCAAATTCTTGGGTGCTTTGGACGCAGGTTCCACAAGTAGGGCATGTATGCGAAAAGTGGGCTGTCGGCCGAAGAACTCCATCCTGCACGCGAAATTGTTTCCCGCACACGCGTCGGTGGTCGACATGTCCGGAAGCAATTGAAGTAGTAATAGATTTTTCGCAGAAAGGGCATACGTACACATAATTCTTTTCTGGTGGTGGACTTTGTTCTCTTTCGTTTGGGATTGCAATCTCATGTGTACCTTCTTTTTCGCTCGTCATAGTCTGGCTCGTGCGTTGTTGTCTGTGTTCTGCAATCGCTTCCCATGTCTCGCGTAGCACGTGGGTCCGACGCAATTTTTTGCGAAGAGGTTCCAGTCGGCTTATGTTCGATGCAGCAGCCCGCTTGCGGAGAACAGCTTGCGCAAGAACGGTGCGACATGCATTGCATGTTTGTGCACCGTTTTTGCCAGAAGACCGCTTTCTCATGAAATCAGAAAATTGCTGCTGCGGTTTGCGTTGCTGACATGCTGCGCACTTCCAAGAACCACGCGTTTTCGTTTGGCACTGGACACACACTCTTCGCTTGGGCTCCCGTGCCATCCACGCTGAGGCGCCGAAGTGTTCTTTCGTTTGTTTGCTTTGGCAAACAAAACATGCTTTTTTGGTATCGCACGACAGACACACGCGATACATGCTCCAGCGGGGGTTTTGGTGCTTGCTTGCAAAGTGGGCAGCCGCGTGCCACAGACCGCACTGTGTGCATCGATATGGTGTGCCGGCCTCGCGCTTCTGCGCTGTGCATTCTTTGCAGACCCGATAGGTGTCTTGTTTCCACTGTGCTTTGGTGAATGCATCTTTACGTTTCATCTCCCCACACTCATGACATTGCCTCTCATCCAAGTACTTCTTGCGCAATGCATCCCAGTCCACCGGCTCTTGTTTCCACACATCAAGCAGAAGTTGCCGTCCGAGCGGCAGACCTGCTTGAAAAGGTGCCAGCGGGAACGGACGGTAGATCAAGATCTTCTGCCGTGTGCGGCAGCGTGCCATCCCAATGTACGCCGCTATTCGGTCAGCACCGACCATGTCAACGATCACGCCGGGTTCTATTGTGCTTCCTTGTGCACCGTAAAACGTGTCAGCGAAGTCGGGCGCGATGGGAAATTGGTACCGGGTGACTTTCAATTGTGGGTTGGTGCGGCCCGCGTCTAGAAACCACTGTGCACTTTGTATGCTGACCGGGAAGACGTTCTCTTGATCGATGCCTGGAATTGTCCAACGTGTTCGCGTCTCAAAACGCACGAAGATATAATCGGGGAGTTTGTTCCATATTACTGCTCCATCTGCCGCCGCTGTTTCTGTCGCAATGCTTGACCACCCGCAAATGGTTCCATGACACCCTTTCAAGATCTTGAAATCCTTCCGGTGTAGGTGTTCCCGCGCTTGTACAGGCATACCTATGCACAGCGGAAGGACGCCATACCGATTCCCGCAATCAGCATCACTGCGTTGCAGCCATGTGAGCTTGTCTTGGGCGATGTCGGGCTTCTCGTGCAAAGCTCGCGATGATACCTTATCCGTAGCCACTGCATAATAAATGATTTGCCCATGCTGCCGCGCCCATTGTTCCGCGCGAAGTTTATTCACGTGGCACTTCACCCCGTTCGTGTGGAAAATCCCCCGCGCCATGCTGAAACCGTCTACGAAGCGAGGATCGTCTGCGTCCACGGCAACTAGACGCTTGGTATCCCGTTCAGCGTGACAGATTGGACATTCGTACTTGAGAATCGCTGTCGCTGTGGAGGCGTTTTTGTACAACTGATAACATATGTTTTCTTGACACATAGGCCGTTGAGTCCTAGCGCACCAACTTCCTGGAACCTTTGTTGGTCGACCATGCAAGAATGCATGGTTGTCTTCGGACAAGTGCCCCACGCGAAGTTCTGCTTGCAGATCTTGGAGCCACACGTCTTGGGTTCGTTCGCAGCGCACCAATTCGGTAACTCCTTGTACGCCACCCTGTGCGCTGGAAGCCCATACGAGCTGTTGGCCTTGCAAACTTAATGGTAGCTTCTTAGATGAAACGCCTGTTACAAGCTGCCATGGGATTTGGCCGAGAAACGTTCCACGCGGCGGAGGTAACTGCCACAAGTCTCCAGACAGAATGACGTTGAGCCCACCAAAGGGTGCAACGCAGTTGAGATTCTGCTTACCATATTTTGTTGCGGAGACATCTAAAACAAGTTGGCGACATCGGGCCTCGAGACGTGCTAACATCTCGGCACTCACCATGCTGATTTCGTCGATCAGCAGCCAGCGCCACTGCACGGCGTGTTGTGCAAGATCCAGAATCCGCTGCGCGTCGACGTTGTGATCGTTGCCGTGCCAAGCCAACCCCAATGCTTGATGCATAGTTTCGCCGTCCAAAGGCTCGGCATTAACAGCTTGAAATGCGACAACTTGAAATTCCTTTCCTGGCGTCCATCCAAGGCACTCCTCGAACAAATCGCGCCGTGCTATGTTGAGATAGTTATATAAGTTGTATATTATATATATACACTGTATATATATATACACTATGTATATATATATACCAGTGAATATTTAGAAGGGTATGATAATCCCAATGGAAACATCATATTTTGTCATCAGAATACTTTGCCAATATTATAAACATCAGAAAACATCTAAAACAAACAAAACATATCCTGTACCTACCTTCCTGGGGGGTTATCAATCCTAACTTGTCATGAACCCCAATGAATACCATGGTAAAAATCATAAATATCATCCAATTATCCAATTATCATTGAAAAATCCATATAATTTGATCATCCAATACATATCCCAAGAGTGTGATAATCCCAATATCATCCAATTATACCCAACATCATCATTGAAAATTCCCAATACATATCCCATTTATCATTGATAATCCCAATGTGTCCATGAACCTTCCCTTCAATGGATTGGTTTGTTGGGGAAAATTTACTGGTGAACACCCCATATATTGAATGGGAAAATCGATGGTTTCCGGATGATCTTAGCATTTTCTAGCCCATGTTTTTCACAATTAATATGTTATATACCAGTTATGAAGCTCAAGCATCCATTCTTTTGCTTTCAAACAACTCTTTATGATTCACTGATGTGCCTTTCCCGTGCGAAGACTATGTCTCGCGCACGGGGAGGAGGACACACCACCCCCAAAAAACGGAAAGCAAAAGGATGGATGCTTGAGCTTCATGGCAGGGATATGGACTAGCAAAATTTCAGTTCAACACACAAGTATATACTATTTGATGCATATATATATATAATGTATATATAAAGCATCCAGGCTGACAACTCACAGAACACTCGAATGAAGCCAGCTGACACCATTGCGAGTTTCTCTTTTCCGGGGTCGGCGGCAGGGGCGGCAGCCCTTAAATTATGTTGTTACCTGGTTGTCTCACCTGGTTTTATAACTCAACGGATGATCCTAGTGATCCCAGTGAGCACTGAGCAGCACTGAGCAGCTGACCCCGGGAGCTTGCACAATGAACAGCGTCCAAACCTCGAAAAAATCGGAGGTTTCTTGGCTTTCTTGGGGCATGGAATTAATACATGGTTATGGTTATACCAAATTCCAAGGGCTGACCCAAGAATTTTTATCCAATACTAGCAGTTTTTTGTAAACCGTTCATGAACTAATCATCAACAAATGATTCCAGCAGCAATACTTTAAAGGGGAGAATGATAGTAAACAGAATAATGACACCTACATATAGGGGGTAATAACATGTAATAAATAGAATACCATTCCATCCAGCCAGAATCATAAACCCAATCAGGTTTACCCATCAACATGAGCAGCATTCAATGCCTTTCGTCATCCTTTTATCCTGGTTGAGAACGGGATTCCCGCTGTGAGTCAGTCCATCGCCCGTTCACAACAGGGAGGTGAACCATCTCCCCATCAGATATCAACCGTCACTGATCCATTACATTTCCATATCTGTTTCTGGTAAAACCCTCTATAGATCTGGATAACCAGAATCCCTCTAACAAATATGTATAGATTCTGATAGATATATAGAGGGTTTTACCAGAAATATTCCTCAAATATATCTGGATATCACTGGATAAATCATAACAAATCACTCACCTGAATCCTTCGGCTCTGAGATTGTAACATCAATCCCAAACAATCCACCGTTCCAGTGATGTCGCCATGGGTCAGAATCTTGTCCATGATATTCCGCAACATCTCCCCATTATACGATCAATAGTTCATGATTAGGTCACGCATTTTTCGTGGTCAAGTCATCTTTGTAAGAGGAAAATCCGCATCCCAATTTTTCCCCAATGGAAACTCAATGACTTGATCACTTCATGGGAGATTAACATAGATTAACCCTCATTTTTGGGTTATAATTCATAATATGTTATAATATGTTATAATTCATAATAATCATTACATGGCAAAAATCGCTTGATCTCCCATTTGGCCATGTAGAAAGCTGTAGAACCCCTGCCATTTTGTTTGGGTCGGGTCGTCAAAATCGGTGCTCCCAAGGGGCTCCACCATGGTTGATGGCGTAGGGCAACTGTGCCACAGTGCCAATCTGCGAAAAACCAATAGGAGTCGGGCCAGTTTTGGCCATGGAATCCATGGACGATGACGTGAGGTTGGAGATAGGTTGGAGAATGGATTTGGTACCAGAAACATCACAAGAACACAAAGGAACCGACCACTTGGAGGTGATTTTCTACATCTAAAAGCCCGATTTTGCTATTGAAATTGCAATGTCTTGCAGTATTCCAGCATTTTGTGGAGCTCCCACCATCCCAATCCATTTTTCACCGGAGGACCAGGAGCACTTCGGAGACAGCCACGATGAGAAGACCTGGAGTCGGAAGCATCGGTCAATAGATCCACCCCAATTTTACCAGTGGTATAAACCATCATTTGATATAGGTGGTTTATACCACTTTACATTGATTTATGGTTTATACCACTGGTTTACATCAATAAAAATCAGTTTATGACATGACCATTTTACATTCCCAAACTTCGCAGGTGAAACACCATGGTGAAACCATGGTGAAACCCATGCGGTCCCAGTGACGCAGCAGGACACTTTGAAGGGCCCGGTGCACCACATGGCTGAACATCACGAAGGTCAAGAGGGCCTAAATTGGATGTGAAATCTCGGTTTTTCGCAACAAAAAGCCGGTTTAACCAGCACATGTTTAGAAGAAATCTGGATTTAGGTAACACGATTTTTCGGATTTCACTACAGCAAAGAATGGGGGTGACACGTCAACTTTTTAAGGTTGACCTAACATTGGGATTTAGCCATCAAAAAATGGGGTTTAGTGAGCAAGACTTGGGCTTAAGTAGCAGGACAATGGAGTTTCACCAGATGATTCAACCACTTTAGGGGTTTACCACGCAAGCATATGGATCGAACGGACTCACCACTGAGCTTCCATGAGCTTCCAGACATTGCTCATCACTGCGGTGACCTGAGCCCAGAGGTGTCCCCGGGTCCAGCCCCCAGCCCCCAGCTGCCCCCAGCCGTTTCCGACCGTCGTGGAGAAGACATGTCTCTGCAGGGTCAAGTGAGCGAAGCAAGCCAAGGTGTACCTCGAAGTTGGATCCCCAAGCCGCATGGTGAAACTGGTGAAACGGGTGAAACGTGTCATTTTGGGTTAAAGCATCCAAAAAATATCCAATATGAAATATATAAACTTACTAAACTATGAAAAATAGCCAATATTTTGGGTTAAATACATATATGAAACACTCCAAAATGAACTTAAATCCAACACTAAACTTACTAAACGACTGATCGGGGCATTGAATCTGGAAAAGATTACCAAAGCTTCATGGGAACCATCCCAGAACCATGATCCTATATGATCCTATGGGCACATGCAGCAGGTCAGGCCGTAGATCAACATCACCTGGCGCCAGCAGCTGGGGACTTTTTGTTTTTTGTCAACGAAAAAAGGGAGCCCAAGAAAGATACGCTTTATCTTGATGTAATTTTTGATCCATTGTGACTTAAATATCACAATACGATGCTAGTGTAAAGATCCGGAAAATCCCTGTCAATGTTTTCCCACGACATAATTTTCTAGTTTTCACACATGTTGACTATGTTGACTATGTGGATTGAAACATCTCAAAAACCACCAACAATGAATCCACCAAAACATGCGAAACAACTGTGTTGAAATCTGTATATAAATGTAACCAATCAACCGCTGCGAATTTCATCTTTCCAAAAAAACAAGCACAACGACTCCAGCGTTTTGGTGAGGTGCCGGCCTTGGGTCCATAAGCGAAGCGTCTACCCTGGTAGAAGAGAAGCGCCCCAGCCACTGGGATCGTGGTCAAGACCTCGGGGATATCCAGTGGTAAACATTTACAAAAAGCGAACTTGAACATGATGATTTAGTTCGTGGATTTTCCCATGAAATTCATGGTGGATCTTTCCATAGTCTTTTGTTAACGTTTACCAGGCCGGGTATCCAGTGGGATGTCATGGATATCATGGTATATCCCAAATGAGTCATGACCCAAATCAGCAAAGTCATAGGATGACTTAGGATTGAAACAACCATGGTGACGACTGATCCACCATGACGCCACAGAAAAAACACATAGTTCATGATTTTTTTGGCAATCTTTTTGATGTAAAGTCCCCACAGAAAGGTGTTTCTTGTCTTTTTTCTCCCACTGAACATGGGGATGTTCCGTAGTTTTATTGGATAAATCGCCATTTTTAATCAGAGTGTTTCAGTGAGATCTTTCGGTCTGATCTTCACCCTGTTGGTCAATTTTCGATGCTGAAAATCCCTTGAATATCATCCCTTAGCCTCTGGTCAATTCACATTTTGCTATCAGTAAATCCACCATTTTCCATGGGGTAAATCACTATTTTTCATGGGAAAACACTATTTTTAATGGGAAAATCCACCATTTTCCATGGGTAAATCCACCATTTTCCGCTAAATTCCACTCCCCCTTTGATGGCAAAACCTCCATGGGATGCCGGACGCTCCAAAACTCGCCGATGCCGTGACTCACCAAATAGTTGGGCTCCGGATGGTCCCAAGCCTCGGATGATCTTCCCGAAGCGAGAATGGATTTTTGGATGATGAAGATATCTTAATCATTATATTTGATTGAGATTAATATGAACAACAATGAGATCCTGAAATATCATTATCATTGTTGTTCATATCAATCTTATTATCATTAAATTCATCATATTTATTAGTGTATTGTGATGATATAATATAATAATATCCATCTTCTTCTTCGTCTTATTATCATCATTTTGAACTACTGTTTCTGACAGATCCTCACAGAATTATTCTGACGATTCTCATCAGGATCTTCATCATTACTGTTCTTATTCCTACATCCATGCATATTCTCAACATCTCATGCCAAACATGATATGTATTTACATGTTATATCTAAGAACTATATATGTTATATATATATGTTATATATATATATATTACCAAAACAGAACTGTTTAAGAGTAACCTTAGATCCCGCGCCACTGCAGTGGTGCCAGGTACCCACACCGATGGCAAAGTACCCCAGAAGCCGTTCAGAGTCTTATCGGCCTCAGTGTTGCGCTCCAAAGGACAGTGCTTTTCAACATTTTTCAAATATGGAAGTATGAACTGGTTTAAGATCTATGATATTCTATGATATTCTATGATATTTATGATATGGAAAAATTAAGAACTGGTATGAAATGATTTAAGATCTATGATCTTCTATGATTTCTTATCTGGGATGATCCACAAATCCCAGCTCCAGGACTTGGATCTGTACCAGAGATGGGGTGACTTTTTCAATGTTTACCCGGCCTGGTCAACAAAAAACGAACTGGAACATCATGGAACATCCAGCATTTTCTGGGTAAATCACCATTTTTCAGAGGAAAATCACAATTTTTAATCACCATTTTCTAGCTGCGTAAATCAACTATTTCGACTGGGATGTAAGAAATTACCAGAGGGAACTGGTATGTCTGGCCCAAGAAATGACCATGATGACCATGATGACCCCATTTCTTGGGATCACAATCGCAACACGGGATGGTTTCGTCTGATAGGATTAACATAGGATACAGTCCAAGCACTGTATAAGAATTCCTTGTATAATGAGATGGTTTTTGTTGCCGCATATATGTTTTGTGGAATATATATATATATGTCATATGCAAATGGACATTAAGAAATTGAGACGCTGGCCATCGGCAACCAACATTCTTGGACAATCCCCATTGGGGAAGCCTAAATTCACTGGTGAATCATCATCAACATCATCATCATCATCATCATCATCAGCATCATCATCATCATCATCATCACATTTATAATAATGATGATGATACTAGTAATTAATAACAATAAGAATAATAACAATGATGATGGTGATAATCATAATCACTATTTTATAGTATGATGTTGTTATTTTGATCACGTAATAATAATAATAATAACAACAACAATAATAATCCTCCTCCTCCTGCCTGAAACACATGGCCATAGTGGGTAAACGTCTCATGTTTCAGGACAACCCCAGATGGAAAACGTCGACCTTGGGCTCCACGGCTACGTTCACGTGGAGATACAGCAAGGCGCTGCACCAGAGTGTTACGACCGTCAAGACCACTAGCAAGACCTTGGGTGCACTGACCATGTCAAAGGGAAGTAAAACTGTAGAAACTGCGTGATATATGGGGGTTACGGTAGTATTTCCAGACCAAGAATGTGTTTTTCCTCGATTTTTTGTGGGTTGTAGATTCTGTGCCACCCAATATCCCACCATGTTGAGTCGGTTGCCTCACGACCCTGCAAGGGCAAAGTCGTGGCCATGGTCTCTGACAGCGGCCCCCTGCTGTCTTTGCAGTTGGAGGAATAGTAATGATAATAGTGATGATGCAGTAGTAACAATGATAATTTATTGTTGGTTTTGGTCTTGACATGTCTTCGACGTTTTTTTTCGAATATTGGTCATGATGATAATGAGTAGTAACTAGTAATTATAATCGGTGTGAGCTGGTCTACTATCATGATGATAGTAACCAACATTTCCTGGTCTTCTACTATACTCCATGTCACTGAGTGGAGTTGAGTATAGTTTTGGTTTACTATACAGTTATATCATGTTATTATATCCATTCCAGTTTCATTATATCAAATACACTTACTATAACACTTACTGTATCAATGATACTGCTTTTGCTTTTTACCATGCTGACCAACACACCAACATTGATCATTTCTCATAGCCAAAGCTGCGAACGTGCGAGAATTGGGAAAACTTGGATTAAAGGGCCTTTCATCGTCTTTCATCAGATGTTCAGATGGCCCCAAAAAGCAAATCGAAAAGAAACAGAACAGGATCTTCAAAAAACCAAACATGAAACTAGCAAATCACAAAATCACAGCCAAGTTCAGCGAAAGAGCTCTCTTTTTCGCAGGTGAAACCGTCCGCGGAAAACCGCCGCGTCGCTGTGAGACTTTGAACAGCGATGAATTCGGAAGGCAGCTGTTTGAGTTGTTTGAAAATGGCGGTATGGTGATGTATGGTGATATGGTGATTGTTTTTGTATCATTTTCCCCATCAAAAAGATTAATTTAGCTTTAATATCATAGATTCGGGAAAGAGGCCCAATGATTTCATGATCGAATTTGGATGGTTTGGTCGTTCTGCGTGGTCCCTTTTCATTGCCAAGAACAGTTGCCTACCGCAACTAATCATCGAGATGGCACCTCATCTGGAAAATATCGAGAGCCTGATGACACCAGAGATGAATCACTTTCATCAATACGACATTTCTGGGACACAAACCATTATCAAAAAAAACAACATGTAAGATCAGTGCTTTTTTGCACTTCTGTTAGCCATTTCGAGTGCATCTACGACTGTCTCCTACCTGCAACAATAGCTTCTCCAGGGTCCAGTTTTTCAGGGGGACGTGGATACAACATGAAAATCACCAATAGAAAATGTGAAGGGATCCAATCATCATCTATTTTGATTGTCCATATTTATCAGAGTGGCGATCGAACTCGGCAATGGAAAAAAACATCGGATTCTTCCTTTTTTGTAGGTTGAATTGATGGCCAAATTGCAGGGTTTTTCATCGGGATGTTCCCCCTTCCATGTTTGCAGGCTACGACACCCCATGCTGGTTGTATCCTAGAAAATCTCCTTCTGGGTGGTTCCAAGCCATCTGCAAAAACCTGAAAAAAACCGTCATTTTTTTTGGATCATCCTCACGAATAAAAAGGGCACCAATCAGATCAGCATTGCAAAAATATACCCATACAGTATATACATGTATCTGGCTAGATTAATATCATATATACCCATTTACAATGGCCATTGTATCATATATACCCATTTATTGGTATTAATACCCATTATATATACAAATTATATCACATAATATCCCCAAAAAATCGCAGCATTTTTCTTGGTTCAATCCATGGAGTTTTCCATGAAAGCCATTGGATTCCCTCTTTTTTCACCGGGCCACATCCCACCGATGGCAATCAGATGGCAAAGCCGTGCCGCGGCTCCCTGGGAGCGGTGCTATAAACAAATGGACTAACTTGGCATTCAACATCAATCCACCCAAAAAGCACAAGCAAATGAAGCATGTTTTTAATCCACTAAAGTACTCAACCAAGGTTTACACAGATATCATAGGTGTAAAACCATCATGCACGGATATGAACCCAAAATTGGGATCATCTTACGCCTATTTTGTCCTGTAGTTTGCCCGTTTGCCCGTAGCCACCGTAAATGGTTGACCGATTATCTAAGTGTTGCTTCAAATATCGATGGATAAGACGACTTTGGTTGTGCTGTGCAAACAACAATGCTTGCACACAATCTTACTTAGATTACCTCACAGTCAACTAGCTTATGTTTTTTTGGTTTTGTCTGAAACTAGGCTACACATATTAGTTCATCGGCAACTCAACTGCCAATAGTTAATCATTAGTAGCTTTTTGTCAATGATACGTATCAATATTAAATATTAATATTAAGAAATAACTAAATATTTAACATTTTCAACTGCCAATAGTTAATCAATATTAAAAACATTCTTTGCAACAATATCAACCGCTATTTGTTGTAATACTTACCATCCAGTATCATCAAACATGGTGCTGCAAAATCCGCCATTTAGTGCGATGATCTTCTCAGCTAACCTTCACTTACAGTGGTTTTTTCTCATACGTTTCGCTTATTTTCCCATATTTTCCGATGAATTTTCCTTATTTTCCATGCTTTTCCAAGTAATTTTCCTCAAAATTTCCCATGTTCTTCCATATAGTGGGGGATATATTGGGGGATCTAGTGGCGATAGTGGGGGATATATAGTTCCCATGTTCTTCCATATTTTCCCATGTTCTTCCCATTCAAACTCCCATATATTCCTGGATTTCCCTGGTTGGCTCGCCATTGGTGCCCGGGCAGTGCACGTGGCTGCGCGCCCGTGCACACTGCGATACATTCCAGGGCCTCGTGGGTTGCCCGTTGTAGCGGTATATAGTGGGGGATATAGTGGGGATATGATGGAGTAATGTATGTCATAGATGGATGAAGTGGGGATATATACATATACACTATCCAACACTATCCATATATGGGGATATATGTAATACACTGTATAAGTATGTATTTATGGATGAAATGGGGATTTTAACGACTGACTAGGATGTTTTTTTTGTATAAAAGGGACTCAATGGGGATATCATGGGGATCTTGGTATCGGAGACATGGTGACATGATTTCATTGGGAAGATGACGATCAACCAGAGGATTTGGGGATAACTTTTTTTTTGGGATACATCCATTTACCATGATTTACCACCAATAGTCCAAGCTATTCCAAGTTGGATGGAGGCCTCATGTTTCTCCCTTAAAAATGCGGCAAGTGATGAGATTTAACTCACCCAATACCTGAAGGTAAACCCCCCATTGTTGTCGAACGTCTATTGTGGATTGTATGCGCCCCACATTTTGGTGTACTGTGTGTGATTCACATGATATCCAAATTATATCCCAATCACATAGCCATTATATCAATTACCCTCCGATCAACCATTACAATGGACAATCCACCATTGATCGTTGATTTTCCCAGCTATACGCGAAAAAAATCTCCCTTTACAGGAGATTTCACAGCCACGTTTGATTACCAGAGAGTAAATTCCAAAAAACATATATTGCAATTAGCACATATATATATATGCATTTCTACATCTATGTTTGTATATATATATATCTATGTTTACCTATGTGTACATATATATATATAGAAAATTAACCAACATAATATCCATATGATATCCCAATGACATCCTTTGATCAGCGCCTTCTCACTCACTTCCAGGTTATTCTCGATGGCTTGCCGTCTCTGGAGCCTGCGGGAATATCTATCGTTACATTTTTTAAAAAGGATATCATTCAGAATATGATAGGGATATGGGTTGCCCAGTTGTGGTAGATATTCATAGATATTCTATAGATTATCATATTCCATTAATCTGACTGCTGGTTGGTGGTATACCTGCTCCTCTAAAAAAAAATGAAAGTCACTATTAGTCAGTTGGGATGATGACATTCCCAATATATGGAAAAATAACAAATGTTCCAAACCACCAACCAAATAAGGAAAATAACGATAGATTCATTAAATCTTTCTAGAACATATATCTATACATGATTGGGATTAGGATAATCAATCAACATCATTGGGGTTAGAAAATATATCTATCGATCCTAGCCATCTATATGTCCATCAGCCTATCAATCGATATCGATCTTCACGATTGGATATAACGGAATATATAACTAACAATGTGATATGACTTTGTCCAAAAAAGGTGGGAGAGGGACAATGATGAAAAAAATACAAGTGATTACAGTATTATTTTGCATGAATTATCATTTTCTAAGCTGAATAGTTCGGCTATTGTGGGACAATTTCCCTTATAAACCATCACCAAACAGTGAGGTCGCAACCTGAGGCCCTATTTCATTTGCCCAGTGAGGTTGATCCTGGATCTACAGTCGCCAAGTCAAGTATCGTTCCAACTACGGAACACCAATCAACAAAAATTGAAGAATTCACATCACTAGTTCAAAGAACCAATTTTAGAGGAGTAAATTTTAGTACAAATGAACATCTCTGGTTGGTGGTATACCTACCCCTCTGAAAAATATGAGTTCGTCAGTTGGGGTTATGACATTCCCAACTGAATGGAAAGTCATCATCCATTCATGTTCCAGTCACCACCAACCAGATCACCATCATATTCCCATTGTTGTTGGTTTATAGCCTATTAACATCTATTAACCATCACTATTAACCAGCTATGATCACATCATCAGCGGAAAAAATTGAGATCCCCAAATTCCGGCAGATTCGCCGCTGAGGCCCCGAGCCGAGCTTTGGATTTCTCCTCCTGCGTGGTACAGCGAGCTGATCACTTGGTCCATTTATGGGTATCCAATGTAGATGATGATACCAAAATTCAATTTGGATTTGAACTTGGGATCATTTAAAATTATAGTGGATGATGTGGGCACTCAGGGCACTCGCTATCCCTTAATTGACGGACGGTTTTTTTTGGGCAATTTGCTACCCATTGCATCGCGCCATTTCGTTGAGGATTTCTCAGCCACGTTGACACCGGAGGGGAATGTCCCGTTATTGTCCCACTATATCCCTATTCATATTCCAATAACATGTTGCGTCAATAGGTTCATTCCCACCATATTCCCATTATATCACAATTATTCCCATCAGATTCCTATGATAATCCCATCATATACCCACTATACACCCATTATATCCCAGTGTTGGAATATTAGATGGCTTTATATCCATGATATTCCCATTAAACACCCATTGTTGCCCTATAAGAATCCCATGCCCATCCCCATCGCTCCTGCGAGGCGGATTCCAGCGCCACTTCCGGCTCAGGTTCCTCGACCTCGTGAGGATATCATGGGGATAGATAGATCTATAGAATAGAATCGAATGGAATGGAGTAGAACAGGATAGAACAGGTTAGATTAGATTAGATAGACAGATATGTATACATATATATATATATATTGTATATATATAT
Source organism: Cladocopium goreaui (assembly GCA_947184155.2). NCBI lineage: Eukaryota > Dinophyceae > Suessiales > Symbiodiniaceae > Cladocopium > Cladocopium goreaui. The sequence goes on along the minus strand of CAMXCT020000123.1, from coordinate 199,449 downwards.
ATACACATGTATTCATGTATTCAAATATTCATATGAATGTATATACACTGGATATTTCAGTGAGGGATATCATTTCTTTTTTCTAAAATCCAAATAGATACATTTTTATATTCGGTTATAATGGGGATATCATGGGGATTAATGATATCATGTTATATCGGGGGCACTTCATGGGAGGTTTCATATTGCCTTGGATTTTTTTTTATCCAATTATTGGGACATAATGGAGATATCATGAGGATATAACTAGACTGGGAGTTTTTAATCTTGATGAGGACAGCCCTCTGTCAATGACTGGTTGGTCAAGAACGGGATTCCCATTTCATGGATTACGATTATCGCCGAAGAAAGCGAAGGGTAGTTTTTAAGCCCATATGGCCCATATAATCATCCACCAACCATGATTGATCAACTTTAGCCCAAGTCTATCTTGATCCTTGATGGCTAGAATCCTCTGAATGATGTTAATATTACCAACAGGGGTTTTGAGCAGCACTGTCTCAGGTATGGACTTATCTATCCATGATGATCCGGAAAGAACAGGTGAACCAACATTAAGCATATCACGATATTATATCAACATTATCCGCGGCTATTATGTACAGTATATTAAAAAATGCCCATCAGTATTAGCAACACTAACCATATTATAACTATATTATCCATCAAAACGTGTATATATGTATATTTGAAACATGTATCCGTAACTATATTTCCATATCCATAGACAATAATACCTTGGGGAGTTGCAGTACCCAAAACCCATATCCATTGCTGCAACATTCGAACATTATAGTCTTGATGTGGATCCTATATCATATATGACAAGGATACTTAAAACCATAACTACAACATTATACTAACGATGTGAATCATTAAAACTAATTCTATATTACTATACTACAATGATAGTTGTTGTGGATTAAAGTATCCATAACCATATTATGATGTTATATTTACCATGATGTGAGTATAGTGGGTATCTATCACTATATATATATATGTTGTGGACAATTATAACCATAAGAAGAACAACTATTATATATATATATATAATTGCATATAAATATAAACACACAAACATAAATAAATAAATAACTAAATAAATAAACAACCAACAAAATAAAATAAATAAATAAATAAATAAACAATAAATAAATAAATAAATCAACAAATAAATACAATATATATATATATACATACATGGATGCAGCGATATAAATAGCCATATCATAGCCATATTTTCCTACAACTACCTTGCCCTGCGCCGTAGTTTCTTCCCGCCTGCGCCATCGCGGCGCTTTGTAGGATTGCCTCCCATGGGAATCCAGGTAGGAATGGATTCATGGCCATCCCCCAATAATGGTGGTCAATGGTGATTAATGGTGGTTAATGGATTGGTATACTCCAAAATAAATTGGCCATGGCACATAAAAAACCCCAGGGTTTGGAATTGGAGATGAAATCATCTCCAAAAACAAGATATGGGGGTTTCTAAAAAATTACTTTACTTCGTGTGATCCCCACCATAACATTTATACATGTTCTTACTGGCACATCTTCTGGCATTCTATCTGACATATCTTCTGACATTCTGTTTGGCATTCTATCTGGCATATCTTCTGGCATATCTTCTGGCATTCTATCTGACATATCTTCTGACATTCTATTTGGGCATTCTATCTGGCATATCTTCTGGCATATCTTCTGGCATTCTATCTGACATATCTTCTGACATTCTATTTGGCATTCTATCTGACATATCTTCTGGCATTCTATCTGGCATATCTTCTGGCATTCTATCTGACATATCTTCTGGCATTCAATCTGGCATTCTATCTGGCATATCTTCTGGCATATATTCTGACATATCTTCTGGCATTCTATCTGACATATCTTCTGGCATATATTCTGACATATCTTCTGGCATATATTCTGACATATCTTCTGGCATTCTATCTGGCATATCTTCTGGTATATCTTCTGGTATATCTTCTGGCATATCTTCTGGCATATCTTCTGGCATTCTATCTGGAATATCTTCTGGCATATCTTCTGGCATATTATCTGGCAAATCTTCTGGGATTCTATCTGGCATATCTTCTGGCATATGTTCTGGCATATCTTCTGGCATTCTATCTGGCATTCTATCTGGCATTCTATCTGGCATATATTCTGACATATCTTCTGGCATATCTATCTGGCATATCTTCTGGCATATTTTCTGGCATATTTTCTGGCATTCTACCTGGCAAATCTTCTGGCACTCTATCTGACATTTTATCTTCCTACATGAGGTCCGGCAGGGAACACTTGGCGTGGATACTCGCGGTTGAGGTCCGGCAGGGAACACTGGGCGTGGATGGTCGTGGTTGAGGTCCGGCAGGGAACACTGGGCGGGGATGGTCGTGGTTGAGGGCCGGCAGGGAACACTGGGCGTGGATGGTCGTGGTTGAGGTCCGGCAGGGAACACTGGGCGTGGATGGTCGTGGTTGAGGTCCGGCAGAGAACACTGTGGATCGCGGGCCGCAGTTGAGCAAGGACGACGAGGACGACGAGGACGACGAGGAGGACGAGGAGGAGGAGGAGAGGAGGACGAGGCAGGAGGAGGCGGAGGAGGAGGAGGAGGAGAAGGAGGAGAAGGAGGAGGAGGAGGAGGCAACTGACATAAAATCTAACAACCCTCACCTGGCAGGTGGGGAAAAACACGCAAGAAGACACTACTGATCACATAACCTCCTCCTGCTGAATGCTTCTATGATGATGTCCATCCTGCCTCTGGCCCGCGATCGAGTAGATGAGGGCGCAAATGCTCCAGCGAATGTTCCGATGTCACATATCCACCATGCTACCATAGCTGTGATACACAATAGAAACTCTGTGTGATGTTGACTGTCTCAAGCATCAATCCAGCATGAGATCCCATCAAGTAATTTGTAGTAACTTGCTGTAAGATGTTGCCTGTCTCAAGCGTCTTTGCAAACAGCTCCAAAGGTACAGAAATGGAAATGTCTCTGTCCACCCCAGTGACTCTGTCATCTGTTCAAACTGATTGCTTCAAACTTTGCCACCCGCAAACTCAATAGTGGCCCATATCTTCCTACATGAGGTCCGGCAGGGAAAGATTTGCCAATGCCAGAAGATATGTCAGAATATATGCCAGACGATATGCCAGATAGAATGCCAGAAGATATGTCAGATAGAGTGCCAGAAGATATGCCAGAAGATATGCCAGATAGAATGCCAGATTGAATGCCAGAAGATATGCCAGATCATATGCCAGACGATATGCCAAATAGAATGCCAAATAGAATGTCAGAAGATATGCCAGATAGAATGCCAGAAGATATGCCAGATAGAATGCCAGATAGAATGCCAGATAGAATGCCAGATAGAATGCCAGAAGATATGCCAGATAGAATGCCAGAAGATATGCCAGATATAATGCCAGAAGATAGAATGCCAGAAGATATGCCAGATAGAATGCCAGAGATAGAATGCCAGAAGATATGTCAGATAGAATGCCAGAATAGAATGCCAGAAGAGTTGCCAGATAGAATGCCAGAAATATGCCAGAAGATATGCCAGATAGATATGTCAGAAGATATGCCAGAAGATATGCCAGAAGATATGCCAGAAGATATGTCAGAATATATGCCAGAAGATATGTCAGATAGAATGCCAGATAATATGCCAGAAGATATGCCAGATAGAATGCCAGATAGAATGCCAGAAGATATGCCAGAAGATATGCCAGATAGAATGCCAAATAAAATGTCAGAAGATATGTCAGAAGAGCGGTTGAGGTCCGGCAGGGAACACTGGGCGCGGATGGTCGCGGTTGAGGTCCGGCAGGGAACACTGGGCGCGGATGGTCGCAGTTGAGGTCCGGCAGGGAACACTGGGCGCGGATGGTCGCGGTTGAGGTCCGGCAGGGAACACTGGGCGCGGATGGTCGTGGTTGAGGTCCGGCAGGGAACACTGGGCGTGGATGGTCGTGGTTGAGGTCCGGCAGGGAACACTGGGCGTGGATGGTTCGTGGTTGAGGTCCGGCAGAGAACACTGTGGATCGCGGGTCGCAGTTGAGCAAGGACGACGAGGACGACGAGGACGACGAGGAGGACGAGGAGGAGGAGGAGAGGAGGACGAGGCAGGACGAGGCGGAGGAGGAGGAGGAGAAGGAGGAGGAGGAGAAGGAGGACGAGGAGGCAACTGACATAAAATCTAACAACCCTCACCTGGCAGGTGGGGAATGAAGGTAGCACAAAATGGATGGTTTATAATGGGATATCCAATTTAAATGGATGATTTGGGGGTACCCCCCATTTTAGGAAACCTCCATATCAACAATCTGTCAAACAGATAGCATTGAGTATGGTGAAACATATCAAACATCCATAAATGGTAAAATTGGGAGAATTGTTTGGTTTATCCCCTGGTAATGAAACATGGCTTGCTGGAAATTCCACCAGTTTCCGCAATGAACATGGCCCTGAAAACCATTAGAAATCCCCATTCAGAAAGCCCCATAGAAATCCCCAAAAAAAACATAGTCAAGTATCATAGTTAGTAGATCCCTTTATGAAAATGGCCCTGAAAACCATTCTACCTGGTAGTGGCCCCATAGTTATCATAGTCAAGTTGCTGCAGATATGTCGAGCTTCAGTAGACACCAATCCAACAGAGAATCTCCATAGTTTCCCTCTAAAGATCCCATGGTTTTTTTCCCGTGGGAATAGCGGAAAACAACTAATATTTCACTATGAACCAACTATAGTTAATACAAACTAGTTAATACTGTAGCTATCTTTGAACCAACTATAGTTAACCAACTATAGTTCAATACATACCTGACCAAATCCCATTAGAATCCCATCGACTTTCCATCGAAATCCCATTACCAGCAACTAAATATCTTCATATTAACACCTTAGCCCGTTATATCCAATAGATTTTTCCCATCAACATTTCCATCTCAACACCTTCCCATCAAAAAAAAGGGGTCTGAAAATGGGCTAACCCTACTATCCCTAAATTCCACCGGGTTTACCCTCTGGTAAACGTTTACAGTTTGCGAACTTGAAAATGGTCATTGAAATAGTGGATTTACCCAGCTATAAAATGGTGGATCTTTCCATAGTTTTTGGTATGTTGACCAGAGGGTACCAACAGATTTCCCCATGAAATCAGCATCGGACCCGGGACCCGCCACGACCTCGTGGGTGGCATCGTCCCTCCGCCTCCCCGCGGCGCGCACGCGCGGCAGACGCGTGGCGACGCTGCCTGGCGGTTTTTTTTTGGGGATTTCAGGGGCGATTCTTGGGACGATAACGGGACTTACTGGGATTTCTAGGGGATTTTGAATGTTTCTATGGGATTTTTCATGGGAGTTCTCTACGGGATTCAATGGGATTTTGAATGGGGATTTGTATTCATGGGATGAACTAATGGGATTTGTATTCAGACTTCATGGGACTTAGTGGGGTGCAATTCATGTAGATAAGCTTTCACTGCAACCCCTTCCCGCGTTCATACTAAACACCCCACATAAACCATGGTTTAGTCATGTCTAGTAGGGGATGAAACTACATCTTTGGAACCATAGAATGGGGGTACTTAATATATAGGGGGATGGGGTTCGTGACCTCTCTTGATGCGTATAGTCGTCTGCTATATTACCATGATGTATGACATGTGATTTTTTGGGTTTCCCGAAATGGGGAAGTCCCAGGTATCATCCCGTAATTGGTCCTTTTTATTGGGGTTTCTCATTGAAAAAAAGGGGCACCCCGATTTTGAGAAACACCCAAATGAAGATAGAAGCAAGAAAACCAATTCAATGGCTTTGGACACTAAACATAGGGAAGTTCTAGCCAACCTCACAGTGATGCACCCAAGCAAAGTTGATTTGATGGATAGGCAACAAACATGAGCAATCTGCAGGAACGTACATTTCTAACATGGTAAACCCAATAATAGACCACCACCAATACAGGTTTTACCATTGGGTATACTATGTTCGCAATGGGATGTTTCTGTTTCCTATGACGCCAATCTGGCTGGAAAATTGCCCTGTAAATCATCAACTTTCATAAGTTCATTCCTACAATGATCAGTTTCTTATCAAATGAACCGTTTAATAAATATGAATACGTAGTTCCGGTCATCGAAATGATCTTTTTGATTAATTTCACCATCAAACGTTATGCATTTGATAGTGACCGACATGGAAATGCGTCGAAAAATCCCATGCGATAGGGTTGCTCCCAACACCCCAGGTACAAGGCCAGCAACCTTCACCAGGAAGGATCTCGCGGTCCGCCGGTGCCACATCTTCCTCCTAAATGATGGAGTTGGGTAAGTTTTTGCGAAGATTTCACAGTCAATGATGTTTTATGTCGCAGTTCTATGATTAACTTGTGGTAAAAATCAGTCAACCATGTTTTTTGCTAACAAAACCATAATTTATCAAATCCACATATTGGGCGCCACCTTTACAATTGAAGGTTTAATCCTATTAAATGCGGTTTCTTCTCCCAAAATGATGGAACAATTCTCAATTTTATATATTTCTCCATGCACGTCGAAAAAACAACTAAGCTACTCTTCACCCGTTGGCTAGCCCATGTTGCAATGTCCCAAATTATCCAATTTCCATCTAATTCACCAGTAACTTTCTCGTTGGGAATGGATGGTCCAAACCATTGAGTTTTCTCGCAGGGTTCATCAAAATCCATTGGATTGGCGATGTCTCCTCGAAAATAAACAATTCACTTCTTCTATGTGGGATATATCCACTTTTCCTCTGGTTAATCCCTCCAATTTTCGGCCCTTTCACCCAGCTCCTTGCATTCCACCTCCTTCCTTGGAGCTGGCAATGTTTTGGGGGTTTGGAAAGCATCAGCAAATGGGGAATGAATAAAAGTGATGTTTTAGATAGATATCCAGAACCATAATTCTGGAATATACTATTTCTACCATAGTTGGAATATTACGGATCTAGAATATTATCCAGATTAAGCAGAATGCGTCACACGTAAAAAATAATGGGGATGTAATCCAGAAAAGAAATCATCGCCCATATCAGCAAACATGGGCAGTAGTTAATGCTACAATGCATACAGGAAGAGATCTTCACAAATGTTTGTCGCTGTAACCATCCGAATGTTCAGTGCTTGCTGACTGTGGATAACTCAGGGTAGCTGGCCCATCGCACGGAAAACCGTCTTTGGCCATCTCACGATGGTTCAAACATCTTCAGGCTTGCCAGCCCCTGATACTTATGATGATGATACCGATGATGATGATGATGATGATGATGATGGTGATGGTGATGGTGATGGTGATGGTGGTGGTGGTGGTGGTGGTGGTGACGAAGACGATGACAATGACGATCACACACACCAGATTCAAACTGCAGTATCATCATTTTCATGTATATATGTATATATGTATATATGTATATATGTATATATGTATATATGTATATATGTATATATGTGTATATATGTATATATGTGTATATATGTATATATATGTATATACGTATATATATATATGTATATATGTATATATGTATATATGTATATATGTATATATGTATGTATATAAATATATATGCATAATCATATATGCATATATGCATAAATGCATATATGCATATATATATTTATTTATATCTATCTATATTTGTTTTGTCATAGTGAGTTTCCATTGCATCCATCCGTGATAATCCAAGGCCGACGTTTCACCCAGCGCCCTTTCCTTTTTGAGCCGCCATGATGTCCTCTTTGAGGAAATGGCCGATGCGTTAAACAGGGGGTTTTGCCGCCTGGTCTTGGGTATTATTGCTGATCAACAGCTTGTTCTCTACTTGGGCCCTGAAGATTTAGAATATGTGGATCGAAATGATGCGAACTCATCAATTTTTGAGGTTTTCGGGATGCTTCCATAGTTTTTCGTTTTGGCTCCAGATGTAGATACGGGCCCGCCCCAGAGCCCTTCGGGCCCGGCTTCTCAATTTCTCCTCATCTCTAGGGGATCGAAAAGTCATGGTACTAAGCTGCCTTTCACCAACAAAATCAACAAAACAACCCTCAACAATAAGCAAAAATAACCTTAACGTATTCTGATGAGGCAAAATACATGTATTTCATTTAACACACATTTTCTGATGTCTGATGAGGCGAGAGATAGATATATAGATTTCGCCGAAAAAAATGTTTGGAATTGTTTGGACCCCCTCAGCTCTAACACGACTGCATGGCCTTGGGCGCTCAGTCAGTCTCCTGCCAGGCTTGTTTGAAGGAACTGAACAGAACACTTTTTGTTTTGAACATGGTGTTTAGATCCCGGCTTTCACACTTTTCCTGGGTTGTTGTACAAAATATTTCCCTGAAGCAAAAAGGGGGGTTTCCCATGGGAGGCACCTCAGAGTCTGACAGAAAGCTCTTGGCGCTTCCAGGTGTCGCAGGTGTCGCAGGTGTCGCAGGTGTCGCAGGTGTCGCAGGGACAGGCGTGGCAGGCGGAGTCCTGGGCGGGAAGGAATTGGTGGTAGAAATCCGGCCCCTAGCAAAGTCACATATGAAAAAATGCATGTCAGTGGGTGTGAAAAATATTTGTGTGAACCATGCAAGTTTGAGAAATACATGGTTAGCAAAGTTGATTTTTAGAGTTTTAGAGATGAGAGTCTCTGTCATGCTTAGTGCTTCAATGGTGCTTGTAAAACAAAAATAAATGACCGGACAACCCCACATGTCAACTTCTTCCCATAAGTCACAAAAGCAAGGTGAAGACGGAATGGGAAAGGCAGGAAAGAGACATGAGATGGTGAAAGGTACGTATGAAAGACGTGCGTGTGAGAGAGTTGCATGTATGTCTGTATGTGTGTATGTGTGTATGTGCCGGCGCAGACCATCATGGAAAGGGATGGTCTGCGACTGGTGTATGGCGAAATCAGATGGTTGTGTATATATGTATGTTATGTAATGTGGCGTAGTTAGTGTAGTGTAATGAGTAATGTAATGTGATGTAATGTAATGTGCTGTAATGTAATGGAATGTACTGTAATGTAAGTAAGTATGTCCGTCTGTCCGTCTGTCTGTGTTTGTGTGTGTGTGTGTAACATCTGAACAGATGTAAAACTTCTTTGATTCAAACCTGTTCACATTTGCAGGGAATCCTTTCACATTTGCAGGGGGGTGCAGAGCACAGTGGAGACTGCACCCAACGAAGCTATCCACTTGTGCTGGAAGCAGAGTCTGATCAACTCTGTGTACCTGCAAAATTTGGTTTCAACTGTTGATCAAGCTGTTACACTGCGTTGTTTCGAATCTACACGGTTGTCACAATCTGTATTGCATGCATCAGAACCTTCCTCAGATTTTCGCCGAAACCATATCGCCGACAGTATTATGATTTTTTGACATATTTTCGCCGAGATCATGTCGCCGACGAACTTTGGGTTTTTTGGGAAACAATCGCCGAAACATTATTCTGGATTTTCAACATGCTGGTCAAAACACTTTGGACTCTGGTTTTAACTACGTTGGACAATATTGGATGCCCTACATCGTTTTCGAGAAGTACCTCATATGGCTCCTTTATTAATCTAACGATCTAGGCTGGTTTGCATGTTTCAGGATTCAGTTCCTGCCGGATCATATAATGATCCATTCTTGTCTAGTGTGATTTCCATGGTGGCTCCGACATGGTGCCATGGAGCCAATTGAGGCAACCCTTTTAAGGGTGAGTGATGACTGTCCGGACTGTCGAATTTACGCATTTTAATTTAGTAATTCATCTAAGTAAATCGCAACAGTTGGCCTTTCCGTTTTGCACCTTTTTGTGAAGTCCCGCGTTTCCGGCTGTCCTTTATGAACCCAGTGGAATGCATCTCTATTGAGTGAAGCCACTTCGAACTACCAGAAACCTCATTTTTACTACTGCAGCTCGAGCTTTTGAAGTTCAACATGACATGTGAGACAACAGGCAACAGGCATGTCCTTTTCCTGCAGGTGTGGTCTTTTTGGTTTCTGGTGAGGTGAAACATGTTGTGCATCCAATTCGATGGAATTTGATAGCCGTTTGATGCCATTGGGGCACGACTTGACCACGGGCCTGTTGTGGCACAATCGCACGAACAGTAGGTCTAGGAACTGAATCCTGTCGTTGCAATTTCATTATTTTTCATTATTCTTCGTGAGCGATGTATCCGTGGACCACTCCTCCGACGTCATGGCCTGCTCCACCGCAGCCTGCGAACCCATCTTCGACGTGGCAGCAATCATCGCAGAACGCACATCTATTTGGACATCCCTCGGCATTGCATCCTACATGGTCTTCCTCAGCTTCGCTCATGCCGTCTACATCAGCCCCAACATCGTTGCCGTTCACCTCATTGACTCCGGCTCCTCATGCAATACCAGGCCCACAGCTCGTACCCACCATGCCCTCGCCTTTGGCCCCTGAAACCACTATGGTGCACACCGCTCCGTCGACCTTTCCATCTCCTACGGCACCCACCGCTCCACCCACGTGGCCTCCTCCTCCAGCTCCATCCCCTACATCGACTACACCACCTACATCGACTACGCCACCAACACCTTTGCCCAGTTCTCCATACCCACCTCACCACATTCAACCTCCATTACAAACGGACGCATCGATGGTCCCTCCAGATGAACCTTCACCACGGGCCCCAGCAGTTAAGGCGGCTCCCAGGCTTCGCTCTGACAAGCGACCGGATCGACCGCGTCGACCAGCTCCAAAAGCCCCTCCTCCTACTACACCACCAACACCTACGGCAGCACCGACTTCATCCGTGTCACCTGAACTTGTAGCATTGGGCTCCACTGCACAGCAACTTGCGGAATCGGTTCGACTTATTCAAGCTCAGCAACAAATGATCATGGATTCCCAACGAGCCCAAGAACAACGTCAGCTACTTCTCCAACAAGATGGACCTCCACCGAACCCTATTCCACAGACACCACCACCTACAACTGCACCACCAATGATCGCCACTCCTCCACCTGCACCGAAAGCCAGACCCACCGAACCTGACGTTCCAGACCCTCGTATTGTCCAAGCTCCAACCATCGCTCCTCCTCACCAACTACATGTTCCACCATCACCAACACGCCGACCACGATCCAGGACTCCAAGATCACGTTCCCATCGACCTTCTGTACGTTCCCATCACCCTCGCTATTCTCCCCACCGTGCAGCTCGACCTCGTTCTCCTCTTCCTCGTTATCGGTCATCCACGAAACATGCCAAGGACCGCAGAACCCCATCTCCATACAGACGACGATCACCACCAAGACGCCGCTCTCCCGTGGTTCCTCGACGTCATCGATCTCACCCACGACCACGTTCCGAGACACCACGTCACCGATCCAGAGGCCGTGGAGTCATACTTCGACCAGCTGCAAACCCATTCAATCCGAACTACATCCCCACTCCCGACGCTGATGACACCTGGGGTACATGGAACGACAGCCACTACACCGACAACTACCATCACCACAATGCTCGACCCAATTCTCCTGCCAATCCACCACCACCGGAACCACCAACCAACCCACCAGCCCATACTTCAGCACCACTTGGCGCTGTGTCCTTCCGCGTCCCTGACGGTGACAGTGAAAATTCTGAGGTTGCAGATACAATTTCGATCACCAAGTTCGACACGAATGACATCGACCTCAGTGAAATGGTTGAGGCGGCCAATGACCCCCTTAGGGTCCGCTGCCTGACTGAGCTTGGGCCCGATCATGTTGTGCCCCTACGCCAATCATTGACCCCGGCCATCTTGCAGCTCTTCAACCAATTCGTTGACGAGATGTTCCACCAGTTGGCTCAACCATACCGCACCGTCAACAACCAACGTATTTATATCAAAGCAAGCCAAGCCACCGTCAAAAACATTGCCAGGGCCTTTGCACAATCCAACTTACTGGACATCGAGCTTGCGAGGCAAACACAAGCCTTCTACATCGAGCCAGAGAACCTGCTGACCATCAGCACAGGATTGAAAAAGAAACCAATCTATCGTGGCGAACACATGGGCACCCATCTACCACAAAACGAGTTGGGAAACAGTTGCCAAAATTCTCGCGGAAGACTGCAGGCAACTTGGACAAAAAACGAAGCCGGCATGCCAACTCAATACCCATGTTACGGGTTCTTCGGTATGTCCTCTGAGATCGCAGACATCGACAACCTACCCGGCTATGCTGTCAAGATCTGTACCTCTCAGCTCTACAAAATTGGCAAAGGACAAAACCCATCAGGCCTGCTGGCCATTTGCCGCTCACCCAAATGCATCCGTGCCCTAGCTGGAGGAAATGACCAAATTCAACGCTTGTGCAACCTTGCGGGCATAGCCAAGGGCAAAGACAATGCAACGGCTATGAACTCCAGCGCCGCATCCATATGCTATGTTGCCTCCACTCACTCGGTTTTCCCGGGCCTGATCACACACCAGACGGCGGAGACCAATGCACCCACGGAACCTCCTGATGATCATGCACGTCCAGTACGACCTGACCCTCCTGCCAACGCCCCAGAACCTTTGGAACCACCTCCAGACGACTCTCGAGACACACCTGGCCACCACGAGACCGCTGCTTCTGGTTCTCGAGATCATGCTCGCCGATCTTGGCACGACACAGCTTCTTGGGACAATTCAACCTACAGCCGCCGAGATCGCCGTTCCTCCTATCATGAAGGCCACTCTCGAGACCAGCACCGTGAAGGCCGACCTCGTTCTCGACACTCGACATATCACTCCAGATCTCGTTGGTGAACTCTTTACCTCTGAGGAGCACCGGAACAAGTATCGACCATTCTACGACAGCGATACAGTGAGCCTAGTGGCCCTGCCCGATCATTTTGGAGTAACAATGCTTCTCCCGACATTCGGTATTGATGCCACTTCTTCCTCAAAAGGTTTGTGAACTGCTGCATGCTCATGATATTTGAACCTTACGCCAGATTCGGATTTCACTTTACGTTTCACATACTGGTACTACGTATTAAGTTTCACACCATTTCAATCGCACATTACTCTTGTCTCACCTTGACAATTTCCGCAGCTTTCAACCGGCAGTTCGAGCTTATTTGACCTATTATTTCGTGGCCCCGTCTACACCATGGCGTCCCAGGACCTGATCTCCCAGTTCAACTCGGATGTGAATGGAATTCCTCCTTCCCAGCCGGATCGCTCTCGCACACCTCCCCGTCATCAACATGGATGGCACCAAGCAGTACCTGCGTTCCGTGGCCCGATGCACTATGCCATGGCGCCCCATCGACCTTTCTGGAACCCGTCCGGAATACCGCCTCCGCCACCTACATCTCCATCGTTCCCAACACGCCCACCATGGACTCCACCTACGGCACCTTTTCCGCCCACACCGCCTCCGTGTTCACAGACACCTCCCAACAATGCCAACTTTGCACCTCAACGTCATCCTTTTACACCGAGATCGCCGAGGCCTATGTCATCCCCGGGAGCAAGTTCCACTGTCAACGAAGGATATACATGCAGACCAATTGAAATCCCACCAGTGGAGCAATGGAAACCTGATGTCGACTTCCACGACTCCAACAAATCAATGGTTTGGATTTTCCCCTCCAGAATCCGACAGAGCAGATTTTCAAGCTACAAGGACATTGAAGGGATGGATCCTTTACAAGTCCCACTCTGGAAGTTCTTGTACCAGGGCTTGCACAATACCTGGCTCCGTCGGGTTGCATACGGAAGAGAAACCTTCGTCCTCCCTTTTGACAACATAGGCACTACAGTATTTGTGGCTGAATTGGTATCACAACTACGCACCCGCAATGTGGATTTGGACAAACTTGCTACCTTTCGAGCTCGCTCAGCAGGCCAATGTCTCAACCAGAAGGAAGCAACTCAAAACATGGCCAAAGACGTTGCTCAACTTCTCCAATCTTGGCTCCCGGCTCAACCCTCCGCGGACGTGGCGAGCCAACAACGCATTCTTGAACTGGAGGCAGAACTGGCCAAGGTAAAATCGGCCGCCACTACTTCACCGGGTACGGCACCTCAGGGCTCTACTCCGGCCACGACACCGATTGGACGCGCACTTCAAGGACAACCTGCCGCCTCTACGACCTTTGACCCTTCGACTCTACTTATCTCCCCGGGATCCGTGAACACTTGGCTCGTTGACAATCAACCCACATCATTGTCGGACACCCAATACAAGAAGTGGGTGAAAGATCTGAAGTTACCACAGCCCAAGCAGGACATCCTGGAGAAGAACTTGGAGAAGGTCAACGAATGGTGGCAAAACCAACCCGATGATGCTTCCAAAACTATCCAACGCGCAAGCGTGGCTATGGGCATCGACCCATGCAAGCACAAAGGGGCCTCCACGGATGAAGTCGTCCTCAAGGTCATGACTGTGGCGTTATTGATGCACTCCTGACTAGCAGCGTATTTGAAATCACCTGGCTCAAAAGCAGCCAACATTATGCGAACTTTGGCCGTGGCTCATTCCTGTATTCTTGTTCTTGCACTATTGACCCCATTCACGTTGTCCCCTTCTGTTGATGTCTTTTTTGCCTTTCGGATGCTCCAAACGGTACTGATGGGCCAATATGTGTTATTACATCCACGTGCCAATCCGAAACTCCAAGCCTTGCTCAAAGGCACTCCGATGCAGAGTATTTTCTTTTGCAGATCGTGGGATGACTTGTCAATCGCCCTCCAATGTTTCAAGCACCCTCAGGCGGTGTATATTCGCTTTTGCCACATTGCCAATTTTCAACCCAAGTTTTATGTTGGTTCCACTTCCTCTTTTGTTTTGGACCGCGAACACTCTCGCTATCGGAAATTTCTGCAAGTGCAACAACATAAATTCGTGCTGGCCGAAGTAGCCTTACGGTTTTGGTGCAGATTTGACAATTTCTGGATGTGGTCTGTTTTCCCGATCTACACCAATAAATCCAACTTTTGGGCTTTGGAGCAAGCCTTAATTCAATTGTGGCAACCTCGATTAAACATTCCGTTCATTTACCAGTTTTTCAATTGCCGAAAGGGACTCATTGCACGTACCAAATTTTCCGCCTCCCGACAATTTGGAGCATTTTCCTTGTGGCGGAAACTTCGCTGGCGATCTACACCACATCATGTTCGACATGCTCTTCATAGTCCTCTTTTTCATCGACGAGTACAACTTTGGGAGATCATTCAGGATTTGGGCAGTAACTCCGTCCGACGCTTCCACATGGAGAAGAAACTCCGATCCAACGAAATTGGAGCCCAAGGATGCTATTTTATTCGACGTCTTGCCAACAACCTAGGCGAACCCCAGAGGTCGTACGCAATCAATGCCATCGACCGAGCCTTGACCTTCTGGAAGGCCAAACGAGTCAGAAAACCGGTTCCTCTTCGTGCACCTTGGCTACTAGGCCCCAACTGGACTCGGGATCTTCGACGGCTGCTCACCTCCCACGTTCATCAAACTCGAAGTTACAACACTACATTGCAGACTCCTTCCACCGGGATTGTCTTCACAAAGTTCCCTTCGGTTATGGACAGCTTGTGCAATCACAAAGAAGCCGCTACAAAATGGGCTGATGGCGAAACCCCAAAATGTGCCTGTGACGCCTTGCGACCTCACGCCCTTCATGATCCCCAACCTGATCACCACTTGGTCCTGGACGGCGACAACCTACATTTCGATGATGGCCCACACACATCCATTGCGACGGGCTCGCTCCAAAACAAAATCTTCCCACCTTCCAAAGAGATCCAGACGTCCCTTCGCCTGGCTCTGCGGACGTGGACTACCCGGAACTCACTCCCTTCCTTACAAAAGTCCCATATCGATGAGCTTTGGCATCGCTCTATTCAGTCCCACCACCACACCCTCAACAACCACATCACACATAAAGACATCGGCCGATTCAAACGTCTCTTTCCAGAAGCCGTCTTCCACAACGAGGACAAGCGAGCTACATCCCTACGAATCTACTGCCCCGTACTCTACTTCCAGTGCCTCACCACCACCTTCGCCGACCCGTTGGTATTTCGAAAATTGGAGCAAAGCCCAAATGACATCATCGAGAAGACCATCGCCGAGATCAACCGTCAATTTGGCAAAGCATACCCATGGGCACTTGGGGCGGGACGAGACCTACCGAATGCTTACGTTCTCCCCAAACGAAAGAAACAGTTCAAGGCCGGGCGACCCATTGTCAGCTTCTTCACGGCACCTTTCCGACCTATGTTGAACTGCACCGCCAAGCTGATCTACAACCTTCTGCCCCAAGCGTTTCCCAACAACCTGGCCAAGGGTGATGTATTTGATCTCATCAAGCTCCTCAAGGACACCGATTTCGATTCGCTCCCTACTCCACGAATACACAACCAAGATCTTGCGGGTTTCTTCACGAGCATCGACACTGACCGCTTCATCGCTAGCTGGCGACTGACCTTGCAGTTCCTCTCGGCTCTCATGAACACCGACCCCGACGAGATCATCTCCGTGAAGGCAACTCCGGGCAACACCACAGGCGATGTAGTCAAAGGCCGCACATGCCGTACACTCAATGTGACCAGGAAGATCTTCATTCGGGACATTGAACGCATCATCCTTATGTCGTTGAAGATGACTCAATTCTCCATTGGCACTACGGTTTTTGAACAAATTCGGGGATCCCCTATGGGCTCCCCACTGAGTCCAGCATTGTGCATGATGGTTGTCGCACTCTCTGAAGAAATCTGGTACCGAACCTACCGCACCACCCTCAACACCATGGACCTTACAGCTCACCTCCTTCGCTATGTGGACAACAGACTGTGCTTGTCGGATCCCTGCTGGGACTACGAAATCTGCTTCGCCAATTTCCTTCACCCGGAGTTCTACGGTCATCCCATCATTTTGGAAACGGAACCGGACCAGGAGTTCCTGGGCTTTTGCATCGAGTTCGAGCCCTTTGCCCTTCGCTACAGCCCTCCACGCGACTTCAACCAGGTCATGGCGCCATTCTCCGCATCACCTCTGGCCGTCCAACTTTCGGGTTTTGTTTCACGATTATTTCTGGTCGCCAAATGCGCGCACCCTGCACACGAACGAACACGAGGTTTTGCCGCATTGCACCGTTTGTACAGAACTGCAGGTTTTACCGAGACCGATCTTGCTGCTGCCGCCAAGCCGATCCGTCAATACTTGCACGTTTCCTCATTGTGGTAAAATCCTGAACCGTCCTGCCGCTAGCGCTTACATTTCATTATTCACATCCTGCTGAACGTTTCACCTATCCGGACCACATGTGAATTTATATGATCTTGGAGTAGTGCGCTCTCAGCTGGCTCACCCTCAAACTCGGCTTCATTTACTTCTTGGCCCATATTCGACGTTTCGTCATGGCTTCCTCGTCTCCTACTACGTCAATTCCGATTCAAGAACCAGTGTTCCTTCAATTTCTTCATGATGTTCACCATGCTTACCTTTTACTACATCGAGCAATGGCGCTACTACCACCCACGCTCATTCCCAACATTGAACCTACTCCTCTTCCCAGTACAGACGTATGGAATCAACCTGATGGGCTACGACCGCATTACTCGGACCAGACCAACGACTTCATTGACAATGCCCCCATCCCGTCGCCGGATATTGTGGAGGACGAGACACTTATGGACGAACTGGTGGAAACCCATCTCCCTGAACCACACCACCATGTTGCTGCTCCGTCACCTGATGTCCTACCTGCACCCTCGAAGCTTTCTGCCAGAACACCATCACCACCGACTCGCAAACAAAAAGCCAAATCCGCTCCCAAAGCGCCTGCCAAACGTCGTCGCCGACTTGACCGATCCCGATCCCGCTCCGCGAGCCCACTGTCAATCTGGACTTCCGAAGACAAACAGAAACTACGTACTTTGAAGGCGGACGAGAAGTCTCGATTTTCATGGCGGGTGATATCGACCAAGATGGGCAAGTCCGAGGAAGATGTTCGCTCTATGTGGAACAAGATTAAGGACAAGCTTGGCTGACCAACGACATATGCGAACCAAGGAAAAGTTAGCCTGCGGCACTGTATTATAGCGTCACCACACAGTTTTGCTCGTCTTTTGAGAATTTTCGTTCCTAATTTTGATCTTCGCAAACTCTGGCGCTGTTGCTCCAGTGAAATTTGACATGTCATTTCATACAACCCGCTAGCCATTTATTATGTCTCTCCGCATTCACCTGGACCGCTATTGCCAACTGCGAGCTATGTCCCACGAGAGGATCTCACCTACACGACGCTCACGCTCTCCAACAAGGGCATCGTCTTCCGCTATGGGGTCTTCGTCACTGCAGCACCCACTCAACCGGACTCCACCTACAACACCCCATCGACCGGTTATTTTCCAATTGGACCTGAAGCCGATGCAGCAACTTGCCGTCCGCAACCCTTACTACAACATCTTGACCCCCAAGGTCGCAGGCAACCTCTCTACGGCCACCTATGATAGCTTGTTCCAGACTTTCAAGGTGATCTACCCGGACTATGCTCGCAGTTATTTCGTTTCAGACCTCAAAACCGTGGTTACCGACACGCTGTTACAACGATGGTCGATACACCTACCAGCGACAGATTTCTACATGATGATTGACACCGATCAAGGAGCTCAGATGCTGGACGACCTACCTCATTCTCTCCTGGACGTTTTGAACTGGTTCTACCCGACATGGAAAACTCATCAACATCTCGATGCCTTCACGACTCGGGATTGTTCACCTTTGACGCTGACACCCCATCCAGACCCACAGGACACAGGCTTCGCTGTCCATGTTCAAGTGATTCCCCGCGGGCATCCATTCGTCACGGCCACCAGATACACTAAATCGGCCGAGTGATTAGCCTTTGAGATAGATCTTGGCGACGCTCACGTCTATGAGAAAGGAAAAAGCACTCGTTATGATGTCCTCTACCCCGGTTTTTGGGTTTCTTTTGTCTCCCTTGCTTCTCTTCTTTACATATTGCGATGTTCGTGGTTAGTCTTTCCATCATTGACCTTTTCCCACGGCTTTTTGGCTTCAGTTCAGTGTATCTCGATATCATATTATGCTACTGTACATGATGACCTCCAACACGGATGATACTGCTCGATTGGTCTCAAACCGTTCCTCACCTACATCCGCACATGGCCTAGTCCCACACCTACCACCTGATGATCCTACTTCGGCATCGTATATTCCCCGAGCGGCGCGAATGATCCCAACCTCTACCACCGTCCATTCCGTCTTCATCAAGAAGCTGAACTATCCTTTGTCTACTCGTCCGGATGAACTTTGGATCGTGGAAAGGACACTTGATGGTATTGAAACGTGGAAGCCAGTGGAAACATTTCTGGAGAACATGCACCTCACCAACGATCGTGCTACCCTACGTACCACGGCCAACCATTGGCGCCGATACTATGACGTACCACTCCAATCACCCTCCTCCCCTACGGCAACTGCTGTTCCTGTTCTACCACACCCTGAACACTCCAACGTCTATGTCTCCCAACCGTACGAAGCGATACCGGACGAACTCCATATTTTACAGTCATGCTGGGGACGTTCCGCCCAACACCACTCTCAAGGAACCACCACCTCTTTATATTGGCCACCATGGCGGTCTACACCACCTTCTTCACCACCGGCAACATTGCAACGTACCTTACATCTCAATCGCCCTACCATCCCTCCTCAACAAGTACATGGTCCACTGGAAGCGAGCGAGACGGACCCGATGGATATGTCTGACTCCAGTGTGTAATACACCACATTATTTGTCGGCATCGAAAAAAGTACGGTGACTACACGTCGATTTGTGACTACTCACTAGGTACACCGTTTCCCTCCATTTTCCAATTTTTGGGATTTATTCCTTGGTCATTGTCCTTCTATGTTGCAGCTTGGGCTTTCCGCTTTATACTCGAAACTCGACATTCAACGCCATGGCTCATTCGTCTCGGCCCCATCCATATCGCGCTACAGCTACGGTTGAGACACCACTGGGCACCCGAACCATTGGATGGTTTGCTGGACCCCGAGGCCTTCCTGGTCACTTGAACCCTCCTCCATACCGACCTGTCCTTATTTTGATTGACTACTCTCCCTTACAGGAACTGACTCATCGCAGCGAACCTGACCGTGAACACTACATGGCTTTGGCTAGTTCAAATCTCAAAAATGTTAGTGGCTACGAACTTGAAGCTCTGTTCACCTGGTCACGTCAGATGGGACCAGTGGAAGCCGGCCTCCTTCCCACTGGAGAACTACGTTTCTGCATTTCAAAAAGATTGAGGACCCAATGGGACATCCAGTTTGACCCCTCGAATTTGGAGTTTCGCTATTGCGACCTGGAAGGTGATACATTCCAAGTCCCCAATGATATGACGATCTTGCAGCTTTTGGAGGAATACCGACCCGAATGGCGACTCCGACAGTACAACTACATTGAATCCTCCTTGCTCGTCCCGGGTACCTCGCAGCCTTTCGTGCTACGTCTGCGATGCAACAAAGTTACCCCCGGTGTGATCCTGCCCTGATACGCTCACTGGCCAAAAAAGACCATGCTCGAGGGTTTGTCGTTTTACCTATGACAATTTTTCAACACGAAGGATTCTTGGATTTCCATTTTGTTAGGCTTTGAGCTATGGCCTTTCCGTGAACCTTGAACCACTTGATGGATGACTGGACCTCACTTTTATCATCATTATGGTTATTATTATTCTTGGGCTTGGCTTACTTTCGCAATTTCATGATGCCTCAGCTTTTGTCGCACCATTTCACGCATTTCTGATCGTTTCACCCATGGAGCATAAACGAGACGCTACCGTGGCGGGCTTGGCTTGGCCTTCGAATCCCAACCGTGGACTTGCTCCCACCAACCCAGATCAAGCACCAGACGGCCCGGCTTCTGCACTATGTCATTCTGGTCCTCCTGATCCTACTACTGGGACCCCTTCGGCACCTTTGGCAGCTGACAGTACAACTACCGACATTGGAACTACGGCCCATTCTGATACATATTCAGGCCTCGCACCTCCTGACGTCCCTTTTCCGACGGAGCAAAGTCCTGCATACCACTACCTCCATCGTGCTCACTTCTCTTCCAGCGTGGTTCACCAGATCCAATTCAAGATCATTACCCACTCCAACAATACCAGGGAGCTATTCATTGAAGAGATCCCCTTGTCAGGGCTTTCCAAATGTCGTGATCCTGAGCACTACTTTTACGGTCTTTCGGGCAACTGGGAGTGGTCCCTGCACACAGCGGATTATTGGCGACATCATTTTGAGATTCCTCTAGTACATGGACATCATCCTTTTCACAATGTTCCCATTGAGACCACGGCACCTACGGAGGCAACCCACTTTACTCCGAAGATTCAGGACCTGGCCCAACAACTTTCAATCACTTTGAGGGCTGCTATGACATCGGGGGAAATCAACGACACGTGGAGGATGCTTGAGGACATGAGCTTCCGTGACGCGATCCAAACACTTCAAGCTGAGACGAACCTCCCTTCTGAGTGACTGAACACGGCTCTGTACATTAGCACCGGAAAGGTTTTTGTATTTGAATAATCTTGCCGACATTTGCAGCGTTGGTCTTCCAAAAAATCAAACCCCGCTACACGCGGGGTGTGTGTGTGTAACATCTGAACAGATGTAAAACTTCTTTGATTCAAACCTGTTCACATTTGCAGGGAATCCTTTCACATTTGCAGGGGGGTGCAGAGCACAGTGGAGACTGCACCCAACGAAGCTATCCACTTGTGCTGGAAGCAGAGTCTGATCAACTCTGTGTACCTGCAAAATTTGGTTTCAACTGTTGATCAAGCTGTTACACTGCGTTGTTTCGAATCTACACGGTTGTCACAATCTGTATTGCATGCATCAGAACCTTCCTCAGATTTTCGCCGAAACCATATCGCCGACAGTATTATGATTTTTTGACATATTTTCGCCGAGATCATGTCGCCGACGAACTTTGGGTTTTTTGGGAAACAATCGCCGAAACATTATTCTGGATTTTCAACATGCTGGTCAAAACACTTTGGACTCTGGTTTTAACTACGTTGGACAATATTGGATGCCCTACATCGTTTTCGAGAAGTACCTCATATGGCTCCTTTATTAATCTAACGATCTAGGCTGGTTTGCATGTTTCAGGATTCAGTTCCTGCCGGATCATATAATGATCCATTCTTGTCTAGTGTGTGTGTATGTGTGTGTGTATGTGTGTGTGTGTGCGTGTGTGTTTGTGTGTGTGTGCGCGCGTGTGTGTTTGTGGGTGGGTGGGTGGGTGGGTGGGTGGGTGTGTGTGTTTGTGTGTTTGTGTGTGTGTGTTGAAGACGGTGTTGAGCAACTGCGGCACGTGCACGACGAAGACGAAGAGGTACCTGGCAGCCACATGTGTGGAAGAGACATGGGAGGAGACAAACAGAAGTATCAACATACGCGGTTGGAAACTGAGCCTTGGCCCCAAGCACACAAGGTCCCGTCATCCCGCACCCCCGGCCAACGAGGTGACAGACGGCATTACGTCGATCTGCTTGGTACAGGAGCAACAGCAAAGACATGCGCAACCGGCAACAGGTGGCATCGAACACACAAAACTGTTGTGCAATCTAGTTGCCTTTTCACGCGACGTGTCAAGGCTTCCGCCTCAAATATAAGTGCTGAAAGTGTTGATTCCTACTATGCAGCATGACCAGGTGCTGGCCATGAGCCACAAACAGCATGAAAAATAGACATGTGCAAGAAAAGGCATTTGCGTATGACAACGGTGCATGACTTGGAAACTTTGTGAAGGCCTCCCAAGCGACGCAGTGGAGAGCAGGGCGGAACGTTCGGCAGTCGCAAGGACGCGAACTGACCGGCCAGTGCCTCGGTGTATGCCCAGCAAGGCGCATTAGCCCATGGCCCTTGCTGTCATACTCCGTTGGAAACCGAGCGTTAGCACAAGCACACAAAACCGCGTCATCCCTGGACGTCACCAAGTGCAACCCCTGCCACACAAAGTGCACGTCGATGACACCAAGTACAACGCCTGCCACGCCAAATAACACTGCATGTTACCAAGTAGGGGTGGCACAAAAGCCGATGAAGTGCCACGCCTGCCACGCACAGTGAATGTCGATGTCACCAAGTGCCACGCCTGCCACACAAACAGCTGCAACGTCCACCGGGGGCAAACGGGACCCAAGCGCGCCACCAGAGCCAACCCAGTGCCATACGTGCCACGCCTGCAACACAAAGTGAAGGTCGATGTCCCCAAGTGCCACGCCTGCCACACAAACAGCTGGGGCGACAACGCGGCAAACGAGAACCAAGCGCGCCACCAGAGCCAACCCAGTGCCATACGTGCCACGCCTGCCAAGCAAAGTGACGGTGGATGTCGCCAGGTGCCACGCCTGCCAAGCAAAGTGAAGGTGGATGTCGCCAAGTGCCACGCCTGCCACACAAACAGCCGTGGCGACAGCGGGACCCAAGCGCACCACCAGAGCCAGCCCTGTGCCATAAGTGCCACGCTGCCTGGTTGCCAGTTGCACTGTCAACAAGTTCACACTTCTGAGAGATTCGTCTCCGGATCTAATCCCGCACCGAGCGCCCGGCTGGCCCTTTCCACTGCCTTACATTCAAACACGCCAATGCATGCCCGTGCACATGATTCAGGACAAACATCAGATGATTTAAAGGGGATCTTAGCCACCTTGAACCGCCAAGGAATGGGGCGCCGTGTCAATATTGGTTTCCATGTCTCTCCTACATGGGTCATTGTTGGACGGATCTCTGTCATTGCCATCACCTGGGGCCACCAGCCGTGCTTGTTGGCAATGGCACCGGCATCGCACCAGCAGGCGTCCCCAATCCCACCAGTTTCAGCGGTTTAGCCACCAACATAAAATACTGAGACCAAAGCAGTTGCGTTCCAACTTTGGGGCCATCCATCCCAACCAACCGCCCTTGGCAGACCAGCCTTGGCGTGGCCTCCAACCCAGGCGGCGCGGCCACCAACCCAGGCGGCGCGGCCACCAACCTAAACAGCTGTCACCTCACAAGCAAAACGCCATGTCAGGCCTTCTCACGACCAAAGCAACAGCATGAAGAGCCGATGGCGCCCAACAACGGATAGGTGGGGCAGTGCGACGTTGATCTTCTTGATCCACACTTTACGGCAAGTCGACAATCTCCTCTGTGCCATTCCCGTGTGAACTCGAATCGAGACTTGCAAAGCAAAGGAAAAAGACGGAGGACTTGCAATGCAGTGGCAGAATACACACTTGCAACATCATGGAATCTACATGGTACCAGATGTCAATGATTTGAGGCTTTCATCTTGGTTTGCAATTCAACTTGTCTACCTTCTTTTGCAGGACTGCATGCATTGATCAAATTACATTGTGATATTAAAAGATTTCAAGCACCATGACATGATGCGATAAAATCATGATATGTTTCAAAACATTCTTCATACATGACATTCCGGATGCTGGTGCATCACGTTTGGTAACTTTGTTTGATTTTTTTCCGACACCTGAGAATCAAGCATTGCTGTCAAGGACTGAGACTGTGGGCGGTGGGCTCCTCAGGGCCTGAGGACCAAGAGCTCACGTGAGATGATGTCATTTTAAGATTCGACTCATCGCGTGGTAACAACCTGGTTTTGGAAGAAACTAAGAATGAGGTTCTATTTGCACACTCTTCAAGCAATGGGGCGCCAAACTGGTGTTCGAGATTCAGCAAACAAGAAGACCCACACCATGTTTTATGAAAGATAAAAAGTACCTGTGATGTGGGTAGCAAAGAATGTGCCGGACTACAAGCTCAGCGTTTGTCAGAAAGAACTCGCAGATTCCTGAGCGGCCAACGATTTCTGGTAGATCCACGGCTTTTCGGTTTGCCCAGCGTCAGGCTGTCGATACATCTTGGCCTGCAACAAGGTGGTTGCCAGGCAGAGGGGTGGCAAGTTCTGTGGCTGAGTTCAGTGATCGAAAAATCATGCGGATGTCAATCTCATTGAATTCAATTGAAACCCGCTAAAACTTCTTGAAGTTAGTAAAGCATCATTGGAACCCGGGTCTTTGCATGACATCATCGAGATCCATATCTCCAAGAAAGTGGCTAGCGCTGACATGTTCGTATGCAAAAAGTTACCTGTTTCATCTCTGACTGCAGCCAAGGCTTCCCGATCGAATTCATCGGGCATGTGGATTTACGGTCTTTGTATTTAATGCATCTTCTTTCTTCTGACTCTCATCTCTCCTGACTCTTCGCGCTGCTCAAACTTGATTTGTCAGTAAGTCGGAAATTAGACTTCTAAACTTCCATCGAAAATTCTTCTGCTCTTAGAAGTTCCATTTCAGCTTCAGAAGATCTTTGTTCCTGCCACGCGAGCTGAGCGATGCTGATGATGTATTTAATCGACTTCTAATCTTGAGCGGCCCCCGTGAAAACAAACGAAAGCAACATCTTTTGAACGGAGGAAGTTCGCTAAATCCTATTCTACCAAGATTTAAACAAATTGTCGCAGATCATTTCTTGTTGCAATATCTTCAGTTATTGATCTTGTTAATTTTTGAACTGCTTGACGTCCATAATTTCTTGCAGCTTGTGTCACTAGAGCTTTACCAACACTGCGAAGAAGTCCAAACATGAGTCATGCTATTCTAAAAAACCGTTTCTCAAAATACTATCTGCAAAAAGGATTAATGCATATCATATCTATTTAAGAAAGAGTGTCTCTCAATTCCTACGAGTCCAAATAGCACAGCTAATACATATTTCGAAACTGATACAGTATGTCTTGGGACTGCTAAATCGGATACCATTGCCACAGCAACAAATACTGAATTGATTTGTTTTGCTGCATGGTTGATGACAACACTGCAATACAAGCGGAAAATAAAACGTCTGAGCAAAGATGTTCTGAAAATAGATTGCAGATTCAGACCAATCGTATCTCGGGTTTCTTTGCACCTCTTGCTTGACCCCCGCCTTGTTTGCAAGTTGCTTCAACATGCATGAAACGCAAAATGCACTTTGATGTCGCCAAGTGCCACGCCTGCCATGCAAAGTGGAGGTCCATGTCGCCAAGTGCCACGCCTGCCACACAAACAGCCGCGGCGACAACGGCGCCAACCCAAGCGCGCCACCAGAGCCAACCCAGTGCCATACGTGCCACGCCTGCCATGCAAAGTGACGGTGGATGTCACCAAGCGCCATGCCTGCCACGTAAAGTGAAGGTGGATGTCACCAAGTGCCACACAAAGTGAAGGTCGATGTCACCAAGTGCCACGCCTGCCACGCCAAGCTGTGTGTGAGAGAGTTGTGTGTGTGTGTGAACAAATTGTGTGTGAGGGAGTTTTTTTTTGTTTGTGTGTGTGTGTAAATTGTGTGTGTGTGTGAGTAAGTTGTGTGTGTGAACAAGTTGTGTGTGAGCAAGTTGTGTGTGAGTGTGTGAGCAAGTTGTGCGTGAACAAGTTGTGTGTGAGCAAGTTGTGAGTAAGTTTAAGTTGTGTGAGTAAGTTTAAGTTGTGTGTGAATAAGCTGTGTGTGAATAAGTTGTGTGTGAATAAGTTGTGTGTGAGTAAGTTGTGTGTGAGTACGTTGTGTGTGTGAGTAAGTTGTGTGTGGGTAAGTTGTGTGTGAACAAGTTGTGTTAGAGAGTTGTGTGTGAGTAAGTTGTGTGTTGGAGATGGGGAGGAGGAGGCGGGAGGAGGAGGCAGGAGGAGGAGGCAGGAGGAGAGGCAGGCGGGCAACCAAAAACAAGAACCCCACACAAAGATGTGGGGAACAAAAAGCACACCACACATAAGGTATTTCCTGCTGATTCCTTGACGGTCTTCTTTTCCAAAATCCATGCATAACACATGCGTGGAACGGGATCGGGATTTCTGCCATTGCAATTCAGTCCAAGTATCGTTGTTTTGGTTTCCTCAGCCGCAATGGTGACCTTCTTTTCTTTGTTGGATGCCTCCACCGTTTTGCTTTCCACCTTGGAGGGCTTCTTCGTCAACGGTTTCCGCAAACTCACCTTGGGCTTCTTGGGCTCCTCCGGCGGGGCTTCTGGCGCGTCATTCGACGAATCCGAGTCAGAGCTGGGCGGATCCAGCGCCGCTGAAATTGTTCCAGGTGCAGCTGCAGTGCTTCGCACTTTCGGCGCTGGCTGCGGCACTTTCTGTGGCGTCGACCGCGTCGACTCGGGCAGCGCTTCCGGCTCGATCGCAGCAGGTGCCGGGCGCAGCGGGACGGCCTTGCCGGGAGCTCTTCGTGGTGGAGGCTTCACCTGAGCTAAGCCGTGAGAGGTTTCGAGATTTTGGGGACGTCCATGGAATGAATTGTGAAGGGATAAGTGAAACAGTAGAGTCTATGAACCACGTATGCATTCTGTGATTCTGTGATGATGAATTTTCCCAACTTGGCTAAATATAGCGTGTCTGGCTCATAGCTGCTGGTCGAAGAAGCGTACAACTTGATGGCCAATTTGGCATTCCCATTGTCTATACTGCGTATAGCTTTCCAACACCTTTCTATAGATGAAAACTACCGAAGTTGGGAAAACTATTCCAGTTACCATGGCTGAGCATATCACCATCACATCACTGGACCATTCTTGGGGTTAAACCGCAATCTGTTGGGGAGACATCCTTGCTGTTTGTAAACGGAATTCTTGGCCAGCTCAACGTCTCTGACCCACTCAACCATCGTTCTTTTCTTTTCAGTTGCTACTCCTATTGATAACAACCCCCTGAGATCCCGGAGGGTTCCTCATTATGATGCATCCCGATTCTTGCGGGCCAACCCCTTCAGTTTCTCTTCTTATTTGAAACCACATTTTCTGGGTGAAACTGCCATTTTCATCAATTTTCCAGGAAGCTGTGGGATGTACAGGGTGGTGCCACCCCCCGGCCGGTTATGAGTTGGTTTAGTTTCACCCCGTTAAACTATATAGTTACCATAATTATATCCCCCTAATCAACCCAACGCTGATTGGAGTCAGAAACCTAAACCTCACAGTTATATGTATAAACCCTAGTTCTGAATCCTAGCTAACTATAGTTCTACCGCATAACAAACCCAAGTTACTGGTATCCCACGTCCCCACCGGGTGGTTTCACCAAGTCACTGATGCCTCCTCCGGCGCATCCGCCCCGCTTTCGCTACCGTCGCTCTCTGGGGGCGCCGCCGGAGGATCCTCGTGCTGCGGCGCCGTCGGCACGGGGCGCTGCCAGAGGCAGCCCGGGGTCGGCCGTGGCCGGAACCCCACCGGAGCCAGGGTGGGTTGCCATCCCGAAGACACGGGGGACCCAAGCAACCTGGATGGTTTCCCCGGGCTGGAAGCAGCTGCTGGTGAAGTTGGGGAAAGTGTCGTTGGTGAAAGTTGGGAACTGGGGGACCAATTGAAAGAGCTGGGAGCACCGGGCAATGGAAGTTGCTCAGGGTAGCTGGGCTGCTCAGGGTAGCTGGGCTGCTCAGGGTAGCTGCGCACCGGGGGGCGAAAGCGGATGACTGCAGGGCTGCGGGGATTGGCACGGTCCATGGCGGTCAGCTGTCCATCTTGGATGTGTCTCTGACCACTAAGGCAAGTTGCAGGGTATGAGATCCTTCAATTCATTGCTCCATAAAAGTGGCAAACCAAACAAACCCATGGACCTACCAAACCAAGGTTTACCCAAAATTTGCCATCCAAAAACAAGGGCTTTGCGGGTAAGAGTTGAGTGGGATTATTCATCCAGTTTGAAGTAGCTCCGGGGTCCATTTGTCGGGGATGTAATATGTCGAACTTGGGAGCCGTTGGCTGAAGTCCATAAGTTATCATGTCATGGTACATGCATTGCAACTCTAAGCACGTCATGTCCTGTTGCACTGCTTGACCAAACCCCTTCCATTTGCAAATTCAGCTGCGGCCGGACTTGTTTTCTGCTTAATCAAACGCTGATTCTGCCCCCTAGTCCCCTAGTATTAAGTACCATATGCCTCCGAATATAACTAGATCAGGGGCCCCGTACTTGGATGGTAAAATCACCCTAGAAAATTGGTGAAACCTCTATTTCTGTTGCTTCACCAATCGGGTTTCACGAGCTGGTTTCACCAGTTGTTACAACTATCAAGAATCAACAGGTAGGGATAAACGACTATTTCACAACCAATCAACAGTGGCACTTTAATGGCTCATGCGGTTTCTCAGATTTTTCCGCCAACCCTCTATATCATTTTATCCAGAACACATGTATATGATGTGTATATATTATATAATATAAAATATATCACACATATATATATATTTATAATGAGCTAAATAAAAATATCACACATATAGACATACAGAAATACATACATAATATTACATTCTAATTATATTAAAAGATTATCTAATAATATATAATCTATTATCTCCATTTATTTTTGAAATACATGTATATATATATATATAGACAAGATATTTTTATATCACTTCTATCTATCCCCATTTAAATAAGTATAATACAAAAATACATAATATTACATTATATTACATTATACATACTATTATATATAATATTAAATATAAATGATAGGTAAAATTATTTAATGTATTATTTCCAGTCAATTAATCAATG
Organism: Cladocopium goreaui; assembly: GCA_947184155.2. Classification (NCBI taxonomy): domain Eukaryota; class Dinophyceae; order Suessiales; family Symbiodiniaceae; genus Cladocopium; species Cladocopium goreaui. Next base: position 169,814 of record CAMXCT020000123.1, on the reverse strand, counting down.
GCCATTTCAGGAACCTAAATTGGAGGTACCTACCATATATAAGGCCTATGTAAGGCCAATTTTTCAGGCCTATGTAAGGGAATATCCCCACAAAATATGGCCAAAAAAATGGTACATTTACGTACCTCCATTTTATCCTGGAGATCTCTCATTGATTGGTTACTTAACTGATGATCAATGATGATGGTTAATAGTGGTTAATAGTGGTTAATAGTGATGGTTAATCGTGGTTAATAGGCTATAAACCAACAACAATGGGAATATTATGGGTTTTTTCATGAATTTTCCCATTGATGATCATGGGTTTATATATTTTTTATGGGTTTATAAGATGGTTAATAATGGTTAAAGGGCTATTCCCATTGAATTACCCTCTGGTAAACTAACATAACTATGGAAAATCACCATTTTTAATGGGAAAATCCACTATAAATGGTCATTTTCAATAGCTACGTTAAATTACCAGAGGGTACCATGATTTACCACCAATAGTCCAGGGGTCTATGTTAATTTACCAGAGGGTAATGGGCTATTCCCATTGAATTAATTAAAGGTTTCCCCTCCTGTCCGTTGTGAGTTCCCCACGTCAGCGGCGGCTCCGCACTGCTGGCCACGTCCACCGTGGGCTCCGCAAAGGCGCTGGACCTTGGAGCCAGGAGCGGCAGGAAAATGGCCCATTTATAGATGGTTTACCTATTAAAAATGGTGATTTTCCATGGCTATGTTTATTTACCAGAGGGTATATATATATGTATATATATATATATATAGATAGATATATAGATAATGGGAAACTAATAATATTGATAATCATGATAATAATGGTAATAATGATGGCAATAAATAATAACATATATAATAGTAATAATGATGATATGGTAATATTGAAATAATGGTAATATATATATATAATAACATACAATGTGGGGCCCCCTAGTTATAAGTTGGTCTATAACCCAATCTAACTATAGTTATAACTACCATAAACCCTAGTTATTGTAGAACCAACTGAACGCTATCTTGGGGGCCCCGCTTTTTATATATATATATATAGATAATATAATGGGAAACTAATAATATTGATAATCATGATAATAATGATAATTCTGATAATAATAGTGATAATAATAACATATATATATATATGAAAACCTCTGATAGAAATATATGAGATACTATCTATTATGATCTAGATTGTATGATATATATATATATATATCAGAGGTGTAATGATTCTATAGACATCTGGGTGTAATGATTCATATTTAATCTCATCTCAATCCAATCTAACCAAATCTAACCCAATCTAACCTAATCTATGTGCATCTCTCTCTATATATATATAAGGAATAATTAGCCATAATTACGTATATATATATATATGTATATGATACAGTTACATATATGTGTAAATCTAAAGATTCTATAAGATTCTAAACACATATTAATCGATCCATCGAAAATCACTGTTTCGACCCAACATTTCTTGCGGGCTCTCCTGAGTTTTATGACGACACGGCCGGGTCCGGTGCCTGGCGAGTCCGTGTCGTGGTGGAATCTATGGTGAGATCATGGGAAAATGGTGAGAAAATGGTGGGAAATCATGCCAGGAATCATAGATGTGGGAAAAAATCCATGATCCATAGATATTCATTGCATATTCACATGGTTTTTTTTGGGGCACCATCTATTCATGGTGGAAGAGCATTACAGCAAGTTCAATGGATTAATCGGCCTGACATGGGGAAGATTTGATTTAAGTATCTTCAACATATGCGAGTATGGCTTGTGTAACTGGACGTATGCACTTTGGAAAAATGGTGGTTCAACTCAGCAATATAGAGGTTTTTGTGAGGTCTCTTACTAGGTGTTTCTCCTCACAGAAGTGGTTTTATGCTTTACACAACAAGAAATGGGATCCCTGTATGATAGGTCCTCTACCAAAGAACTGTTACCGCCAGGGATGAAGACCGATTCTGCAGAATTTGAGTTGTTTCGCAGATTAAATCAAACCGCTTCTGCAAAAACTGATCGTCGTATGAAAATATGAAATTATGTGAGAGCGTGGCGATCATCTAATCATGAACCTTGATTAGTGGCTTGTGTGTTAGCTTGACTTCGCGATTTATTAAATTTAGCAGTTGCCAAACTCCGTCTTCTATACTAGCCACCATCAGACCTCATAGTATGGGATGCCGTATAGATATCAAACCACAAAGGGGTTTGTCCGCTGCTCTCTTACAAAGAACATGGAATTGTGCTTCAGGGATATATTGCGACAATACATGGCCAATAAAACCCCCTATATTCTGTAGGACAATTTTAAGAAGGAAATTGCGAAATATGAGACACCACCAACAATCATGGAGTACTTAAAGACATTTCGAGATATATCATGTAATGTTAGTAAAACAATAATGCACCAACAATATTTAGAGGGTTTATATCCACAAAAATGGTCAAATGGGTAGTGTTTTACTGCGTGTCCAGGGTTTCCACCTCAGCCAGTCAGTTTTTACCTTGTTGCAATGGCTCTTAGACTCCCGAACAAGTAAGTTCCTCAAGAAACCGCCATATTTTTTGATGATCAAAACCAATCCAGTCACATCCCTCTACAAGGTGCTGCCCAGTTGTATTGAACCCAATTAAATAGTTCAATATATCTACCAGAAACCTAGTGAAATTTTAGATGTAAACTAACTATTTGGCACCACCTTGCAGAAGTGATGGTTATTGCTATTTTCCCCATTTTATCCCCATGATACCACCACTATTTCCAGTCATATCCAACTATTTTCCGGACATCTCCAGATCAATCCTCATGTTTCACTTTTTTCCCTAAATATTCCATGGAATTAGCCTAGGGTAAACTAACATAGATGTGGAATATCAACCATTTGTAGCAAACCATAGGTTTTCCGCATCTATGTTAGTTCCCCTGTTAGTTTGGTATTCCCCTTATAATACCATTATCCCCATGATATCTCCATGATATCCCTTGTCCACTTGTCACTTGCTGCAAAACGGCCTCCAGAGGTGTCTTCACCTGGTCAGTTGTCGGAGACGACAGCGAGAATTGTGGTATGTCATTATCTATGGCACACATAGATACATATGTATGTATGTATGTACGTATGTATGTATGTATGTATATATGTATATATATATATATATGTATGTGGGTAATAGGATATGATGGAATATAATGCGCTATCATGGAATATTTATTCGTATAAATGTAAACGAATGTATATATATATACATACACATACAACCATTCATCTTAAAACATCACAGTTTATCTATAGTAAACAATCTAATTTTACAAACCGCTCCGCATTGGTCATATGTAACATTATCATTGTCATCTTCATTATTATGGTATTCCATTGTATTTTCATAAACACACCATACAAGATATCATGTCACTATTCATACTATGCATATCATGGAAAATACTAGGATTGGGTACCATCTAATTTTAGATTATCCCAAATAAGATATCCCCATTTTATCCATAGTTGGCCAGGTGGCCAAATGGATTTTCCATAATTTATTCTGGTAACCTCGGCGATGGACGGTACAACCCGTATATATATATATATATACACATGCATATACACACAGTCATCCTGAAGTAGATAGACTTTTGTCTTTTTTTAATCATCTTCCCATTTCAGTGAGGATGTTTTGACAGTTGAAATCTCACCATCAACTACTCCAGGATGATTAGTTCTCTCATCAATCAACAATCCTGGAGATATAAATAGTTTCAATAATATAAAAAGTAACTGTAGTGGAATAATTTCAAGCACAAATCCTCCAGGATATCTGAAAATCACTTGAATAGTGATACATTATTTATCAATGTATATCAATATCAATATAATTCATATCTCAAAAGCGTTTCAACATTGATACTTCATACACCTATCATTGTCAACTCATCACGAATAACTTTCAATCATATATCCCCTCTAATCATCTATAATTGTTGATAAGCATCATTAATCAACAATTATCATATATGGGATAGTTTTCATAGATTGATGAAATATAGATAGAAATAATGATCATAATCATTGGACATTTATGATATATTGTATACCAGTCATAATTGTTGATATCATCTATTCATCACTCAGTGGAGCGCGGAGCAGGCCTTGCCTCGGTGGACCCCGGCAGTATGGACTCAGCAGGGCCAGCGGGGCCGGCGGCCACATCGCCGGAACCGCCTGCACGGTGGAAGCCCTAGTCTGGTTGGTGGTTTCAACCTACCATTGGTTGGAAATATGCTATTAATATATGGTTAATAATGGTTATTATATGGTTAATAATGGTTATTATATGGTTAATAATGGTTATTATATGGTTAATAATGGTTATTATATGGTCAATAATGGTTATTATATAGTTAATAATGGTTATTATATGGTTAATAATGGTTATTATATGGTTAATAATGGTTATTATGTGGTTAATAATGGTGATTATATGGTTATTATATGGTTAATGATGGTTAATAATAATCTGGTTGGTGGTATACCTACCCCCCTGAAAAATATGACTTCGTCAGTTGGGATGATGAAATTCCCAATATATGGAAAAATAGATGGAAAAATCATGAAAAGGCCATGTTTTGTAGGGATATTCCCTGAAATTTAGGCCTGAAAAATAGACCAAAAATATATGGTACGTCCAATTTAGGAACCTGAAATGGCCATTGATAGTATCATACTTGGGAGAAAATATCCAGCTATACCAGCTATGACTTAGGGTACCGTTTGGGTGGAGTTTTGACTTAGAGCCGAGGAAGAAATATCAAGATTTCACGCAACTTGAGGCCCAGGGGTAAGGGACGAAAGCTACCTTGGTAGGGAGCTTGGCATGAAACCACAATGAAACCAGCCAGCCGGGGGGGTATCACGGTATAACTATGAAGTTTCATGGGATTGGAGATTCCAGCCCCCCCAATACCTTGTTAAAGCAAGGACTTCAGCAGAAGGACCTTGCTTTCGTGACGAATCTCTGAGATTTCCAGGTTTTTTTTCAACCAAAAACAATCAAATTAGGATTTCACCAACGAAATGCGATATAGATGTGATTGAAGATAGATAGGTTGGATGGTTGGTTTACTTAACTAGGGTAAGGCATGGATAACAAACAATAGGGATTTAACCAATAAGTTGATTCATAACTTGGCTACAGAGGGTTTAAGAAGCAAAATAGGCGATCTAACACAGGGTTTGAACCAACACAAATTCTGATTTATGTGGGTAAATGATCATATTTCACAAACCTGGAATAGTTCGGCCATGGCTGGGGATGATTTCCCTTATGAATTTACCCAGATTTATGTGGTTCCCTGAGCAAACTGGTTCTCTTTTTTCTGGGGCACCAGTTCCAATGGACACCAGGGAGACTATGGGACGGCTTGAAGAAGATGGTTCTATGGGCTACATTCGTCCCATGGGATTCCTTATCATGTCGACATTAAGCCACTTTTGACCATGGCATATATGAGTCCTGTTCCTACCATTTGATCCTTTTATTGCTTGAAACATCGTTCTCCGGCCCTTCTGTTGGGGGTAACTGGGGAATGACCCCACAAAACTAGTTCTTTTCAACATGTGGTTTCAGATCCTAAAGCGACCCCAGCATTTTTGGGGAAGCTACAAATTTGTTTGTTGGTGAAATATATCTCATTATGTTGTATCTCTTTGTATATATATAGATACACATGTATATTCCAATTATTAAATATCTTTCTCTCTCTCTCTCTATATACATAAATTATACACACATATACATTGTATATATATATATGTATATAAATTTATGTATGTATTATATGTATTATGTAGTATCAACATTGTTGTTTTCTCAGAAAAATCATCCAGAGGGGTGATAATTTTGGGTCGCTTTTCGCGCCGACCTGACGCTTGCATCATCGGAGTTGGATCCTGACCCGGCGATGGGATTGGGGCGATGGATAATTGATGAAAATTGGATGAAGATGGATACCATCCATATAAGGAAATTATAGAAAAAAACCATTTCCAGAAAAAATATCATCACTTATATGGGAATTGATGGGTAATTGAAGAGTTGGAAGGGAATTTCTGGTTGGATTTGGCTTGAAACTCGAGAGAGTTCGCGAAGTTTGAAGAGATTCCACGGGCCAAACAACAGTGGTTCTCACCCACCAGCGATTTCGGGTTCATAAACCTGCAGGAATGGCTAGAATTTCTAATTTTTCATGGTAATCCATGATAAACAAACCAATGATAGCTGACTTTTCTGTGGATATTTTTCCAGTCAGTGTTGGAGCGTACCTTTCCTGAGGTCCGTATACCAGGTTGGATTTTACGAGGCGAGAAAATTGATTCCTACTCGGTTTTTGGAACTAGGAAATTCAATCTTTGGACACGCAAAAAATGATGTACTGCTCGTCTTGGCTATGTCTCCAAATTTGTTTTGCCAGCTAGTTGTTGGTGAAATTTCCACCGAGATGGTGGAGAAATGGTGAATTCGTAAAGTTGGCAGATCTTGGAACCAGATCGGCCTCCAGTTGTGTTGATATCGTGATTCAGCCAGCCGGCTGAATCTAGTTATATAGCTATGAGTCAGCCAACCGGGACCCAAATGGTAGCCTAAAATCAGGGCTTTCTTTTTGAACCAGTCTAGTAGAAAATGTGACTTGAGTCATATGAAATGCTACCCATATAGCTGACTGGTTGGTGGTTTCAACCCCTCTGAAAAATATGAAAGTCAGTTGGGATGATGAAAGTCCCAATATATGGAAAAGGAAAATTCATGTTCCAAACCACCAACCAGATGATTGTGATAATGGTTGATTGATGATTACAAAAAAGATTACTATCACACTCAGAATCATTATAGTGACAATAAAATATGAGTAATGTACATATATCCCAATACATCACATTACATCATCCCATCAAAACCATAGTAAACCATCATTTTTCATGGTTAAACATCATGTTAGACCATCATTTTTCATGGTTAAACCATATTTTTCATGGTTAAACCATCATTTTTCATGGTTAAACCATCATTTTTCATGGTTAAACCATCATTTTTCATGGTTAAATAAACCATCATTTTTCATGGTTAAATAAACCATCATTTTTCATGGTTAAATAAACCATCATTTTTCATGGTTAAATCATCATTTTTCATGGTTAAACCATAGTAAACCATCCCCCATGGTGGTTTTTCCATGTTCCAAACAGCATCCCGCTGCCCCAGCATCCAGCTCATCCGCCTCGATGGGCGCTGGATCCATGGCATCTCCAGTGGGGCTGCGGGGCGGTTTGTTGGTGACCTCCGGCGGCGGCCCTCTGGTAAATTAACATAGACCCTGGCAGTCATCGGGGTTGGAAGATGAGTGTTTCCATGAAAAATTGGTGATTTCCGGTTGGTCTATGTTTATTTACCATGACGGGTATCATATGACTATATATTACTTATATGTTTTCAATGATCATATGTATATATACATATATATATATATCATATTAATCAAACATATTATTTAATGCTATGTTCTGTATGTATATATAAGATGTATGAAAAGAGTCTAGATCCATTCAAGGTGGTGCTGTGAACAAGTTGGTGTGCACACCCCACTAGTTCAATATGTGGAGCACACCAATTTAGCTGACAAAAACGAATTGGTGTACATAAGCAATTCCAAATATTCCATATATCCATTTAGCTGAAAATTTAGCTATATTGATTAGCTAAAACATCCATAAAAAATCCATATATATATACATATATATATATATATATTGTGAAACTCCCTAGTTTCCTCTTGCATTGTCCGACATTCATGGCATCAGCAGGGGTTTCCACGTTCCATCCAACTCGCCGCGCCGTCCAACCATCTTTACAGTGGCGGGAGGGCAGAGGAGCCAAAGTGGAAAAGCAGGCTGCAGACAGGGTTCAGCAGTGGTCAGGTAAGGCAGCTTTCAGGGTGAAAGATTCGCATTGGTAGCGGAGCCTCCTCTGGAGGTCTCCTATAACCTAAGGGGCTTAGGTTTAATTCCCGTTTTGGGGTTAGTGCAAGGTGTATTGGTACAACAAACACAAGACAGACAACTCCAAGTAGGAAGTCGTGAGCCATGTCCGCCGAAACAACGGCGACTGTCATTGGTGGATCTCCGGCGGCAACTGCCTCTGGTTCGGATGAAAAGGGGAACTCCTTGTGGAACGTACTTCCCACTTTCGACCCGGCCAGTGATGACCCGAAGGAGTATGTGGACAAGGTGAAGTTTTTGAGTGCAGTATGTCCAACAAAGGACAAACCAATGTTAGCGCCACGCTTAGCGATGCTCATGCGAGGAACAGCCTGGGCACAAATTCGTTTGGCAGACCCAACGACACTGTCAGATCCGACTGAAGGAATCAAAACGATTCTAGCTGCTGTGTCGACATGGGAGGAGGCAGCAGAACACCAGACCTATGAAAAGTTTGAGAAAGCGATCTACCGAGTGGTCCAGAAGTCGGATGAGTCAACAGTTAGCTATGTGAATCGCATGACAGTGGCTTTCCAAGAACTTGGAGATGTGGCTCTGAAAGATGTGCAATCGTTTGTACTCTTGAGACAGAGTGCTTTGGTGCCTGAGGACAAGAAGAAGGTGATCACTATGACCAATGGTGACCTGAGCCTCAAACTGGTTGAGAAATCAATGAGGTCCCTTGCTACCAAGGTGCTGAACAGTGGAGCTGATGTCAAGAAAAAGACCTACCCAGTCAACTTCATGGATGATGATGTCGATGAGATCAACATGGTCGGCGAGGACGAAACCTGGGATGAGGATGTCATCCTTCAAAGCATGGCAGAACAAGGGGATGAAGATGCTCAAACAGTGAGCGAATTTGAGGAGCAGTTGATTGACGTTTGCCAGGAGTCTCAAGAACTCAGTTTGTGCTTTTCAGCATACGCTGAAGCCAGGTCGAGGATCAGAGACAAGATCCGAGCTAGGCGTTTCTGGCCTCCTCGAGGAGCTGGAGGAGGAAAAGGAAAGAGTGGCAAAAAGAGTGTCTTCAAAGGTTTTGGAAAACGTCGGCACCAGACGTTGGCTGACAGAATTGCAGCATCTAGCTGCAGGATCTGTGGAGCAAAAGGACACTGGAAGTGGGAATGTCCACGACGAGCTGGTGGCAATGGCCAAGGAGCTTCAAGTGGACAAAGTGCAACCTCCAATGCAGACATCAACATGGCGATGAAGGTGACGACTGGCCGCACTGATGACGAGATCGTTCAGTCGGTGACGCATGGCATGAGCCTCTCCCTGTCCGACCTCTTGGCGACGGACAACCAGGACTGTCCGGATACCTCCCAAGTGCTGCTTGAGTCCACCGATGTTCTAAAATGTGAACACGGAGTTAATGAGGAATTCATTTTTATGACTGAGAAACAAAATTTTGTGGCCCTTGACCGATATCTGAAAGTGGCATCTTTGGAAAGAAGGCTCAGGGGGGTTTGTTTTGGTAAGAGTTGCAGGACTGATTTTCTTCAGAAGCCGGAGTCAGTGTTGGTCACTGAATGTAGTTGCCCTGGAATCATAGACACAGGTGCCAGTAAATCAGTCATCGGTCGAAAAAAGGTGAAAGGGCTTATCAACAGCCTACCTGCGGCGATCCGTCAGCGTGTGCAGTTTGGAAAGTCAGAAACAGTGTTTCGTTTTGGGAATAATGGTATTTTGCCAAGTGTAGGAGCTTTGTATATCCCTTTTGGTGAGAATTGGATGAGGTTGGAAGTTGTGAATGGTGAAACACCGTTTTTGCTGTCAAACGCATTTTTGAAAGCAACGGCTGCTGATGTGTGCTCCACAGAATCAGCTCTGTTTTTCCGAAAACTGGGAATCAGTGTTCCTCTTCAGCTTAATGCAAAAGGGCTGTACACTGTTGAGCTTGCAGAAGTTTTGAAAGCCGTGTCCAAAGATCAGGACACTGTCAATTGTGCCAAAACATGAAGTTGTCACAACAGCCATGATTGAGAGTAGTGTAAAACAGAACACAACAAACAACAAGCCTGCAGCAGATGACACTGGAGACCGTGCGTGTGATCCAGCAGCTGTGGCCCAACGTTCAGAACCCAATCGTGATCCAAGTCATTATCAACGCTCTCTTCCTGAAGCTCATGGCGTCGGTGCCGAACTCGACCTATGCAGCCAAGAGTTGCCCAGTGCCGCTGCCGGATGTGGAGCTCGCTTTGTCGGTGGATCCGTCACTGGCCTACGAGAACCCAACTCAGGAGACGATCCATCGTCCTCCAGGTGTGGCGACCCTTCGTCAGTGGGGCAATCAAGTTTTCCCAGAGGGGAAGTATCAAGGGACAACCTTCATCGCGGTGTACAACAAAGACCAGAAGTACACTGCGTACATGAAGGGCCACAGTCACCTGACTTCCGCATGGGCCAAAAGCTTCCAGAACTTCGTCAAGGCCATGCACATGCCGATGGGAAGTCAGCAGACTCCTTGCCTCACACCGAAGGGGACGACAAGCCCTTCAGCCAGCGAGTGGGATCTTCTGAGCAGCCCGGGACTGAGCCAAGCTCCAACTTGCCAGAACCGTGGAAAAAGGGGGCAGATCGAGAGCGAGATGGAAGGGGAGATTGCCAAGATGGACTTGGAGAAAGACCGCGACAAGGAGCAGATGCTCGAGTCCAAGATCGCTATCCTTCAGCGAGAATTGGATCGTCTGAAGCAAGACAGCTTGTGAACCAATTCGAAGTAAGTCCTGACGAAGTACCGCTCGATGCCCATCAAGTCCAAGAGGCCAACATGTCCACTCTCGAATCAGAATTGCAAAAGAAATCTGAAAGCATTCAACGAGAGTTAGATGCTTTGGTCCATAACTTAAAGAATGATGTGGCAGGCTTGGCATCGGTACGACAGGAAGCCCATGCACCACGAAGCAAGTCAGTGTCTGCACATGGACAATGCCAAAGACTAGACCTGTTGGAGGTTTACTGTGAAGAGAATTCTAGATTGACAGAAGTAGCCTCTCAACTGGGTCTCAAAGCAAGACGATTTACCCGTGCAGACGGTGATTTGCGAACACAAGAGGGTAGAGACGCCCTTTGGAGGCTTCTGGTACGTGAACGTCCGCGACATGTTTGGATGGCCCCAGAATGTGGACCTTGGGGCAACTTCAGTCGATTGAATATGTGCCGAAGTTCCTCCACACGTGACAAAATCATGTCAGCAAGAGCAGAACAACAAAAACACTTAGAACTCTGTAATGAGGTATATGAATTTCAAATTGCCGAAGGGGGACACTTCCACATTGAACAACCTCAGGGATCAGAAGTTTTTGAGCAACCTGTTATGGGGAACATAGTCATGGGAACTCTTAGGACTGTGTTTGACATGTGTGAGGTAGGTAAGCTCAAAGTCCCCAAAGGCAACAACTACTTGAGAAAAAGAAGTGTTGTTAGGACAACTTCACGGGAGCTCCATGAAAGTTTGGATGCCCGGTATTGCAACAAAAGGCACAACCATCAGCAGATTGAAGGAAAAATTCGATACCTGGGAAAATGGATTAACCTCTCTGAGTATGCAGCTCGGTATTCAAATGGTTTTGCGAAGAATGTTGCATGGTTTCTTTTGCGAAGTGTTGGTTGCGGTGAGTTGCCTTTGGAAACTGCTGAGCTGTGCATTGAGAGCAATGATCAATCCCAGGCAGAAATTCTTGCGGCGGCGAGCGACAATAAATCTCGGCGGAAGTCTCTCCAACAACTGGAAACAGTAAAACCCCGGAAAAATGAAATTTGGGAAAACACCCATAAGACTCCTCGGGGAAAACGATTGAGGGAAGTTTTTGTCAAGGTAGAAAAGAGGGCACCCCGGGTAGGGACAATTGTGGTACCTTGTGGGGAAGAACTGTCTCGTGATTTTCAAAGCCTTTGCAGCAACATGGCTGTCAAGAGTGTCGAACTGTGTCGCGGCACGGACCGTTTCCGGCTGCCTAAAGAGAACATCAGTTTGGAGACCATTCCGCTCCGTCAGACTTTTGTCATGCACCGAGAAACTGGAGAAGTGTATGAGCTTGGAAAACCTGAAGAGTGGACAAAACTTCCCCGAACTAGAAGGTATCAGAAGTCTAAACCTGCAAAAGTTTGTGTCACTGTGTTTGGGGGATACCCAGAATCACCTTCCAGCTCAACAGCTTCTGTGCGGCGTGCTGAGACCGTTCCCGTGTCGCTTCCGATTCGTGAGAAGTCATCGAATGGAGACTCTAGTGCCGTCCATACTGCACCACCAATTGGATCCAATCAAGACCAAAATATTGTCAAAAAGAGGGTGTTGGAAACCACTGGTGATGATCCCGAAAAACGTCATTGTGTTGGTAACCACGGGGGAGATGATGGGGTTGATGATGAGTATCTTGAGGGGTTTCCACCAAAGGGGGTAGCCAAGCATGGTCCAGCCTTTTTGAGTTTGAGTAAGGAGGAAAGGGAATGGGTTAAAAGGGTACATCACCGGATGGGCCACCCGGATCCAAAGAAGTTTGCTGTTTTTCTCAAAGACACCCATGCTGATCCCAAGATTATTGCTGGAGCTTTGGAGTATCAGTGTGATGCTTGTGGAGAGTCCCAAACTGGATACTCTCTTGCACGACCGGCGGCAATTCATGCACACCTTACCTTTAATGAAGTGATAGGGATGGACACTGCAAGTTGGACTAATGATCAGGGTTTGAGGTTCACTTTTGTTCACTTTTTGGATGAAGGAACCCTATTTCACTTGGGAAAACGGTGTGCTGAGGACTCGGATTCACAATTGTCTTGTTTTGGAGATACCTGGCTTTCATGGGCTGGTCCACCGAGGCAGGTATATCTAGACCCAGCTTCTGAGTACAATAGTGATAAGTGGTTGGAAGCCATGCAATCCGAGGATATCCAACTCAAGATGTCTGCGGCCGAATCACACTGGCAGCTAGGCAGGGTAGAAGCCCATGGAAGAATTGTGAAGAGGATGTTGGACCTCATGAATGCAGAGGTTCCCATTCGTAGTGAAGAGGAGTTTGACAGGGCAATTCGTCAGGTCTTTTGTGCAAAGAATTCCATGTCACGTGTCCATGGCTTCACCCCTGAACAAGCCGTTTTGGGAGTAGCAAGACGACTCCCGGCGTCAGTGATCTCAGGAACTGAGGCGTCTAGTCACTCCTTGGCTGACAGCAATAGCACGGATGGAAATGTGTTCCATGAAGCTTTGCGTCTCCGCTGTGCTGCCCAAAAGGCTTTTGTACAAGCAGATAACTGCAGTAGTCTCCGAAGGGCTCTTTTGAGAAGGAGTAGGCCATTGAGGGATGGTTATGAAGTTGGAGATTGGGTTTTGTATTGGCGAAAAAGGGGCGGCAACATGCGTCGAGAACATGGTAGGTGGCATGGACCAGCAAGGGTGGCCATGGTCGAAGGACTCAAAGTAGTCTGGCTGACTCACGCCAACAAACTAATTCGTGCCAGTCCAGAACAGCTGAGACCAGCATCACTGAGGGAATGGAAGGCAGTAAAAGCTTCAGAAGAAGCCAAGTTGCCCATGGACCAGTTGTTGAAGAGGGCTGGACATCAGGACTATTTTGATCTAGGTGGGGATTTGCCTGGTTTGGGTGATGTTGTTTCTGGGGATGTTTCAATCACGGCTGAAGCTGAAAGCCTTCCGGAACCTGAGAGTGCGCCAAGCGTGGTGTCAGGGGAAACTGGAACACTCCCTGAAAGTGGACATGTCGAAGAGCCGACAATTCCGGTAGGAGGTTTGCATGTCCCAGTTCCAAACACTGATGATGAGGATGAGACTGCGTGGTTTGGGGATGTTTGTGATTTTGGTTCTGGATTTGGTAAGAGTTGTTGGGAGATTGATGTTACCCCTGAAAGTAACTGGGACCCCTCACAACTGGGATTAGATATCTTCCATAGTTCCACAGTTACTGTAGATGAAATGATCCTACTGGCCACGGAACAGAGAAAGAAGCGGAGAAAGAGAACAACAACTCTTTGCCAGTGCGAAAAACAAAGAGATTAAAGCATGGCTTCATCATGGTACGGTTCGTAAGGTAACAGGTGACAAGATACCTGAGCATGCTCTCATGAGGTGTCGTTGGATCCTGAACTGGAAAGAAGCCACAGGTGAAGAGTTGAAAGAGGATCTCTCTGACCAGGGCTGCCGTGCCAAAGCAAGACTAGTAATCATTGGTTATGAGGACCCTGACATTGATGTTGTCAACAATGATGCTCCGACCTTAACGAAAGATGGAAGAATGACAGTCTTGCAAGCTGTGGCATCGCATCGCTGGGAACTTTTAAGTTTCGATGTCTCCACGGCATTTCTTCATGGTCGGGGTGACGGGAGAACGCTGGGAATACACCCACCACCAGAACTGAGGGAATCCCTGGGCATGGGTCCAAATGACCAGTGTGCTTTGGATGGAGGAGCTTATGGTCGTATTGACGCTCCCTTCTTGTGGTTTTGTGAATTTAGGGATGAACTCATTCGTCAAGGGTGCACCCAACATCCCTTAGATCCCTTCGTTTTTGGTCTATACTCTGAGTCAAAGGATTCCAGCACTGGTGAGAAGTCAACCCCAAAATTTCATGGTTGTCTAGGAATTCATGTTGATGACGGTATTGCTGGAGGGGATGAGACTTTTCTGAAAATGCTGGGAAGAGTAGAAAAACGCTTCAAGTTTGGTGCTTTTGAAAAGAGGGAATTCAAGTACACTGGGATTCATTTCCGTCAATGGGATGATGGTAGTATTGAATATGACCAGGTAGCTTATATTGAGAAGATTCAACCTGTTTCCATTGATAAATCCCGAAAGCATCAAACCTCTTCTCCCTTGAATGACAACGAGAAGAGCAACTTGCGTAGCATCGTAGGAGCACTCCAGTACGCAGCAGTCCACAGCAGGCCAGACATAGCTGCGAAGGTTGGAGAGTTGCAGTCTGCAGTAAATACTGCGACAATTGCGGATCTTGTACAGGCAAATCGAGTGCTTGCAGAGGCCAAACAACATAAGGTGTCACTAATGGTACTCCCTATACAGCCCGAGCTTTTAACGTACTGTGCCTTTTCAGATGCCTCCTTTATGTCGGGAAAACGGTCTGGTGCTCATCAGGGGACACTTATTTTCTCCACAACACCTGAGCTTTTGGAAAACAAGAGGGCGATTGTAGCGCCAGTAGCTTGGGCCAGCAAGAAAGTGCCTCGGGTGGTGCGAAGCACCTTGGGAGCTGAGGCCGCTGCACTCAGCAACACAGTGGATCGACTAATGTGGATCCGTTTGTTGTGGGCCTGGATCAAAGATCCAACATGTGATTGGGCACATCCGGAAAAACTTTTGAAGTCTGAAACAACATCAGCTTTGGTGACAGATTGCAAGTCAGCGTACGATCTTTTAACTAGGACAGCAATTCCTCAGTGCTCCGAACATCGGACAACAGTGGAGTGTTTGTTGATCAGAGAAAGGCTTCAAGAGAATTGCAAAGTGAGATGGGTCTCATCACAGGCCATGTTGGCCGACTGTTTAACAAAAACCATGGACTCGCAGGCTCTCCGTACTTGCCTGGCCACAGGGAGATATGTTCTACAGGACGAAGGTCATGTTTTGAAGACTAGGTCTGATCGACGTCAGAGGCTGGAATGGATCAAGGGGCAGGCTGTTGATGAGCCTCCTGTGGAAGCTGAGTCTTGCCAAATGGCCACAACGAATCATCATGCTCAGCCATTGCAAGATTTTTGGAAATGGGGACCACAAGGTGAACTCATTAGAGTTCATGTTCGTCCTCGCGAACTCAAGTTCACTCCTATTGGAATTTTGGATTGCCCAGTGGATCTTCGTAAGCTTGAGACTTGTCGGGTCACTCAAATTGGAAAGAATAGGAGTGAAAGAGACTTTTGGGTAGGAACCAATGCTGCAAAGAATGTTGGATATGCTTGGACAGGATCAACCATTTTCTTTATTAAGGGTTAGTCATGTGACTATTTTTGGGCTATAAAGAGGGTGTGTGAAACTCCCTAGTTTCCTCTTGCATTGTCCGACATTCATGGCATCAGCAGGGGTTTCCACGTTCCATCCAACTCGCCGCGCCGTCCAACCATCTTTACAGTGGCGGGAGGGCAGAGGAGCCAAAGTGGAAAAGCAGGCTGCAGACAGGGTTCAGCAGTGGTCAGGTAAGGCAGCTTTCAGGGTGAAAGATTCGCAATATATATATAAATATATATCGTATTCAATAATATATAATCATAAATCCACTCAAAATCCAACGAGTACATCGGCTATAATCCAACTTGGTCAACGAACTCGGGGCACTTGTAGGACATCCATTTTCTCTGGTGGGATCCGGAAAAACTGGGTGCACTGGGAAAAAATCTCCCAATTGTTGATCGGATCCCTGAATCATCCAGCTATTCTGATCCCAAGTTTCATCGGATTTTGAATCATCTAAACTTGAAATCATCAATTGTTTATTTGAATTGTTTATAAAATCCGATGTAAACAATCTGCTGGATTTATTTGATGTCTGGATTTTCCATGTAAACACAAATAAACCATCCAGCTAGGGATCCCTTTGAATACTTTAGAGAAGCGCTCCATTGATCGGTGCCTCCAACAGCAACGCTTTGGATTCAGGATCTTTGGCATCTCGGCGCGACGGAAGTTTGAAGTTCTGTAAAAGCTGCCATTTCGGCAGTGAGGCTGACTTTGTTGGGATGCCTTTTTCAGGGGCAACCCATGAAACTTGGGAAGACAATGAATGAACATGCCATGAAGATTCGTGAATATCCATAGGATCTCAGAAATCATTAGGGATATGTCATCAACATTGGGAATGTGGATGGATTCCTGAGTGAAGACGCCATCTGACGCCATTGCCGTGCTGCAGGCCACATCCGGGTCCCTTCGTGTGGAAATCAACCACCGCAACATCTCACCCTATTTGAAGCGACCAGCTATTCGGCCAAGTGAATTCCAATGAATGGAATCGGCCCCCCTTAAAAATGTACACAAGGTGGTGCCCTAGTTCGGAATTGCCAAGTTGTTCTATGACTTAAAAAAACTGGGGCTTATGGTAGTTGTATAATGATACACGCTTATGGTATCTATGGAATCTATGGTTCCGGGGCACCCGGGACACCACAATTTCTGACCCACTTGGATCATGGGCAACTCCACAGGGACCACGGCATCCAGACATTTTCACCCAAATTCGAAAGGTTCCCTCTCCAAAACTCCCAAGAAACCATATGAAACCATGCTGACTGCAGAAATCCATGAGTTTTACCAGTGACTAAGCAGTGACTTTCGGGAGCTTTCCCCATAATTTCCCATGGAATCTATTGGTTTCCATTGGTTTCCATGGTATGAAAACGGAAACGCCAACCGAGATGCTGCCAATCAAGGCCACTCTTTCCTGCACCGACTGCCGAAAGATCCAGATCTCCTGCGACGGAGGGTTGGGCCCAGGCTGGTTGATTTAAAAAACTATGGAAAGATCCACCATTTTATAGCTGGGTAAATCAACGGTTTCGACTGGGCCATTTTCAATAATTAGCTATGTTAAATTGCCAGTCGATTTAGGATTTGATTTAGTGTATCCAAGAAAAAACTATGAATATAATATAACATATAAGATAATATAAACATGGAAATGGATACTTAACACCTAAAAACCGTCATAAACCGGATGGTGATCTCACTATGTTTGGGCTGCTTCTACTGGCTGCACTCGATCTGCAGTGGAAGATCGTGGTGAAAATCATCGAATTACTACTTACTGGTGACTCTGACATCACCCATAGCGATTCCATTCCCAATGATCAAGTCGAATATTGCTAATATCATCCCAAATCAGCCATCAACTTGAGGTTTTCCAGTTTTCACCATCTTCCCATCCCATCTCCCAAAATCTTCCCATCCCATCCCCCCTCAAAAAAGGCCCCCAAAACGCCTCGATGGTGGGATCTGGTGCTTCAAACATCAACTTCACCTGGAGCCATGGGGAAATCCCCGAACATGAGGAACACGAAAAAGATGGAGGTTTTTCATATGGGACATTCATGGGGATATTCATGATATTAATGAGTTCATGGGGTTTAATATGGGATATTAATGATACTAATGATATTATTAATTATAAAAAACCATTAAGAATGGTGGTGCCAAATGATCTACTTTCCATGGTCTTGCAGATCGGCAATGCCAGATACCCTGCGGTAGATTCACAGAGACCCCCTGTCATGAAGGTTTTTGGGGTTGGAACATGAGTTTCCGCCAAGAAACCACCTACTGGAGGGTAACTGACCAATTTTAGATAAAGTTGCCTCCCCCATCAAAATTCGCCCCCCCGCCTATGCTAACCCAGGATTTAATCATCTTTTTATTTCTCCCAAAGGGGGCAGTATCAGTTTTTTAAGGACGACGTATCAAACTTTTTTTGGAAACTCCTCCGGTTCTTCATCAGCAGGATGGTGTACGATCCTCAAAATTGACTTGGGCCCCATACCGACAGAAAGGGACGCCAAAATGATCGGTTTCTGTTGGTTTATAACTACAACAACTAGGGTTATGTGGGCTTTATCCATCTCTATAGTTGGATGGGTATGGGATGTTTGGCAATTTGACGAATCCACAGAGGTTCCCCTTTCTATAGATATTTGGTTTATGGCAAATATATCTATAGTTGGATGGGATTATAAACCAACTTACAAACGGGGCATGTACACACACGCACACACAGACATATATAATTATCTAAATATATATATATATATATGTATAATTTATATGCATATACATGAGGGGATTTACTGCGGTTAGCTACAGATATCCCTTGGGTCCATCCTAATAGCTGTAACAGTCAAAAAAAACAGTCTTTATATTTTGGGCGAACGTTGTTTTGAATGTTTTCCTTCGTGCCAAAATTTGTGCTTTTTGGTGCTCTCCTTCGTGCCACAAACCGTGCTTTTTGGTGCTCTCCTTCGTGCCAAAAATCGTGCTCTAGATCGTGCTCGCTGTTACAGCTATTAGGCTTGTGTCAAGATATCCCCATTTTTGGGGGATATCCAAAAACCATTTTGGATGGTTGTATTCATTGCTCCAGTTACAAAATGAACGCTTCTCGCCATTTCTTGCCCCAGTTATGTATGGATTATGTTCCCGCTGTTTGGTGGTTGTACCATTGTTACAATACTATATCATCATTTCCCTATTCTACTATCCCCATAGAAATGCCATGAAATCCCATAGAGACATTAGTCTGTCAATATCCCCATTATTACTATATCCCCATGATTATTATCATTATCAGTATTATTGCTATATCCCATGGGTCATTACTATATCCCCATTGTTTTACCACTATCCCAAACAAAAATCCCAGAGAAATCCCCGTATGAACACCTTATCCTTATCCTATTATATTCCTATTATTGTACCACTATCCCCATAGAATTTTACCATTTTTACACGATTATATCATTATATCATCATTATACCATTATCCCCTTAAAAAAATATAAAATTACCATGAGACCGTTGTTTGGTGATCATACCATTGTATCCCCAGTATTATACCACTATTCCCAGAGAAATCCCATAAAACATCCTATGGAAATCTCCCCCACAGCGCCTTCACGTTGCTCACGGCGCGGAGCCACAAGTCCTTCTCGTCCGCGTTGCGAGCGCAGAAACGATGACTCGGGGAAGCAGTTGTGGAGGCGTTGCGTGAAGGTGAAACCCAGTGAGACGTTGACCCCCAACAACATAGAAAAGTAAAATGCTACTCAAATAGTGATAAATCACTTTTGTACTATAACTATCTACCAGCACTGAAATCAAATCCAAACCCCTACCAACAAATATCAACCACCTGCAATGAGTTCTACAGTAACCATCTTCTCGATTGATTCACTCTATGATCTCTTTTGCAGGGTGGACAATGATCACACGGTCACTTACGGTTTCCGTGGCAAAACTTGCCAAACAAATTTTGCAAAAACTATTAGGCCATCTGGTTCAACTGTAAAATCTACCAACCGGAAATGTTGAGAGATTCTTAGGTGATTGTTGAGGCTGATAAATATCATGACATAAATGTGGTGATTTTAGTTCATCACCATCTCAGCTCATGATGGTGATGATTTTCAACTCATAATTCATAATGGTGATGATTTTTATGATCCTCCATCACCAAAAGGTATACCCCTCTGTAAAGTAACATATTAATGTGGTTTTAACCCACCATGTGTAGATTTTTTCAGAGGGAAACCATGGGTTTTCCCCATCTTTTTCTATGTCCCCAGAGTAAACCACCGGTTTTCCCGGCAGCAAAAACTGCGGTGCCCAGCTGGTCGATGCCAAAGACGTTGCAGTACACGCCCGAGCGAGTGGAGACCTAGGACAACCATCTGGTTATTTAACATAGCCATGGAAAGATCCACCATTTTTGATAGGTAAACCCAGGTAAACCATCTATTTCTATGGGCCATGGCTTCCATGGCTATGTTAAATAACCAGAGGGTATATATATATATGTATATAGATATACATGGATGTACATACATGGCAGTTATGTGAAAAATTACAGATATCAGTAAAATGGGACTGGTCACATAGATGCCATATTAATAGGATCATAGTCCCATATGGCAGTGTGTCAAAACCAATAGTACCCCTTCTGTTCACATCAAAATAGCTGGGTTAAAATGGATGTTCATCCCCCTAAAGTAATGGTATTTTCATAGGTATTGATCCATACCCATATTGGATAATTGGGAAAATATCTGTTGTATATTATATTGGGGATGATATTGGATAACCCTGATGATATATCTGTTGTATATATCTGTTGTATAATCCCATATGATCCCCTAAGACAAGCCATGAAAATTCCTGGTCACATAGCTTGGGCCACTGACGGTGGTGGACTCTGACAGCGCCACGGTCGAGAGCTGCGAAGCGATAAGGGACCATTTTCCATAGAAAATGGAGGTTTTCTAAGGGGAAAACCATGGGAAAAACCATGGGAAATCCACTCAGAATGAGGTTTACATCGTTGTTTCATGGGTAAAACCATGGGAAATCAATGGGAAATGGAATCCACTTTCATGAAACGTGGAGGTTTAATGAGGCTTATAGTCGGGGAAATGGGAAGATCATGGGGAAATCTACAATAAATGGAGGAAACACATGAAACAAATTATGAAATGAATAATGATGAAAACATGTCCAAAAATAATCCCATAGGTCAATGAAACATCCCCCAAGGGATGACTTCAAAGCGAGCTCGAGAAGTGGTTTCGATGGAAACCATGGATGAAAAAATGTAATGGATAAGCTTCATTTACCAAAAACATCCAGAAACCCTGTGTGCTTTTGGTTTGTTTGTTTCCATTCATTCTCGTTTTCGATGGTTTTCGATGGTTTTCTGCCAACTTCTTCCTAAAACCGTGGTCAATCTTGGACACTCTGCAGTCAAAAATTCGGCATCAGATTCATAAGATTAGTTCGCCATCAATCTTGGATACATCTAATAAATACCCTGTAATCTGGTAAACCCAAGCCCACTATCCCCATGCCCATGTTTATGGCTTGTATAAACCACACCCAAATGGTAGGTTTATGGCATTGGACAAGGGTACCCGCCTCGCGGTCGCACCAGGCATCGCGGTATAAGGTCATCTTGGACTCCCCTCCCGAGTACCTAAGGGACGGCCGTGCGATTTCCCCGTGACCGATTCTGGCACCAAAAAATCCAGGTTCAGATGGAGATTGAAAAGAGTGTTTTTAGGAGACCAAAATAGTGTTCAGCTAGTTTTGTCAGGTGTCATCTTTCGAGTCATAGTGTCGAACTATTTTTGGGGTGTGACACCAGGAATCCAAGCTGAAGTCGTGACTGCATGGAAGCTCTCAGAATTCATCAGTTTTCAAGAGTGACCTGAGGATTTTTCATCATGGCTTAGGTGAAAGATGGGGGAACCATGTATAGCAGTTACTGTGACCTTTCAGTTTTTGAGGTTTCTGAAGAGTTATGGAATGGTGGATTGGAGATATGGTCATGATTTGGATCTCCCCTCACTGGAAGTTCGATGATTCGATGACATGACCCACCTTTTGCTCTGACTTTGGTTCCAAACATTTTTTTTAAAAAACAGTACACAAATCAAATCTATCCCCTTTGGTGACACCAAAAATATCACCCCAAATAGACAAGTTGATTACCTGGTGTCCCGCACATGGGACCCATATGTTGATCCAAGATCTGGGTTTCTCTAGGAATGAGGCGATCAATTTTATCCACTGCTAAACATACAAAAAGCTATTGAAACTGGCCATTGAAGTAGTGGATTTACCCATTAAAAATAGTGATTTCCCAGTTCGCTATGTGAGTTTACTGGAGGGTATCCACTGGAATGTTTTTCACATCGCAATGGACCATCTATAAACGGGCGATTATGCGATTATCCGTTGGTTACTAGAGGGGAAACACTGAAGACGTCGCGCCGAGTGTTGGTTTTTGATTGATTCATTGATGCTTATTCCAAGACTATATCTACTATATCCCCGTCATATCCCCATCATATCCAATTCATTTCTTATTAACTATTATTATAAGCTACTATATTCCATAAGATATCAATTATCACCATGTTGAACTTGGCCCTGGTTTCCAACCATCATATATCAACTATATGTCAACGAGATCCCCCTACAAGTTGTGGCCCCCCCAAGGATAGCAAAGTTCATCGGGTTTATAAACCAACAAACATCACTGTCACTGGGTCCACGTTGTAATGCATATGTATATCACATATAATCATCATACATCAACATATAATCATCGTATATCAACATATAATCATCACATATCATCATACAATCAACATGTATCATCATACAATCAACATGTATCATCATACAATCAACATGTATCATCATATATCATCATATATCATCATATATCAACATGTATCATCATATATCATCATATATCATCATATATCAACATGTATCATCATATATCATCATGTATCAACATATAATCATCGTATATCAACAAATAATCATCACATATCATCATACAATCAACATGTATCAT
Source organism: Cladocopium goreaui (assembly GCA_947184155.2). Classification (NCBI taxonomy): domain Eukaryota; class Dinophyceae; order Suessiales; family Symbiodiniaceae; genus Cladocopium; species Cladocopium goreaui. The sequence continues at coordinate 146,679 of CAMXCT020000123.1, read as the reverse complement.
CATATAATCATCATGTATCATCATACATCAACATATAATCATCGTATATCAACATATAATCATCACATATCATCATACAATCCACATGTATCATCATATAATCAACATGTATCATCATATAATCATCATATATAATCATATATAAACATATATCATCATATAATCATCATATATCAACATGTATCATCATATATCATCATATAATCAACATGTATCATCATATAATCAACATATATCATCATATAATCATCGTATATCAACATATAATCATCATATATCATCATATAATCAACATGTATCATCATATAATCAACATATATAATCATATATCAACATATATCATCATATAATCATCATATAATCAACATGTATTATCATATATAAACATATATCATCATATAATCATCATATATCAACATGTATCATCATATATCATCATATATCATCATATAATCAAAATGTATCATCATATATAAACATATATCATCATAGAATCATCATATATCAACATGTATCATCATATATCATCATATAATCAACATGTATCATCATATATAAACATATATCATCATATAATCATCATATATAAACATATCTCATCATATAATCATCATATATCAACATGTATCATCATATAATCACCATATATCAACATGTATCATCATATATAAACATATATCATCATATAATCATCATATATCAACATATATCATCATATAATCATCATATATAAACATATATCATCATATAATCATCATATATCAACATAGAATCATCATATATCAACATGTATCATCATATAATCATCATATATCAACATGTATCATCATATATCATCATATAATCAACATGTATCATCATATAATCATCATATATCAACATATAATCATCATATATAAACATATATCATATAATCATCATATATCAACATGTATCATCATATAATCATCATATATCAACATGTATCATCATATATAAACATATATCATCATATAATCAACATATATCAACATGTATCATCATATAATCATCAAAGATAAACATATATCATCATATAATCATCATATATCAACATGTATCATCATATAATCATCATATAATCAACATGTATCATAATATAAGCATCATATATCAACATGTATCATCATGTATAAACATATATCATCATATAATCAACATATATCAACATATATCATCATATAATCATCATATATCAACATGTATCATCATATAATCATCATATATCAACATGTATCATCATATAATCATCATATATCAACATGTATCATCATATATAAACATATATCAACATATATCATCATATATCATCATATATCATCATATATCAACATATAATCAACATATAATCATCATACAATCAACATGTATCATCATATAATCAACATGTATCATCATATAATCATCATATATCAACATGTATCATCATATAATCATCATATATCAACATACATCATCATATAATCATCATATATCAACATGTATCATCATATATCATCATATAATCAACATGTAATCATCATATAATCATCATACAATCAACATGTATCATCATATAATCAACATGTATCATCATATAATCAACATGTATCATCATATAATCAACATGTATCATCATATATCAACATGTATCATCATATATAAACATATATCAACATATATCATCATTTATCATCATATATCATCATATAATCATCATATAATCATCATATAATCAACATGTATCATCATATATCATCATATATCATCATATAATCAACATGTATCATCATATATCATCATATATCATCATATAATCAACATGTATCGTCATATATCATCATATATCATCATATAATCAACATGTATCATCATATATCATCATATATCATCATATAATCATCATATATCATCATATATCATCATATATCATCATATAATCAACATGTATCATCATATATCATCATATAATCAACATGTATCATCATATATCATCATGTATCATCATATATCATCATATAATCAACATGTATCATCATATATCATCATATATCATCATATAATCAACATGTATCATCATGTATCATCATATAATCAACATGTATCATCATATATCATCATATATCATCATATAATCAACATGTATCATCATATATCATCATATATCATCATATAATCAACATGTATCATCATATATCATCATATATCATCATATAATCATCATATATCATCATATATCATCATATAATCAACATGTATCATCATATATCATCATATATCATCATATAATCAACATGTATCATCATATATCATCATATATCATCATATATCATCATATAATCAACATGTATCATCATTATCATCATATATCATCATATAATCAACATGTATCATCATATATCATCATATATCATCATATAATCAACATGTATCATCATATCATCATATATCATCATATAATCAACATGTTCATCATATATCATCATATATCATCATATAATCAACATGTATCATCATATATCATCATATATCATCATATAATCAACATGTATCATCATGTATCATCATATATCATCATATAATCAACATGTATCATCATATATCATCATATATCATCATATAATCAACATGTATCATCATATATCATCATATATCATCATATAATCAACATGTATCATCATATATCATCATATATCATCATCATATATCATCATATATCATCATATAATCAACATGTATCATCATATATCATCATATATCATCATATAATCAACATGTATCATCATATATCATCATATATCATCATATATCATCATATAATCAACATGTATCATCATATATCATCATATATCATCATATAATCAACATGTATCATCATATATCATCATATATCATCATATAATCAACATGTATCATCATGTATCATCATATATCATCATATAATCAACATGTATCATCATATATCATCATATATCATCATATAATCAACATGTATCATCATGTATCATCATATATCATCATATAATCAACATGTATCATCATATATCATCATATATCATCATATAATCAACATGTATCATCATGTATCATCATATATCATCATATAATCAACATGTATCATCATATATCATCATATATCATCATATAATCAACATGTATCATCATGTATCATCATATATCATCATATAATCAACATGTATCATCATATATCATCATATATAAACATATCGCTTTGTAACTGATGTTTCTCTCCCCAGTCGGGCCCCATTGGACAGGACCCTCTTTTTTTGCGGGTCACGCATGGAGCTCTGCATAGACCAGCTGGCAGGTGTCCATGGCCGAACCGTGCAGAAGGAAACCGGCCTCGATGCGACGGGGATGGGGATGGGGGGTATGAGATTTCCCAAGTTGGGGAAGCTCTGGAAGCTTTGGACTTCTATTTGTTGATGTTTTTTAAAATTTGTATGCCATGTTTCTTTTAAGTTGTCACTGATGTAAAAAAGCATCTTTTCTTCGACGACTGAGTTCTTTCTCATTGAATTACATTGAATTAGCCATTGAATCGTCCGTTCTCCGATGGCAAACACCAGCACTTTTGTTTGGATAACTCACCATTGTTCTTGGATCAAACCGTATGTTTTTGGTCAAAAACACAGAATTTAATGTACGCCCCAACATCATTTTGTTTTGGTGAAATCCCCAAATTGTTGTTGCTGAAAGCCCACTTTATATACAGGGCTCCAAAGTTATGTAAGCCACTCTATAACTCAATTTTTAGGTTAGGATCTCATAAATCACCTGATTTTTTTGGGGGGGTTCTGAGAGGAAATTTTATGTGGAACCCCCATGGTAATTCTTTCAGCTCCCTTCTTTCTGGCGAACTCTCCAACTCTGTTGGTGATTCCAACATGTCATATTATCATAACAACAACAATAATGACAACAAAACTAACAACAACAACAACAAGAAACACTCATTGTTATTGTTTGCATTATCACTACTAATGTTTATTGTGGTTAATATTCTTATTGTAATCCTTGTCCTTGTTATCAGTGTTGCTATCTATAGACATTATGCCTACCCATGTTATCACTATTATTGTTATTGCAATACAATTATATCCATATTACTATCATATTCCATATTATTACTGTTGATTGTTGTTATACATCATTATTAATAATGTGGTTAAAACAATAATAACCTACCCATTTGGGAATGGTAAACATAGCACCTATAAAGATGATGATGACTGGGGGATGGTAAACATGACATTGTTTTAACCACATTACGATTGTTTATAATAGATTATTATCATTTGGTTAATCATTATTGTTGATTGTTGTTATACATAATTATTATTTGTTGTTATACATAATGAAAATTATTATCCATTAATAATATGAAAATACAATTAATGCATTAATAATCCAATAATCTATTAATGATAGTAATGTTAGTACATGATTGTTGATTGTTGTACAATTAAATATGCATTACTATCATTTACTATCCCCATTGATTTCATCCGTTTTTCAACTGTTAGTTCACCGACAGGAAGGGCCCCGTTATAAGTTTATAACTGGAAATGACCCCCGAAAAACTATAGTTAGATCATGTGGATTATCCCCTATAAACTCTAGTTTTCCTCAAGACATTTGCGGCAGCCAGTTCGTACTGGGGTCCCTGCACGAAACCATCATCCCCTGTAGATCATTTGCTAAAAAATATGGTGATTTTCCAGTTCGCGAACTGTTCACCAGAGGTATCATTCATCTAATGTGGTTAAAACAATGTCATAAACCACCCCATTTTGGATGGTTGAAAAACCACCCATAAAAATTGTGATTTGGGGGATGGTTTATTATCTGGTTGGTGGTTTGAACCCCTCTGAAAAATATGAAAGTCAGTTGGGATGACTATTCCCAACTGAATGGAAAAATCATCCAAATGTTCCAAACCACCCACCAGATGATGATTGCGATTATGGTTGATTGATGATTACTAATGATTACTATCACACTCAGAATCATTACTAATGGTGATTTTGGGGATGGTTTATGACACTGTTTTAACCACATTACGATTGTTGATAATAGATTATCATCATATGGATAAACATTATTGTTGATTGTTGTCATACATCATTATTAATACAATTAAATATTAGTATTACTATTATCACTATAATTACCATCCCCAAAATCACCATTAGAGGGTACCATTCATCTATTATCACCATATCTTTTAAAGGTAAAGTATATTATTATGGTGAATCTATTATAATTCGCCAGATTATTATAATAGATTCACCATAATACTCACCATAATAATGTGAATAATTATCCTATTTATCTATTATAATTCACCAGATTATCCAAATTCACCAAAATAATAGGATTATAATTCACCAGATTATCCAAATTCACCAAAATAATAGGATTATAAATAATCTATTATAACAAATGATCATTATAGTAATAATAGGATTATCTTTTATAGTAATATCTATTATAAATAATCCTATTGTTACACGCTACTCACTTCTGAATCCGGAACGCCCTCTCTTTGCGTTCCGCGCCAAGATCCGCGTCCGGGTGGCTTCGTTGCCGGGCAGGGGCTGCACCTGCGAAAACATGGGTGACCGATGGTGTTTAATGGTTAGTTGCTGGTCCTTAATAATTGACACATTGTTTTCAATGCTTTTCAACGATTAACTAGTTGTTTCTAATGTTTTTCATTTGTTAACCATTTGTAAACTAATGGTTATTAATGGTTAACTGATGCTTATTCATAGACAAGGAATGACGAATTAAGTGTTAACATAGGAGATTTAGAGGAACACACAGAAAAAAAAAGGAACTTTAAAGCAAAGCATCAGGATTTTTAGAGAGGAAAAAAGTCGGCCTGGTCAACGTACAAACATAACGAACTGGAAAGATCCACCATGTCATAGCTGGGTAAATCAACTATTTCGACTGGGCCATGGCTTCAAGTTCGCTTTTTGTAAAAAAATGCCAGAGGCTAACTATAGATATATCTCCATAACCATATATTAACCATATATTAACCATATATGAACCACATGAATATCATCCTATGTCGCTTTATGAATTTAGACATTGGATCATTGGATTTGCAGAGTCAATTTCTCTGGGAATTTCTCCGGGATTTCACCGATGCCATAGAAAAAAGTCATGGAGCTTTCCGTTTTGTCGACCCCAAGCAATCACCCATTTTTGGTTGGGATTTTCCATGAAATCATCCAGCTAGGGAGGTATAGCCATATTTTTGGAAACCTCCATATAGGGATGCAACAAAAACACACATTCCCTTTGGAATCCCTTTTGTTGGTTAGTTACAAACCAATGATATCCCCATCACCCCATCAATATACAATTTAATCTCACTCTTATATCAGTTATATATCCTCAAAAAATCCCAATTAAATCGTCATTTTGGTATATAAAATCATACATAATTACTTGTATCAGTTCTATTCCAATAAAGTCCTAATAATATCAGTTATATCCCCATAAAGATCCTTAATAATCACGATTTACTTGGTATATCGGTCCTTAATAGGGGACAAAAAAAAATCCTCGGCACCTGCAGATCGGATGTGGGATACAAGGATTGTGTCACCTAACAACAGCCAAGGTCGCTGGCGTTGGGGAGGAACAATCCTACTGGGTTTACCCTCTGGTAATTTAACATAGCTATGGAAAATCACTATTTTTTATGGGAAAATCCACTATAAATGGCCATTTTCAATAGCAAACTGTTAAATTACCAGAGGGTATTCTTTAAAAGTGGGGGATGTATCCAAAAGATAGGGCGATTTGATTGGGGAAAATGGGCTTTGAATGCATCGGAATGGTAAAAGATGCCCCTTGAAAAAATCAGACAAAGCCGTATGAACTACTGGTCCGAGACTCACTACTGGAGATGGTTCGTCTATCAAGAATTGATAGCTTCAATGCTAGTCTCCATCGTCTCCATATGCCAATGGATGCCCAATGGATGCTCAGCAGAACCTCCACGGTCCTATCTGCTTTGGGCTTTCAAAAACAACTCTGCAACTACCCGGCCTGGTAAACGTTTACAGTTTGCGAACTTGAAAATGGCCCAGTCGAAATAGTTGATTTTCCCATGAAAAATGGTGATTTTCCATAGTTATGTAAACGTTTACCAGAGGGTAAATTTTCGGGACCTGAATGGGGTCTCAAGAATTGAATGAATTCCCAACTCCCCAACTCGATCCATAGATATCCATAGTTCGTCATCATCTTCCCGATTCTCTTCGCCAGCCCAGCACGAAGTGGAATCCCAACGCACCTTGGAGACGAGGTATCCAATCTTTTCGACCCATTGGTCTCGCTCCTCACGGAACGCCCCTTCAGATCCGATCCACTGAGGAACCTTTGATCAAACCAATGATGATAGTAGTAATGAATAACACATGATGATAGAAACCAATATTAGTAATGGTAATGACAATAACCAAAAGTCAATTTGACTGCTTTATGATTTTTTTTCTTGGGGAGTCAGTCGAAGAATTGGTGTAAGTGCTGCTTGACCAAAAGTATGGATTTATCTGGGTTTGTGCTCAAAACAAATTGGAGCCCTCACCTATCATCAGCATTTGGTACTTCCCAAACCATCCGAAGTTAGCTTATTTTAGCCTAGAACACCACGGATTTAGGATGCTTGGCAGTTCATCCACACTTTGTGGTTAGTGTCCGTGAAGTAGTTCAATCAGTTATAAACGGGATAAACCATGGATAAACCACAAAAAACATGGGAATTGAATGATCACCAAAAAGTGGTTTATCCCATAATTTTATAGGTTTTAACCATTTTTCAACAGGATATATAGCCAATGTTTATGGTTTTAAACGGGATATAACCCATATAACCCTGGTTACTCACCACCAAGCCCACCAAGGCCATGAAAAATAGCGGAGGCTCCTTATAGGCGTTGCCGCCAGTGCAAGCGAAGTACAAACACAAATCATGACCTCCAGCACGGAAGACCTCGTTCGGTGATGAAAAAAATTGGCGGAGAAATCACGTTTCACCCAAAGACGATGATCTTTTTTTCTTCTTGTCATCCATATAACCCATTAATATCGCTTCCAATCATTCTTTTGGGTTATATATATATATGATGTAAATATGATGTAATTCAATGTATATTCATAAGGGTTTCGCTACACGAATTCACCTTGGCAGTTTCGCCATCTTCGCCATCTTCGCCCGTGGCACCGGGCCGTGAGCTTAAACACTGCCCAGTAGGCCGAATGCTGTAAGGTCTTCACCTGCCAGGGTTGAACGAATCCAGGGTAGTAAGGGACACTCGTTTAAAGACGTTTCAAGACGTTTAAACAAACATTTAAACAATATTGAATTGGACATGTCTGAAAATCCTATTGGACATTTCTGAAATTCCTATTGAAATTAGACGAACATCCTATTCTGGTTGGTGGTTTTAACCATCTTGAAAAATATGAAAGTCAATGGGAAGGATGACATCCCATATATGAAATGGAAAAATCATCAAAATGTTCCAGTCACCACCAACCAGATGATGGTTTAGAAAACCCCATCTAACAAAGTAGATTACTATAATAATATATCCATCATAAAGCAACATCTTTCTTCCAAACCACCAACCAGATGAATCACTGAATCACTGAGAGACATCTGCCTGACATTTCTCCACCAACGAGAAGGGCGACCATGCGCGGTTCGTGGTCTTCCCACCTCCGGCAGGCGATTTGAGCCGTCAGAACTAGGGATTTTTCATAGTCAAATCCAGTCAAATCCAATGAAATCCAGCATTTTCGATGGATTTCCATGACTGGTTGGTGGTTTCAACCTACCCCTCTGAAAAATGATGGAGTTAAGTTCGTCAGTTGGGGTTATTATTTCCAATATATGGAAAAAAATGTTCCAAACCACCAACCAGATGATGTTAACCACTGAAAATTGGGGATTTCACCATAGAACAGGGGGATGAAGCTCACGAAATGGTGACCATGATCAACACTTGACCAACAATGGGAGTACAGCATAGAACCAGACATCTTCGCATGCCAACGGGCATATTAAATATGGATTACGCGTCTCAACCAGTTGAAGGTACTTGGATTCCAGTTAGGTTTGTTCCAGAAATGGGATACCCCCAAAATCTTCACCATTCTCAAATGGCTCTAAATTGGGCATACACACACACACCATTAAAGAAACACAGAAAGTACAGTGGTAAAACGGTAAAACCCAATAAACCATCTCAGCAATATCACCATAGATGGGTGGTTTTTACCCCCATCCCCAGTCATGTTTGTTGATGCTCAGCATTGCCTGAGATCGATTGCATGGTAAAGCCATTGGCCTCATATCGCTCTGTCGCAAGCATCTGGAAATGGAGTGGTTTTGCGGGGGGTGAAAAGGGGACTCGGGCATGGAAAAACTGTGGTATGGAACCCCAATTTATGGTATCTTCAAAGGGACAACTCATGAAACATGATGATTCAGCAGTAGATGCAATGAGTTTCTTCCAATATTTTCAGACAAACATCATGAGAGACATTCAAATATTTCAACGAAAAAATGCCACAGTTTTCAGAAAACCCCATTTTTCTCACCGGAAAATCCGATTTTTTCCGTCCGGTTTTTGGCTTCAGTACTGCCAAAAATTGCCAAGTCACGTAAAGTGCCACAGTCATTTGCTGCACTGACTCCTGGCGATGGGAACGGTGGGAACGGTGGGATTTTTCTGGCCAAGTTATGGCCCAAAAAATGGCCAAAAGATGGGACAATGAACGAAGATGATACGCCAATGGAGTGGATGGATTTTTCCCAGGAATTTCCTTTGAAGATCAGAAAAAAACCATGGCTAATAAACCATCAAAGATGGATGTTCTGTACCAATTCCAGGAGATTTTGGGCCAAAAAATGGATGGGCCAAATCTGTTTTCCGAAAAACTTTCAGCTTCCCAAGTTCCGGACGTAGATTCTACAGTAGTGAGACTTACAGATGCTAACATCGCGAGAAACTCCAAGGGATTCTCTCAGAAACATGGATCATGTTTACTTTTTTCGGCTAGTCGAATTTTCACATCCCCAAACTGCTTGCAGAAGAAATCGCATGTCGACATGGCCACATAGTTACGCCAATAAACTTGCTGTGTCACAGAGTCAAGGCTTCCATTTTTTTCTGGCACGACACTCCTCCAGCTTGATTTGCATCAGGGTTCCGACCAACAACCTCAGCTGATGGTCATCGGGTCATCTGACCCCAAATGCAAAAAAAAAACACATGGATGTTTGGTGCAAAAACCGATCCTTGAGATCTAGGTGTCGAACATGTGACTCTACAAATACTCACATTATCTCACATTGATATCGACAAGCGGGAGATGTTGAACAGCAAAAATCCAGAAGATTTTGACACAAACTGTTGCCCCTCAGTTATGCAACCGTTGGTTTATAAAACCAATTGATTGGTTCCTTTTTTTTCTTCCAAAAACCCAACAGTGAAATATTGGTAAAGATTTACCATAGATTTACCATAGATTTACCATAGATTTACCATCAACTCAGCTCACATAAATCAACTATCAGTTCCCAAGGTTTGCTGCTTAAGTCCCAATGTTTGATGGTGATATCGCTTCTCTCCGTGGTTTTTGTGGTGGTTTTTCATCGAATTTTGATAGTTGAGTCCCTATTGTTGATGGTTGTATCCTTATAAAATCAATACATCCAAATTTTGGTTGGTTCAACCCAATTAGCAAACATGAATCAACTATAACTTCTCTAATTCTTGGTCGTTAAATCCCAAGAAAACCGTTGGTTATCATGTGGGTAATCTCACAATAAATGTGATCAACCACCCATTTGGGAATGGTAAACATACCACTTATCTGGTTGGTGGTTGACCAACCCCTCTGAAAAATGATGGAGTTCGTCAGATTGGATCATCATCCCAACTATTGGGGAAAATATCATCCAGTCATGTTCCAAACCACCAAGCAGTTATTTATGGTGAGAAATCAGAGTTTCTGGCATTGTTTTACCCACAAAATCCTCCGCTTCTCAATGGTAAAAACCATGGGTAAAAACACGATCGAAAACTGGGTGCCCTCGCGGATCTCCAAGCATCGTTTCTGCTTCAGCCGCTTGGTACGTTGGAACCTCAGCGGCGACAATTTGTGCTGTGGATTTGGTTTGAAAAACCTATGGAGGAATAGGGATTTCATAAGGATTTCACAGGGATTTTAGGGTGATTTATAGAGATTTATAGGGGAATTATAGGAATTTAGAGGGATTCTATGGGGATTTACAGGGATTTATAGTGGATTGGGATTTGCGGGGATTTATAGGGATCTTATGGAGATCTGATGGGCATTTTATGTGGATTTTGGGTGTCAGAATGGTGATTCAAGCATCAACGCAACAGGCCGCTTTAGCTTTTAGTGATATGTCTGACAAACTGAAGGTTTTGGCCTTGAAAACCAGGGTGTTCCTCTGGGTTGCGGAGTCGCCAATATTCAAAGAAACTATCTTGATCAATTCCAAGATGGCCCGATCAATCAGCATCCACGATTGACATTCACTATGAGGTAAACATCGCTTTCTTACTGGCTACGATCTTCATTTTTCTTGGTGAACCGTCACCCTATTTTCCTCCAATTTTCCCATCATTTTGGGTTTTTCCCAGAATTTTCGCATCATTTTTTCGAATTTCCCATGTTTTTCCCATGATTTCTGGGCTTTTCCCAGCCTGCCATCGGTGACCCAAAAACCACCGGCACCCCGGCCGCGCGCAAGCGAGGCCCCGGGGGCAACTTACCACGACCTCGGAGGGGATCAGGTTGGGATCTTGGAATCAGAAAATATCATGATAATGGATATATTGGAAAGTTATAAAATTATATTATATTGGATAATATTGATAATGGATAATGGATAGATAATATTGATAATGGATAATGGATAGATGATATTGATATATATTATAGTTATTCCCAATAATCAACAATATTCCAATAATAATCAACAATATTAGTATGATAATATTAGATTATAGATATTCCCAATTATATTATGTGATCAAATCATTAGGATATCTTTCATTGATCATAATATTGATAGTAGATGGATATATTGGAAAGTTATAAAATTATATTATATTGGATAATATTGATAATGGATAATGGATAGATAATATTGATAATGGATAATGGATAGATGATATTGATATATATTATAGTTATTCCCAATAATCAACAATATTCCAATAATAATCAACAATATTAGTATGATAATATTAGATTATAGATATTCCCAATTATATTATGTGATCAAATCATTAGGATATCTTTCATTGATCATAATATTGATAGTAGATGGATATATTGGACAGTTATAATATTATATCATATTGGATAATATTGATAATGGATAATGGATAATATATTAATATTTTCTGATTATAATATTGATAATGGATATGTGACAATATAGATAATATCAATATCCATATAATATCATTGATCATATAATAATCATATAAATATCTTGCTTAATATTATGATATGTTCCCAATAATATTAATAATCATAGATAATATATTAATATTTTCTGAATTTAATATTGATAATGGATAGATGATATTGATATATATTATAGATATTCCCAAAAATATAATATTGGGAAGTATTCCATATTATTAATCATATTATCAGTATATAATATTAGATGATATGATATTGGAAAGTTATCATATATTATTCCCTAGAAAATTATCATACTATCATGATATACTATAATGGTATATTATTCTGGCTTATCATGATTGGATGATAATACTAGATTAATATAAATATATGAAATATATTGGAATCATAAAATGATCATTTTTGATAGTGATAATCAAATTCATAGTAATAATTAATAGTAATAAGAAATAATAGTTGGAATCATCTTGGAGATCATGATAAGCAAAATGATAAGAATAATAGTAGTAATAATAAAAGTACTGCTAATAATAATAGTAATATAATAACAAACTAGATGTTTCCAATAAAAATAAATTATGGTGTGTTAATGATTACTAATCCAAAGTATTGGAGATTGATGAGCGATTACGATGAGTGTCAGCACATGTCAGCATGGTATTAGCATGACAATAATAATCATCAGTGTTATATACTGTAGCTAGGATACAATAATTATAGTTATTATTGTCATGATAATATCATAGTTATACTCACTTAATATACCAATAATTCTTATAACTAGTTAGTACTATATACTTGTTAGTTTATATGACGTGAGTATGCTTGCCATTTCGGATGGATCGATTTCACTGGGTCTCCCCAACCACTCTCGGGCAGCTCCTGTCGGAGGTGGGTGGACCCCAATGACTAAAGCTCCAGTTAGTGAATGTGAAAAGCCAGAAAACCCAGAACTAAACTTCAACTAAATTTCAACTAAATTTCAACTAATTAGTGAACTAAACTTTATATCAAGTAAATTTCAAGAGTGAATCTTGGCGACCATCCACTTTAGTGATCCATAGTGAACCAATTGATCAGTGAATGTGACGCCTCCAATTGTTGTTTTCCCTTAAGACCGATCCAATTTTCTCTTCTTTCTTCATCCAGTTCTGGGAAACGTAAGCAATCATCATATTCAGGAATCATCAACAATTCCAGGTGGCCACAAATCACCTATCAGTTGAACAATTCGACCAACTCATGATTCTTGGTGATAAATCCTATTCTACCATATTGAACCACCATAAAATGCTAGCATTGTATATTCATATAAATTCCCGTAAAAAAAAAGAGATCTACTTAAACAAAAAAAACTGCTGGAAAACTCAGCAAATCTTCGCCCTTCGTTCTTCCAAGCGGCTCCCCATTAAGGAGCCTTGAAACCTGGAACCGCAGGGTAGCTGTGGTTCACCTCCAGGTCATGTTCCCATAGTCCTCAGGCGATGTGAAGAATATGGATTGAATGATTACTTGATTAACCACGGGTTTTATGATGGTTAATATGTCAATATGTGGTTAATATACTGTTAATATGTGGTTACTATATGGTTGTCATATGGTTAATGATGGTTAATAATGTTATCTGGTTGGTGGTTGAGCCACCAACCCCTCTGAAAAATGATGGAGTGAAAGTCAGTTGGGATCATGACATTCCCAACTGAATGGAAAAATAATCCACATGTTCCAAACCAGCAACCAGTTATGATAAAATTATTGGCTTATCAAATATGGATTGAATAAGTGTTTGAATATGAATTACATTAACTATCAGCTGGGAAACTCTGATTGTTCCTTGGATCTACACATCCCTCCCTCCCCACTTGCGGTTCCTAAGGAAGACCAGTCTTCTCTTCTTGATGCCCGTTGGTCGTTTCAGAGGATTCCAGCTGGTTTCCATGGGGATCCCCCAATAGCTGGATGGTTGATTTCATGGAAAATCCCAATCTAAAATGGATGATTGCTTGGGGTCCCATGACAAAACGGACCCCCCCATATCTACTGAACAGCTTCTGCTCACGTCAGGCGTACTGGGATCTCCCGGCGGTTTCGCTCGCGTTGACAAACGCATTCCTCGAAGCCCACCAGCCATGCAAACATGCCGCCTGGCGGGGTTGAATCATTTGAAGGTGGTGACCCCACTGCGGGCTATACACGATTTCACAAAACCTCTATTGGGGATGGTGACGTCCAGGTTTACATTCGCCAAATTTAGACCATTCGCGGTTTGGTATGGTTGACTATAGACCATAGGCAAGGTGGGTTCTGAAGAAATTACTGTTGTGGTAAATTGCCTCTAGTCCCAGGGTCGATAGGTTCAACTCTCATATTCTCATGAAGCCGTCCAACTCTCATTCTGTCTCCTCACGTTTCTTTCAAACCCAAATTACTTTCCAAACTTCCCACGTGGAGGTTTCCTAAATTGGGGGTATCCAGAACTCATCCAAAATTTGACCATTTCAGTATTGAAACCAATGGTGACGACTGGGGATCCCTCATAATAAAAGAAACCACGAGGGTGTCGAGCAACTTGTTAGCCAATAATAATTCCCCTAATCTTGGATACAACCAGGGTCAATGAGGTTCCAGGTATAAATTTCTTCCGTAAAACTCCAATCAATAAATCCAATTCAATCATCATTTTGGTTAAGTCATGAAATAGGACACCTATTTTTTTCAGCATCACTGAACTCACACAGCCAAGGGCATCACCCCAACTTCGACTGGAGGCTTGGTCATCTGACCTTAAGCGCTTCGTCAGGGAATCCATTGGCTTCCAAGGGAACATTGGGCATCCTAAAGTTGGTTACGGGTTTCTGGTTTAACGACGAAATCCGCCAAAAAACAACCAGCTCTTCTCTCGCAAAGCCTCAAGACCATCTGGGCAAACAGTTTTTCTTGATTCCAGAATTAGAAATACGCCAATCTTGGAGACGTTTCACCTATCATCGTTTATGGCGAGTTGGACCGAAGATTTAGTCTGTCAGAAGCATCGAAAAATCCTTCCTGCGTATCATCCCCCATATGTTGCTCACGATTCTGGCCCAAATCACATCCCCGGCTGAATTATCCAGTAAACTAACACAGCTATGGACCATGGCCCAGAGATCCAGGGAGTCGTCACCACTATGACCATTCTACGACACCACCCATATTTTGGTGGTGAAAAAAAAGGTGAGGTGAATTCACCCATGACATATCCCAAGTTATGGATAAGTCATCAAATATTAGGATAATATTAGGACAATGCAAATTTTGGCGTCTATCAAAAAATAAAAGTTGCATTATCCATAATCTAAATATGAAAAATTATGATTCCATAGTGCAAAATTTAAGCGCAAAATCTATTTACTACAAGTTTTTTTTATCATTTTTGCATTGTGGAATCATACTTGTATAAATAGAGTAGTCATAATCTGTGTTTATCATAATGGGAAAAGTATAATAGATTATGATTATGATCCATAATCTTTATAGCAATCAAAATCATAATCCATACCCTCTGGTAAACGTTTACATAACTATGGAAAGATCCACCATTTTTTATGGGAAAATCCACTATTTCGACTGGGCCATTTCCAATAGCTATTTTGTTAGTTTACCAGAGGATATCAGTAAATTGGGACTGGCCACATATATGCCATATTAATAGGATCATTATCCCATATGATCCCGTAAGACAACCAATCATGGAGGGAACTCCAATAGTAAAAATTCTTCCCTTCTGCGCGCTGAGTTCCCTCGCATCCGGTGGCAGAACGAGCATCCCGCGGCCACGTGCGCAGCGCTAAATCAAAAGCCAGGCCGCGGTGTGTCAACGGAAATGGGTCTCGAGAACCAAGCATTTTAGGATATCTATCTATCTATCTGTCTATCTATCTATCTATCTCTCTATCGATCTATCGATCTATCGATCTATCGATCTATCGATCTATCGATCTATCGATCTATCGATCTATCGATCTATCTATCTATCGATCTATCGATCTATCGATCTATCGATCTATCGATCTATCGATCTATCGATCTATCTATCTATCTATGTATATCTATCTATCCATGGATCTATCGATCTATCGATCTATCGATCTATCTATCTATCTATCTCTATCTATCTCTATCTATCCATCGATCTATCGAGCTATCGCTCTATCTATCTATCTATCGATCTATCTATCTATCTATCTCTATCTATCTATCGATCTATCGATCTATCGATCTATCGATCTATCTATATCTATCTATATCTATCTATCCATCTATCCATCTATCCATCTATCCATCTATCCATCTATCCATCTATCTATCTATCTATCTATCTATCTATCTATCTATTACTATCTATCTATCTATCTAAATCTATCTATTCATCGATCTATCGATCTATCGATCTATCGATCTATCTATCTCTATATCCATCTATCCATCGATCTATCGATCTATCGATCTATCGATCTATCGATCTATCGATCTATCGATCTATCTATCTATCTATCTATATCTATCTATATCTATCTATCCATCGATCTATCTATCTATCGATCTATCGATCTATCTATCTATCGATCTATCGATATATCGATCTATCGATCTATCTATCTATCTATCTATCTATCCATCGATCTATCGATCTATCGATCTATCTATCTATCTATCTATCGATCTATCGATCTATCGATCTATCGATCTATCTATCTATCTATCTATATCTATCTATCCATCGATCTATCGATCTATCTTTCTATCGATCGATCTATCTATCTATCTATCTATATCTATCATATCCATCGATCCATCGATCTATCGATCTATCGATCTATCGATCTATCGATCGTATCTATCGATCATATCGATCCATCGATCTATCGATCTATCGATCTATCTTATCTATCTATATATTATCTATATCTATCTATCTCATCGATCGATCATATCTATAGATCTACTAGATCATCTCATCGATCTATCGATCATCGATCTATCGATCTAATCAATCTATCTATCCATCGATATATCGATCCATCCTAATCGATCTATCGATCTATCGATCTATCGATCTATCGATCTATCGATCTATCTATCGATCTATCTATCTATCGATCTATCGATCTATCGATCTATCGATCTATCGATCTATCTATCTATCTATCTATCTATCTATCTCTATATCTATCTATCCATCGATCTATCGATCTATCGATCTATCTATCTATCCATCGATCTATCGATCTATCGATCTATCGATCTATCTATCTATCTATCTCTATCTATCCATCGATCTATCGAGCTATCGCTCTATCTATCTATCTATCTATCGATCTATCTATCTATCTATCTCTATCTATCTATCGATCTATCGATCTATCGATCTATCGATCTATCTATCTATCTATATCTATCTATATCTATCTATATCTATCTATCCATCGATCTATCGATCTATCGATCTACCTATCGATCTATCTATCTATCGATCTATCGATCTATCGATCTATCTACCCATCGATCTATCGATCTATCGATCTATCGATCTATCGATCTATCGATCTATCGATCTATCTATCTATCTACCTATCTATCTATCTATCCATCTATCTATCTATCTATCAATCTACCTACCTACCTACCAATCTATATATTTATCTAACTACCTATCTATCTGTTTATCTATCTATCTATCTAACTATCTATCTATCAATCTACCTACCTACCTACTATCTACCAACCAACCAACCAACCAACCTATCTATCTATCTAACTAACTAACTTACTAACTAGCTAACTAACTTACTAACTAACTAAACTAACTAACTAAGTAACTAACTAAACTAACTAACTAACTAACTAACTAACTAAATAAATGAACTAAACGAACTAACGAACTAACTAACTAACCAACTAACTAACTAGCTAGCTAGCTAACTAAACGACTATCTATCTAACTAACTAACTTACTAACTAGCTAACTAACTTACTAACTAACTGAACTAACTAACTAAACTAACTAACTAAGTAACTAACTAAACTAACTAACTAACTAAATAAATGAACTAAACGAACTAACGAACTAACTAACTAACCAACTAACTAACTAGCTAGCTAGCTAGCTAACTAACTAACTAACTAACTAATCTATCTGTCTATCTATCTATCTTTCTATCTATCCACATCGGACAGGAAGGTATATATATATATGTGTGTGCACATATATTCATCAACCAAAAAGGGTTGAAGGTAGCCACTGCTCAAATAACGCACGCTACAGTTCCTGATGGGTTGTACTATTCACAACTTACTATTCACAACTTGCCAAACAATAGGCAGAAATATCGAAAAATCATCCAAATGTTCCAAACCACCAACCAGTTTTTGAATGTGATTGATCAGTTGCGAAGAAAATCCAGGTGGTTAAAAATCAGTCCAGCTGTGAGGTTCTCGGATTATCCCCACGTTGCCATGGCATCGTGGCTGAGGGGATACCCCAAACCCTGGTAGAGAAAAATTTGGAGAAACTCGAAGCCCCGAAAAGATCACCGTTGCTCCAAGAATTGGAATCAGAAACGAAGGAAACTGTTTCAAAGCTAAAAATGTGTTCACACCAGTTCGAACAAATCACTTCGCCCCCTCAGATTCGACAGAATCTTCCTGTGCAGCACAACAGCACAACGACGCGCCACGCGAGCATTTTTGGAGACCCACTCAACACAGCTCTTTCGCGGTGTTCCATGGTGGGCACACCCAGGACTCCCCAGATGACCTTGCAGAGTGGCGGAGAATTGCACCGGAGATGAGGACATTTAACACCAAAGATATTGGATCTTCACTACCAGAGATGAGGCAATGAAGCACCAAACGATGGGGATTCAAGTTGCACCATTGGTGAAGATTCAGCTGCGAAAGTTGGGAACCACTTGGTGAAAATATGGATGGATAGTGACCTGGATAACCATCTCAACTAATGTTATTGGTTAATCCCCATTATATAGTGATATATCTTAATATACATTGGTGAGACTGTGGATGGTTGCGAAATCCTGCACCAGTTGATAGGTGGTAAACATCCCATTATTTATAGGGTTTCAACCAAGATGATGCAGGATTTCGCAACCATCCACTGTATATCACTAACATAAATTCATAATATATATATATATATTATATATTATATATATTATATATATTATATATATTATATATATTATATATATATATTATATATATATAGATATATCCTAAATCACTATATCATAGTAAACATAATTATTACACACACATATATATATATACATATCATCTTATAATACACTAACCATGTATCATACCTATCATGATTATAATATATGGTAACCATCTCAACTCATCTCCCAGTCGTTCCACCCGGGCCCGACCCGGGCCCGGACCTGGTCAATCTTCATCACTGTCCCAGTCGTCCAGTGGATTGGTCCCCCGCCTCAACACGACAATGTCAACTGGTATCTATAATACAACTGTAAGTATAATACCTAGGATAAAGTTATAGTTGTAGCTATAGTTATAGTTATAGTTATAGCTATAGTTATAGTGATAGTTATAGTTGCAGCTATAGTTATAGTTATAGCTATAGTTATAGTTGTAGCTATGGTTATAGTTAGAGTTATAGCTATAGTTATAGTTGTAGCTATAGTTATAGTTATAGCTATAGTTTTAGTTATAGCTATAGTTATAGTTATAGCTATAGTTGTAGTTATAGTTATAGTTTTAGTTATAGCTATAGTTATAGTTATAGCTATAGTTAGAGTTACAGCTATAGTTGTAGTTATAGTTATAGTTATAGCTATAGTTATAGCTATAGTTGTAGTTATAGTTATAGCTCTAGTTATAGTTATAGTTATAGCTATAGATAAAGTCATAGTTAAAGCTATAGTTATAGTTATAGCTATAGTTAGAGTTATAGTTATAGTTATAGCTATAGTTATAGGTATAGCTATAGTTATAGTTATAGCTATAGTTTTAGTTATAGTTATAGCTATAGTTATAGGTATAGCTATAGTTATAGTTATAGCTATAGTTGTAGTTATAGTTAAAGTTGTAGTTATAGTTTTAGTTATAGCTATAGTTTTAGTTATAGCTATAGTTATAGTTATAGCTATAGTTATAGTTATAGCTATAGTTGTAGTTATAGTTATAGTTTTAGTTGTAGCTATAGTTGTAGTTATAGTTATAGTTATAGCTATAGTTATAGTTATAGTTATAGCTATAGTTATAGTTATAGCTATAGTTATAGTTGTAGCTATAGTTATAGTTATAGTTAGAGCTATAGTTATAGTTGTAGCTATAGTTTTAGTTAAAGTTATAGCTATAGTTATAGTTATAGCTATAGTTAAGGTTATAGCTATAGTTATAGTTATAGTTATAGCTATAGTTGTAGTTATAGCTATAGTTATAGCTATAGTTATAGCCATAGTTGTGGTTATAGTTATAGCTATAGTTGTAGTTATAGTTATAGCTATAGTTATAGTCTTAGTTAAAGCTATAGTTATAGTTATAGCTATAGTTAGAGTTATAGCTATAGTTGTAGTTATAGTTTTAGTTTTAGTTATAGCTCTAGTTATAGTTATAGCTATAGTTATAGTTATAGCTATAGCTATAGTTATAGTTATAGCTATAGTTATAGTTATAGCTATAGTTGTAGTTATAGTTATAGCTATAGTTATAGTTATAGCTATAGTTATAGTTTTAGTTTTAGTTCTAGCTATAGTTATAGTTATAGTTATAGCTATAGTTATAGTTATAGTTATAGCTATAGTTATAGTTATAGTTATAGCTATAGTTTTAGTTATAGTTATAGCTATAGTTATAGGTATAGCTATAGTTATAGCTATAGTTATAGCTATAGTTGTAGTTATAGTTATAGCTATAGTTATAGTTATAGCTATAGTTAGAGTTATAGCTATAGTTATAGCTATAGTTTTAGTTATAGCTGTAGTTAGAGTTATAGCTATAGTTGTAGTTATAGTTATAGTTTTAGTTATAGCTATAGTTATAGTTATAGTTTTAGTTTTAGTTATAGCTCTAGTTATAGTTATAGTTATAGCTATAGTTATAGTTATAGCTATAGTTATAGTTATAGCTATAGTCTATAGTTATAGTTATAGTTATAGCTATAGTTATAGGTATAGCTATAGTTATAGTTATAGCTATAGTTTTAGTTATAGTTATAGCTATAGTTATAGGTATAGCTATAGTTATAGTTATAGCTATAGTTTTGGTTATAGTTATAGCTATAGTTATAGTTATAGTTATAGCTATAGTTATAGTTAAAGCTATATTTGTAGTGATAGTTTTAGTTATAGCTATAGTTATAGTTATAGTTATAGCTATAGTTATAGTTATAGCTATAGTTATAGTTATAGCTATAGTTGTAGTTATAGTTATAGCTATAGTTATAGTTATAGCTATAGTTATAGTTATAGTTTTAGTTTTAGTTATAGCTCTAGTTATAGTTATAGTTATAGCTATAGTTATAGTTATAGCTATAGTTATAGTTATAGCTATAGTTGTAGTTATAGTTTTAGTTCTAGCTATAGTTATAGTTATAGTTATAGTTATAGCTATAGTTATAGTTATAGTTAAAGCTATAGTTATAGTTATAGCTATAGTTGTAGTTATAGTTTTAGTTCTAGCTATAGTTATAGTTATAGTTATAGCTATAGTTATAGTTATAGTTATAGCTATAGTTATAGTTATAGCTATAGTTATAGTTGTAGCTATAGTTATAGTTAGAGCTATAGTTATAGTTGTAGCTATAGTTTTAGTTGTAGTTATAGCTATAGTTATAGTTATAGCTATAGTTGTAGTTATAGTTATAGTTTTAGTTATAGGTATAGTTTTAGATATAGTTTTAGTTATAGCTATAGTGCCAACAAAGAATCTGTATAAATTCCTACAACTTTGTTGGTCATGTTTCGATACTCTGCAAAAAAACATGCCTTTAGCTGGTCATTAAATCTCCCCACTATCACAAATCATCCAGCTAAGGTCGACCAAAGTATAGGTAGTTGACATAAACCCTTGAGTATAGGTAGTTGACATATACCTATACTAAGGTAGTTGGTTTAAACCCTAAGTTGGCAAAAAGTGAAATATCAGGTATAAACTAACTTAGCCAACATCAATCAACTTTCAAGGTCCACTTTTGCATAGTCGCTGAAGCCCACCTTGAAGAAAAACGATGCAAATCACAATGCTTAGTGGTTAAACCGGGAAGCAGACTCATTTCAATACTTTTTAGAATTTTAGAATATGAAATTGTGATTTGATACAGTGTTTTGTTCCAGTTTGTCCTTAATAATTTCAATACCACCAGAAAAAAACTGGGACACCCAAAAAACCCCGAAGAGTCGCCAGGTCACTTTCTCATGACCCGATAGAACTCGTCAGGGTTGATGAGGCCGTCCCCGTCGCGGTCTGCCTGACGTGCCATCGTCTGTTCTTCGGGATGATGTGGGATCATAATGGGATTACATGAGCATATATATATAATATTCGTATAGTATATATATATATATGAGGATTGTGGGCGTTGGATTCGGATTGCGGGGATATACTTTCTAAAGGTATGACAGATCTATGTATGTAATGTATGTAATGTATGTAATGTATGTAATGTATGTAATGTATGTAATGTATGTAATGTATGTAATGTATGTAATGTATGTAATGTATGTAATGTATGTAGTTTATGTAGTGTATGTAATGTATGTAATGTATGTAATGTATGCATGCGTGTATGCATGCATGTATGTATGTAAACCGATGAAAGGGCCAAAATATCCTAAGAAGTGATCTTGCTTTGCTGAGATCGCTTGAGGACTATGGGTTTGAGGAGCTAACAAAGTGGTTGGGTTGTGGGGTATCCCAGTCTGCCCCAATGCAATGTGGTTATTGATGGGTTTTGAATGGATTGTTTGTGCGCTGCAAAAAACGGCCACCTACTGTGCGGAACGAGCCAACTCGACGATTGCCCACGTCTTCTTTTGCCTTGATACGCACCTAGATGCAACTGAACTGACCTTGGACTCTGGAGCTATCACCCCCATGATCTTGATCACCCCATGTCACGACCTTTCCGTTTGCCAATGTGGCAGCAAAAGCTCTGTCTGCGGCACAAATCTGCCGAACATTCTTCAGCTGATCTTGGACTGCAGTGCTGTCCCCACCAGAGTCAGCCATGCCCCATGTCACCACTCTTCCGCCTGCCACAATGGCAGCAAAAGCGCCCAATGTGCCGTGAATCTGCTGAACATCCCATAGCTGATCTTGGACTGCTGTGCTGTCACCACCTGACTCAGGATAGCCCCAAGTCACCACCTTGCCATCGGCCAAAATTGCAGCAAAAGCAGAGTCTGTGGCACAAATCTGCTGAACGTTCCTCAGCTGATCTTGGACTGCAGTGCTGGAACCTCCAAAGTCAGGATTGCCCCAAGTCACCACCTTGCCATCTGCCAGAATGGCAGCAAAAGCATAGTGTGTGGCAGAAATCTGCCGAACCTCTTTCAGCTGATCTTGGACTGCAGTGCTGTCACCACCTAACTCAGGATAGCCCCATGTCACCACTCTTCCATCGGCCAAAATTGCAGCAAAAGCAAAGTCTGTGGCACAAATCTGCTGAACGTTCCTCAGCTGATCTTGGACTGCAGTGCTGGAACCTCCACAGCCAGGATTGCCCCAAGTCACCACCTTGCCATCTGCCAGAATGGCAGCAAAAGCAGAGTCTGTGGCACAAATCTGCTGAACGTTCCTCAGCTGATCTTGGACTGCAGTGCTGGAACCTCCAAAGTCAGGATTGCCCCAAGTCACCACCTTGCCATCTGCCAGAATGGCAGCAAAAGCAGAGTCTGTGGCACAAATCTGCTGAACGTTCCTCAGCTGATCTTGGACTGCAGTGCTGGAACCTCCAAAGCCAGGATTGCCCCAAGTCACCACCTTGCCATCTGCCAGAATGGCAGCAAAAGCAGAGTCTGTGGCAGAAATCTGCCGAACCTCTTTCAGCTGATCTTGGACTGCAGTGCTGTCGCCACCCTGTCTGGGGTCACCCCATGTAGCAATCCTGTCAGATCCGACACGCCACAAAGCAAAGGCGGCCCGTGTTGCAGCTAACTTTGGCTGCTGTGCGATGGCTGTAATGCTGTCTCCTTCTTGGAGCCCACAGAGCTTGAGAGGTTCAGTTGGTCCCAAAAGGCACCCGTCGGACGCAGCTAGCCTTAGGAAACTTTGTCCCAAAGCCTGTTGGGCAGCTATTTTCAGGTCACCAACGGTGCCATGTTGCGGGACTGAGACAGTTTCACACCACCCACTTGGCAGAGACACATCAAGCTTCAAATTGGTGTCAGCCTGACCACTTGCTATCAGGCTCTGCATGGCTGGCAAGTCTTAGTTAGTTGGCTGATTCTGGTATTGAACCCGTTACAAAAAGCGAAAGTTGCGCAATTCCTAAAACAGAAAATGACATAAGCATCGCAGGATCTCCTCATTTTCTTCCCTTCTTGGCTATGATTTTGGATGCTTTAGGACCATCGAGCAGGGCCATAACCATCAGTCTTGTAGCTGAGGTCCCCAAATCAGCTATCAAATTATACTATTCACTATTCAAACATCTGTACTATTATCTATACTATTACAAATATCTATACTATCTGTAAAGGGTGTTCTGTAACATCCATATCACTGTTCATCCTGAATTACATTCGAAAAATTACAGTTGGTTCCTATTGTTCATACTTTTTCCCCCTTTCCGTCCCCACAATTTTCAGTCATCACCACGTTGTTTGTTGATGTTGTCGGTCTGGTGATTTCCATAGTGATTACTCAACAGGTCCAACTCAGCCAGCTTTACCCCAAATGATGGTTAATATTAATGGTTATTATATGGATAATGATAGTTAATAATGTTATCTGGTTGGTGCTTTGAAGGTTTGAACACTACCCCTCTGAAAAATCTGAGTGAAAGTCAGTTGGGATTGTTATTCCCAACTGAATGGAACAATAGTCAAAATGTTCCAAAGCACCAACCAGCTATGTCATGATTCCACCAGATTTGCTGTGCAATCTTGGGATGGTTCCCTGTGCCAAACAGCGCGCAGCCAGAGCCAGATAGCATTGGGGCGTACCCAATGGCCATGGGCAACTAGACGACGGATGGCCCGAGAGCGTAGAGGAGCAGAGTCTTCTGTTGTTAGTATGGAGACACTATATTACAAGATAATATATTAAAGATGTATTATAGGCAGACGAGAAGAGTAGTATCAAGACAATATATGACTAGTACAAGACAATAGTTTGCATCGTATTTTTGTAAAGTTTTTCATACACAGAACTTTTTACAGAGACTTTTACACACAGAGACTTTTACACACAGAGACTTTTACACACAGACGCTTTTACACACAGACGCTTTTGCACACAGAGACTTTTACACACAGAGACTTTTACACACAGAGACTTTTACACACAGACGCTTTTACACACAGACGATTTTGCACACAGAGGCTTTTACACACAGAGCCTTTTACACACAGAGACTTTTACACACACAAACGCTTTTACACACAGAGCCTTTTACACACAGACGCTTTTGCACACAGACGCTTTTACACACAGACGCTTTTACACACAGACGCTTTTACACACAGACGCTTTTTACACACAGGCTCTTTTACACACAGACGCTTTTACACACAGACGCTTTTACACACAGATGTTTTTACACACAGACGCTTTTAAACACAGACGCATTTACACACAGACGCTTTTACACACAGACGCTTTTACACACAGACGCTTTTACACACAGACGTCTACACACGAACACTTTTACACACACACACACACTTTTACACACAGACGCTTTTACACACAGATGCTTTTACACACAGACGCTTTTACACACAGACGCTTTTACACACAGACGCTTTTATACACAGACGCTTTTACACACAGACGCTTTTACACACAGACGCTTTTACACACAGAGGCTTTTACACACAAACACTTTGACACACAAACACTTTTACACACAGACGACGCTTTTACACACAGACGACGCTTTTACACACAGACGCTTTTACACACAGACGCTTTTACACACAAACACTTTTACACAGATCCACTTGTACACACCAACACTTTTACACACAAACATCTTTCCACCGAAACACTCCGACACACAAACACGTTTACACACAAACACTTTTACACACAGAAGCTTTTACACACAAACACGTTTAAACAGATGCAATTTTACATACAATCACTTTTACACACAAACATCTTTACACAGAAACACTCGTACACACAAACCCGTTTAAACACAAAGACTTTCACACACAGAAGGTTTTACACACAACACTTTTACACAGATGCACTTGTACACACAAACACTTTTACACACAAACATCTTTACACAGAAACGCTCGTACACACAAACCCCTTTTCCTTTCGTGCGAAAGGGTTGCTCCAGCACACGAAAAATCGCAATTTTACCTCAGTTTTTGCCGATCGACCCTCATTTCGTGCGAAAGGGTTGCTCCAGGACAAGTAAAATCGCAATTTTACCTCAGTTTTTGCCGATCGATCCTCATTTCGTGCGAAAGGGTTGACGTTTCGTGACTCGCCGCCGGTACCACCCTCGGCCTAAAGAGAGAAAGATAAAGAAGGCGAGAGAGAGAAAAGGGAGAGAGAAAAGGCAGATGTGAAGATGAGCAGATGTGAAGATGAGCAGATGTGAAGATGAGCAGATGTGAAGATGAGCAGATGTGAAGATGAGCAGATGTGAAGATGAGCAGGTGTGAAGATGAGCAGGTGTGAAGATGAGCAGATGTGAAGATGAGCAGATGTGAAGATGAGCAGATGTGAAGATGAGCAGATGTGAAGATGAGCAGATGTGAAGATGAGCAGATGTGAAGATGAGCAGATGTGAAGATGAGCAGATGTGAAGATGAGAAGGTGTGAAGATGAGCAGATGTGAAGATGAGCAGATGTGAAGATAAGCAGATGTGAAGATGAGCAGATGTGAAGATGAGCAGATGTGAAGATGAGCAGATGTGAAGATGAGCAGGTGTGAAGATGAGCAGGTGTGAAGATGAGCAGATGTGAAGATGAGCAGATGTGAAGATGAGCAGATGAGATACAGACCCCCACTATTGGAAGAACCCTGCGCTCAGACGCTCTCGGGAATTAAGAAAGTGACATGGCAACCCGCGTCCAAAGATGCATAAAGTAAAATCCAGTCCTATAACAATCCCAAAACAACAATAAAGTAACCTTATTTTTTTCGGGTTACCATTATATCCTGTTTAACTCGAATACTGCAACTAATAGCAGTGATTAAAGCCCTCTAATGTCCCAATATACTACAGTAGTTGGTTCCTAGGAACTCCCACTTCGTTTCTTGTGACAGTCCGTTGATGTATATGTATATGTATACTATATGTAGATGTAGATGTATATGTAGATGTAGATGTACATGTATATATATATATTAATATATGTAGATGTGTAGATGTACATGTACATGTATGTGTAAATGTATATGTACATTAGATAAGTTATACAAAGGATAGTATAACCCCCCTTTACTAATCATCAACAGAGCTATCGATCAACACCATCACTTCGCGTTGCGACCTCTTCGATCATTTCCTGCAACTCTTCGTCTGTCAAGCTCTCGCCCAGCTCCTTGCGGAAACGGGCTGGATTTCGAGGGTGAAAAATCGAAGAGTTCGTCAAAATCGAGACAGCCATATGTACAAAATTAACAATAGTGATAACTGTTGATATATATATATAAGAAACAATGATAACTATATCGTCTTTAAAAAAATCGATCAACCACAGTTAATTACACCCGACTGAGTCGATGCAAACTCACCAAGAAACAATGGGATATGACAGGGTGACCGATCAGATGTGACCAGCAATTATAGGTGCTACTCTCTGGTCAATTCTTGCCGGAATTGAATGGAAAAATGGATGATTCCATTGCGAGAATCTAGCCCCAAAAACAAACTGTTTGCTTCCAAACCTGAATGGGAAGAGAACCAAATATGATTTCGCAGATATTTAACTGTCTTTTGTTCGAATTGTTTGTGGCACCAATCATGTTATGTCTTTTAATCTCATAGTTATATATATATGTATATTCATATATTAATATAACTATTAATCATAAGCTGTCTTTTAATCAATCTTTCATTGGAATGTGTGCCTTTTTTTTTGTGCCCAGGGATAGTGATCATCCCACTACAGGATTTTGAGGCAACTTGCAGGCCTGGATTCCTGGATAAGTTGCTAAGCGGAGATGATTGGAGTTACCAACATTAAGCAACATTAACCAGCATTAACCAACCAACCAACATGCTATGCAGATTTTCTATGCAACATGAAGCAACATTAGTAACATTAACCAACCAACTGGTCACATTTTGAACATGTAATGCCAGATGCCGGAGCCGCAACCTGTGCGATGCGCTTCAGGTTGCGAAAGGAGATCTTTCCCTTGTCGTCTTCGTCGAAGAGCGCGAAGACCTGTGATATTTTGAAATCATGGGAACACATGGCGATATATGGCCATAGTAATGGTTATATACATACAGTTACATGTGTATATATCTGTGGCATATATTATATTATATTATACTATATTATATTATATTATACTATAGTATATTATAGTAATATATATATATATACACATTATATATATATAATTTATATATAGGCTATATGTGGGTCATATCTGGTTCCATACATGATATGTATGGGGATGGTTCAAAACCAATAGTGCCGATAGTGCCATGTAGCAGCTTGGACCCAAGGCTACCCGGATTTCTGATCCGTCGCCGGGGATGGAGTGGAAAACACACACGGTCATTTCACCATTGCGGTATAAACGCGCTGTTCAAAAACAACAGTAGCAAGGAGAATGTACGTATATGTACGTATATGTACGTATATGTACGTATATGCACGTATATGCACGTATATGCACGTATGTATGTAATGTAATGTAATGTAATGCAATGGAAATATACTCAATCCAGGATTCGATGGGCATAATACAAAGCAATATTGTAAAACAAAGCAAAACAATAATAGAGCACACAGGAGCAGAAAAAAACTCACCATTTCATATATACACACATACAGTACACACCCTATGTGGGGGATGGGATATGGCTGGGAGTTGCCAGCCGAGCTTCCGGAACCGGGAAACCGGCCTTGTCAATCTCTGCTCTGGAGTTCTTGTCTGGCATCCTGCAGGAAGATGGGGATGAATCATGGTTTAGAACTAGGCACCGAATAGGACTTTATTATAGCTTCTATATGGGTTTTATATGTTTTTTTTTGGGGGGGATATCACAAAAAACTATCAACACAATTGGGACTTGACTCTTTCTTTTTTTCTATGGAATGTTCCAAATCCCAAAAACACCCCCTTGACATAGCATTCGTTGGGATATACCCTCTGGTAATTTAACATAGCTATTGAAAATGGCCATTTATAGTGGATTTTCCCATTAAAAATGGTGATTTTCCATAGTTATGTTAGTTTACCAGAGGGTAATCTGGTTGGTGGTTTGAACCCTACCCCTCTGAAAAATCTGAGTGAGTGAAAGTCACTTGGGATGATGACATTCCCGACTGAATGGAAAATCATCAAAATGTTCCAAACCACCAACCAGATAATGGTTAGCCGATGGTTCACGTTTAATGTCGTCCCAAAAAACTGCTTCAAAAAAACATATTGGGGAGCATCATATCCTATGTCCATGGTTGAAACAGTTGAAACGAAGATATGGAGGTTTCCATAGTCATGGGGCTGCCCCAAAATAGATGGTCTATGTCATGGAATTTCCTACTAAAATTGCAAACATAGATGATTTCGGGGTTCAGTACCCCTATTTCAGTACACCTCCATATTGCTTTGAAAGAACCAATCAGCCAAATGGAAGATTTTATCAATCCCTGAGAGTTGATCTGGGCCTGTAGGAAGTCTCCCCAGATTTTCTGGGCCCCCTGGAACGAGAAGTGGCGAAAAAAAGCACGGCTTTTTGGAGCAGTTCAGGTATATAAAATTATATAACTAAGTTCTATAACTAAGGTTAGAATCCACCCATCTTTCCGGTCAATTCTCCTTAAGAGCCCGCCCTTGGAAACGGTCGCCTGCCCTTCATCATTTCACAGAACTCGTCAAAGTTGATGGGCTGAGATGGGTCCTCTCGCAAGAAATGAGATTTGGTTGACCAGCCATTGGAGTTTTGGTTGACAGCCCAACATTGAATGGTGCACAGGAAAAGCATATCCATTTGACCTGCAAATTGCTGGACCAAAGTGACCAAAGTGCAAACAATTGCCAGGTTACAGCTTGTTCAACGCAGGGCATTGTCTCATCGCCAGAAGCAAACGTGGAATCATCTTCGAACGCCCGACGTACACAGATTTCCGTCCTTGCCGATGTCAGCCAACATCTTTCTAACCTGGTTCCCATGGGTCAGTTTTCAGGATTTCTGCAAGGTTCATCACCGGCCAAAATCTAAATCACATCGAACACGTGGAACTCTGGGAATCATGACTTGTGCTTCGTGGGGAATGGGCGAATGACATGATTCTTGATAGTTATTATAGGTCATTGACCCATTCCCTACGTTTAGATCGTTTAGCACCAGTCATGAGGTAAAGATCTACCACATCATGGCGAAAAGCCTGTCCCCCTGGTAACCTGGGTTTCCAGCCATGTTGAAGTCCCAGAAGCTACGTATTTGGCCGCTCGTTTCTATGGCTTTTCGGCCCAATTTCTACAGAGACATTCCTTTACCACCATCGTCATGACCATTTTGATTGTAACAATGACTTTCTAAACTGTTGGATTTTAGGGCATCCAGGGGTGCGTGTGACGCCCCTCAATAGCTACCAGAATACCATCATTTTCCAATGGTATATATGGATGCTTGCCTGATAGAATTGGGGATGTGTCAAAACAATTCAAAACCTACATTGTCATATTCTAGTCTATTTTGGTGTCAACAGAAGGCTGCCAAAAAATGTACCCATAGCCATGTATGAAAACTTGAATGTGGGCTTGCCTGAACATATTATTGTCCCCCCCAAAAAATCCACTGGCTAATCATCATGTCATTTTGTTGGTTGTATATCCCCACTCTGTCCCCATTAAATCATATCGAATCCCCATTCTATCTCATCAAAATCCCCAATTGACCCGGCAGCTTTTAGGTTTCCAGGCTTCCAGTGTCATTCCGGCTTCCGTTCTGGTTTATCCTGGGACCTGCTCCCCTTAAAATGCTAAAAATCGCCATTTTCAAGGGTG
The DNA here is from genome assembly GCA_947184155.2 of Cladocopium goreaui. Lineage (NCBI taxonomy): Eukaryota > Dinophyceae > Suessiales > Symbiodiniaceae > Cladocopium > Cladocopium goreaui. The sequence goes on along the minus strand of CAMXCT020000123.1, from coordinate 114,755 downwards.
AACTCCCCAATTTGTGATGGTCTCAAGTTGAATCCCCACATTTTGCGCGAATTTTCGGATTTGCCAACAAGACGCCTTTCTTTTCATTCCCAATTTCTGCCAAACGAATTTCTGAAGCGAAAAAACACTGGGCTTAACTAACCCATCATTTATATTGGCTAGTATAATCGCCAATATATTGGCTAGTAGTACAATCCCATATATTCTGGAAAATAAGAAATGTTCCAAACTACTAACCAGTCCTTGAAATATTGGCGAGTTTTTTTCATCCCCGAACTCATCAAGCAACGACGGGGCTAGATCGCAGCCACTTGGGCGCCGCGGCATCTTCTTTCTTCACTTCAAATCCCAATGCTCTGAGAGCCGCCTGTCGAAAATCATCTGTGGGCCAGGGAAATCCTGCACCTATTCATGGGATGGGGAAGAAAGCCAAAGAAAATAATGGGATGTAAAAACCACCAAAAAAAAGTGGTGCAGGATAATTTTTTTCCCACCCACAAGAAGTGTATATATATATATATACAGCCTATTTATGGTATATGTTAGAACTACAACTGATATAGACTTGGATCGATTTAAGGTAATATGTTAGAACTATGTATTTATTCACCCAACATGTTTTTTTAACCATGGGATCAAGAACCAGCAACAGGTATATTTTAGATAAATTTAAGTGATATAACCCGCAACCATGGGATGTGTTACCCACTGATAATCATGGCCGGAACACCCCCATGTATTGCGGGGAAACTCCATTGCCAACTTGGGAGAGTTTTCTGGAACACGTTTTGTGGGGGGTAAAGGAAACCAAAATAAACCAAACTCATTTCCAGAACTGTTCGGTCTATCGGTGATATCAGCTGAAAAAGTAGATCATGTCCATCATTCTGAGATCTTGCGGAAGCGAGGGGGTCTGCTCTCCGCTTCTGATCTTTGGGAATAGCTGAGTTGATTCGGCATAGAAATCATGGAATTGATTCAGCCGAAAACATGAAATTCACCTGGTAGAGAAGTTGAGTTTTTGTTGTTAGGTCAATCCTTTACCCTCTGGTAAACGTTTACATAACTATGGAAAATCACCATCTTTAATGGGAAAATCCACTATTTCGACTGGGCCATTCTCAAGTTCGCAAACTGTTAGTCATAACCAGAGGGTATATCATCATACATCCCATTAAATCCCATGAAATGCCATTGAATCACCATTGAATCCCATTAAAACACCAGACCTACATCCAGTGCCATTCCTTGCGGCTACAAATCCTTGAGGCTGCGGCCCGTTCGTTCAACGGGGAAAATGCACAGCTTTCGGATCAATCCCTTCCCTCAAAGAATCCCCACGGAATTTACCCCCGAAGTCTGGGAGATCTTTTTTGATTTTGGGATCAGAGGGGTAATATGAAAAACACCCCCTGAGAAACCATGGGTTTAGTAGGGAATTTCCAAACATGATCGGTAAATGTGATGTGATGTTGATTTTGTTTAACCTTTCAACCATTGATTTCTTCAAAAATGGCTTAATCTATATTCATAACCCATCATCAAACATGTAAGATCCTCATCAAACCAATTTTGTGTATATAAAGCCCATATCCCTCGGGGATACTCCATATACATATCAGACATTGGTTATTCATCATATTCACTATCCCCATTATTCATCAACATCACAGTGTATATGTAAAGAACGATATCCCGGTCCTACATCATCAAACATATGTATGTGTGATTTTATAGTTGATTTACAAAAAAAAGAAAATGGTGATTTTCCATCGGTTTTTTGTATGTTCACCAGAGGCTAACCAGTTTTTGTTTATAATGTGGTTAAAACAATCATAAACCACCATAAATGGGTGGTATAAACCATCAAAAACGGGGTGGTTTATGATTGTTACTTATTGCTTTAACCACATTATTACTATCAACTATAACTATCAACTAATTTATGGTATAGATATATGATTATTGAATATTAATAATTAGTTGATAGTTACTAAAATAGGTGGTATGTTTACCATTCCCAAATGGATAGTTTATTATTGTTTTAACCGCATTGCTTAGCCAATATCTCTGGGGGATATTCCATCCATTCCAAAGGGTGGAATCCTGTACCTTGAGCTCGCGTGCGTCGATGGCCCCGGAGCGTTCCGTGTCGAAGAGGCTGAAGGCCTCGCCGCGCGCGACGCATGCGCGATGCATGCATCGCGCAGCGTGGGACCCAATGGGCGAAGTGAAAACGTTGGGAAAATGGTGAAAAACACGGGGAAAACCATGCAAAACCATGGAAAACCTTGGGAAACCTGTGGGTTTTATAATATTCATGAATACTTTGGGTGCGAATTACCAAACAACTCTAGGCTCTAGTTGATTCATGCATATATATAATATATATATATATACCGTGGGGCTATGAAAACTCTAGTCAGCTCATGACAGGTTCAGACCTGCAGCTGATTACGTTCCCACATCAACGCAACTTCAAAACCTGATTTTGCGAATCCCTTCTGTTCTTTGTTGCAACCCGCATATATATATATATATACGGCAGGGGGAGGAGGTTCCCCGAGAGGACGTCAATCAGGATCATTGAATTGGAGAAAAAACAGTGTTTCACTGTGGTAAAATGGAGATTTTACATGTCGTTCTTTTCATTGTTGATGTCTTTCAATTACGGATCAATTTTTTTTCGTCCGTCGAAGTTGAAGTCAATTATGGACCATCACAAAATGTTTTTTTTGGTGTTCTTATTTTCTCCATTGGAATTACGAGGTGCACATTTTGTGCTATATCAAAGATCATTGGAAAAGGGTATAATATACTGTGTTTCCACAGGTATTTTGATGTGATGTTGTTTTTCCTTGGTAATTCACAGTGATTTTGCGTATCATCAAAATTTCCGAGTGCTGTGAGTCAGCTGTTTTTCTGTTTTTATACAAAAGCATTAGTACAAGACATATCAACCACTATAGAAAGCACAAACCCGACCAATTCAAATGTTATTCTATGCAAGAAGATACCATCGTAGAACATTAAAATAAAATATAACTGGGATAAATCGTTATTTGGGTTCCGCCACACACGCCGCAATCGTCGCCTCCAATTCTACGCCAGTTACATGAACGTTTTTACACCCCACCCCACCCCACCCCAGCCCACCCCTTCCCCCCGCATGACTCATGCATGACAAGTACAAGAGAACTTACACTAGCGTAGCATGACGTATGCGTGACAAGTACAAGATAACTTACACTAGCGTAGCATGACGTAGACGTCACAATTACAAGAGAACTTACACTAGCGTAACATGGCATATGCCTGAGAAGTACATAACATGACTTTAGAATGACCGTAACATCCACGTAGCATGCACGTCGCCTCCAATTCTACGCAAGTTACATGAACGTTTTACATTCCACACCCCACCCCACCCCTTCACGCAAGTTACATGAACGTTATTACACCCCACCCCACCCCACCCCACCCCCTTCCCCACTCGGGGAACCCCCGCCCCCAAGGGTATATATATATATACATACATACATACATACATACATACATACAGCATATATCTGATTATATATATATATGAAAATATCTGTGTGTATTCTTTTGGTTTATTCTTGGGATTTTTTATCGCAATGTTTTTTTTCGCCTCGCGAATCTCCTCCTTCTGTTCATCATCCAGGCCCTGTCGAGTGTCCAACTTCTTCCGGCCGGACCTGGCCGTTGAGGGCCGACGCTACGCCGCTACGCGCTTCGTAGGAGGCACGTCTTAGGGCAGAAAAAAAAAGATGGGGAATGGGGGAGATGTTTCATCTTAGTGGATACTATCATCTAAATATATATATACATATGTGTATATATATATATACATATTGTAATTTCCACATTTGATTCCAACCATCCGGTCACGGTCATGCCTTGAGGACAACAACAATCCAGACCCTGTCAGGTATCAAAACAACACTGCCTTCGAAAGGCATTTTCGGCTCTGGGAGCTAGGCAGCGGGTGGGAGGGTTTTCTCCATTGCCTTTTAGCCATAGTGGTTGCATAGCAGACAGGGTCTGCAATTGGTGCCATTCCTATCTTGAAAAGGACGAGGCCGTCCCCGGGTTCTTGGTAAGTGGCCTGTGGCCAAAGGCTATTCATAAGACAGTGGATTCCGCTGGACCTTGCAACGAGCTGGGAAAACTGACTGAGTGCTTTGGGAAGCTTGTGGTCAGGGAACAGTTTTGTATACAGCAACATCATTTTGGACATTTTGTCTACTTTACTGATTTTGCTCCTGCCAATCACATTGGTAGCGGAGCTGCCAAAGCGCAGCATCCGGGAAGATGGAAACAACAAGTGGTGGTGATGGTAGCAGCAGTACGGTCACAAATCAGCTGGCGTCACTGGTGCCATCATTCGATCCGTCAAAGGATGACATGCGACAGTATCAACAACGGGTGGAGCTTGTCACAGCAGCCTGGCCTAAAGGCCGGTACACTGAGCTGGTCACAAGGCTCATACTGAATTGTTCAGGCAGCGCATTCGCCAAGCTGCAACTGAACCATCAAGAGCTTTTGGCCAATGAAGAGAAGAGTGTGCATAAGCTGGTCGAGTTGCTAGGTGGGTCATGGGGCAAGGTGGAACTCGAGAATCAGTACGACGATGCTGAACAGGCTTTGTTCAACACGGTTCAAAGGGGAGACGAAAGTCACGACTCATATCTGGCCCGTGCTGATGTGGCATGGAGCCGGCTTTTGAGCAGACGCCTGACTCTCGAGGAGCTCCAAGCCTACATTGTCCTCCGAGGCTCAGGGCTGACACCCGAAGAGAAGAAGCGTGTGATCTTAGATGCAGATCAGAGTTCATCTGGAAAGCTGACCATGAAACGTGTACATGAAGCAGTTCGTCTTTTGGGGGCATCATTTTTCATGGACATGACAGGTCAAAAGCGAAACAATCGTACAAAGGTCTATACACAGGAGACTCTGGTGGCTCAAGATGACCAGGAAGAGCCAGAGGATCCAACTTTTTGGACAAACGATGAAATGACGGATGAAGATTACATTGACTCTTTGGTTCAAGCTGGGGAAGAGGATGCGACATTAGTCGCCGACTTCGAAGAGGCGGCGGCAGAAGCTCTTCAAGAAGATCCCAGTCTGGCCAGTGCATACACAGCATATCAAGATGCTCAAAAAGCCCGGAACCGTGGATTTTGGGCGGTGTCCAAGAACCCAACATATTCTGGCAATTCCAAGGGGAAACAGAATTTTTCCAAAGGGGCTTCAAAGGGCAAGCACGGTTTTTCAGGAGGCCGTGGTCGACGATCATTGCAGGATCGAATCATGAATTCTCACTGCCGGATATGTGGTCGCAAAGGCCATTGGCGGGCAGAATGCCCACAAAGGGGTCAAAGTAGTCAATCAACTGCAGCCGGATCAGCCACCAGCACATCCATGCCCACCACCAACGTGGTGCCCGTGACGGAAGAGGGAGTTGATGCACTGCCGCTGGAATTCCTCCAGCTTCCCGTCGTGCATGAATCCACCCTGGATGAGGAGACCAATGCCACCGATGTGCTGTTTTGTAGTTGTTTAATGGGTAACCCATCACCACCGAAGTATCCTTTGGGAAGGTTGCTTAATGTTGAAGGGAGCCTAAGCCAAAATCACCCCAATGAGAATGACATGTGTTTCATGAGACCCTCCATGAGCCAATTGCACAACACCCTCCGCAGGAGAGCCAGTGAGCAGTCCAATCGTTGTCGCAATAAGCTTAGGAATCGTGTCCAGCGTCAGTCAACAGCCCAGGTCTCATCGCAAGTCCGCGTAGGCCTCCAAACTGCCAGTGTCCAGAACAAAGTCCATAAGTCTCAAGTCACTCCAGTTGTAAGCATGAATAATCCACAGGTTGAAACCTTAGATGATGTCATTTGCTTTGCAACCCATGGAACCCATGGGGTACTGGACCTTGGAGCATCCAAAACGGTTATTGGTAGTGAGTTCGTGCCGAGCTTAATTCAGGGACTTCAAGAATGCATCCCTGGGAAGATCCGCAGGTGTTCGTGCCGCATCACATTTAGGTTTGGCAATCAGGGGACACTCACGTCAGAACAAGCACTTGTCATACCAATCGGAAAGTTGATGCTGAAGGTAGCAATTGTTCCAGGTCGAACACCATTTTTGCTGAGCAACTCGTTGATGCGTGCCTTGGAAGCCCGCATTGATTGTAGCACATATACCCTGACGAATCCCATGTTCACCAAGAAAGTTCCATTGGATCTCACCAGCCGAGGTTTGTTTTTGCTTGATGTTTGCAAACTCATCCATAGTGCCAGTGTGAGGGACGCCAAGGGTCAAGTGGTTGCGGCAGAGACCGGTGTCGAGACACACATTGCCCACGAGGAAGAAAGTCGCCGACCGATCAGTGAACAGGGTCAGCCAACCAACAGTGTCCAAACAACCAGTCAGTCAAGTGCCGAAACCCATAAGGGTCCCATAAAGGGGTTAGACTCAGATAATCTGGATAAAGGGGATAAGGTAAAGGGTGTAATTGCCTCAAGTGTTCAGCCTGCCGTCCACTCGTCCAGTGAGTACCAAAGGGTTTCAGTTGCACAGCATGTCAACAAATGGAATATCATCTCACAGATGTCGTCAGATCGAGAACATCCACAGGTTGTGGTTCAAGATTCGCCCAGTGAAGGACCCTGTCATAGATCAATCGTAAAGAGTCATGTCCAACCAATTGACTCTGAGCCAGCGATTGAAGAATGCCCGGGAGCAGGACGGGAGGACCGAAGTGGAAGCCATGACGATGGCACAGCTGTCAAAGGAACGTGTGACGTTCGGAGCCAAGTATGTCAATTACACATACCAGCACATGTGGGACAATCACCCAGACTGGATTCAGTTCATGGTGGATCGCTATGCCAACAGCGAGAAGAAGGATCATCAGAAGCTGATGCGATTCGTGAATCTGAAGCTGGAGTGTGTGGAGAGTGCCCAGGACCAGATGCCAGTCATGCCAAAGCGAAGCCAAGCCCGAGGATCTCTGGGCCAACAGGCAAAGTACAAGGCAATGCCCCAGCCCAAGGCAAAGGCCAAGGGGTATTCGACTTCTCAGGGATCAGTCGAAGATCAAGCCTTCGAAATGCCTATCAGCGACCAATGGGAGGAGGACTTCGAGGACATCGATGCAGCACACGAGTCGTTCTGCCCGGAGATTATGACGGACGAATCGACTCACCAGAACACCGAGGTGATGCAGTCCAGGATCACCAACATCGAGCATGCTCTCCAGCAGGTCATCCGACACCTGGAGAATCCGATGCCCATCAACCAGGGCGACCACCACCTGGACCAGAACTTGTGAGAGTGGATAATCTATCAGATCCGTGCCTGTCAGCCAGCCATGAGACAAACCGAGTGCATTCGATCATCCAACAGATCACTCAGGAATTGCAAAGGGTGCTATCGAGAACCAACCCAATTGGTAAGTCGTACACACTAGCTGAAGTGTTTTGCAGCAGTCAGTCACCACTGACACAACAGGTCAATGCACTCGGCCAAAAGGCAATTCGGTTTGGCTATGATCAAGGAGACCTTGCCACAGTGGAGGGTCGGGTTGCTCTGTTTACACAGATAGCCGTTCACCGTCCAGAACATGTGTGGTTTAGCCCCACGTGTGGTCCGTGGTCATCATGGACAAACCTGAACATGTCCCGGTCTCTTGAACATTTTCATGAGTATCAACATCAAAGGGAACAACTCCTATATCAAGTAGCTTTGGGGATTGTTTTGTGTAGGCACCAAATCAGTCATGGGAGGCACATGCATTGGGAGCAACCTGGCCGATCATTCATGCTGCGTTTGCACTGCATGCAAGAGGTCCATAGCTACACCCAAGCATGTCAGTTTGACATGTGCCGTGCTGGAAACTTGGTAGACCCGGTGTCAAAAATGCCCATTCGGAAGAGCATGGTTTTGCTGACCACCTCTAGGAGAATGTATTATCGATTTCATGGCTTGACTTGTCTAGGGAACCATGAGCACCAGCCGATTGAAGGGTCAGTCATGCATGGCCAACACCGAGTCCTGAGAAGCCAGTACACAGAGGTGTATCCTCGCAAGTTTGCCCGTGCCGCTGCTCAGATCATGTGCCACAACAAATTCGAAAGGCCATTGCATTGGAATCTCATTTGGCCTCTCTTGAATGCTGAGCGCAACAGTGCCTGCGAATCAGACGAAGCTCTGGTCACAGAGCCAAAACGATCAGCTGACAAGTTCCCGTAATCCGAGCTGCTGACGCCAGTTCCACTGCAAGAAGCTGATCCCAAACGTAGGAGAGTAGATGGTAAGCAACCTCCAGTCCTCTGCCAAGAACTTGTACAGGAAGTCATAGATCAGGTTGCCAAAGTGTTGCCCAGAGTTGGTAGGATGCAAATCACCAGCCCGAACCTGTTGAGAGGGATCAGCAACATTTTGCCTGACAAGGACATAGTGCAGGTCATTGCATGCCGCGGCACCGACCGAACAGTGGGACCACCAACTGATTTACATAGAGATGAGGCCCCATATCGTAGATCAATAATGTTGATGCGTAACACAGGAGAACTCAAAATTGAACGATATTGGGAAAAATGGAACCAGTTATCACAGAGACAACTTGTTAGACCAGCCCACTCATGTAGAATCAATATCACAGTGTTTGCACGTGACCGCATTCCAGAAAGACGCACAGGAACAAACGAAACACCCGGAGAATCATCCAGCAGCTCACCAAGTCCACAGACAGCCGAAACCGACAGTGGCCCCACTGTGCCTATGGATGACACAGGGAATCAACCAATTGTACAGCCTAGCGAAGTGCGAGCCAGTGACCAATCCGCCCAATTCAAAGCCTTGTCAAGTTGGGATCAAAACATGATCATCCGAATGCATAAGAATCTTGGTCATCCAAGCAATGATCGTCTTTCAACAGCTTTGAAGCAGGCGGGGTATCGTCCTGAACTCGTGCAGGCTGCCAGTGAACTCCAATGCCAGGTCTGTCAATCCAGTGCGATCCCAAAACACCAAAAGCCAGCGACACTGAAGCCCAGCATGGATTTTAACTCAAAGATCTACATTGATAATGTGACATGGACCAGCCAAGCAGGGAAATCATATCACTTTTATCATATGTTGGATGCGGGATCGAATTACCATGTGGCCATAATAGCTCCTGGTGGAACAACAACAAGTGTTGTAAATATCATTCAACAACATTGGATGAGTTGGGCCGGACCCCCAAATGAAATCATGTTTGATGCCGGATCAGAATTCCTTAGCACTGAGTTCACCGAATTCTTGAACAAGTTTGGGATCAAAGATATAGCTGTGCCGCCAGAAGCCCATTGGCAGAACGGAAAAATCGAGAGACATGGGGGTTTTCTGCAAAGTATGTTGTCCAAGGTGGATAAGGAACACCCCATCACTAACTATGAGGAACTTCAGATATCGTTGAATCAATGCACACATGCGAAAAATACTTTGAGCATTCGCCATGGATACAGTCCTGAACTCATAGTATTTGGTAAGCATTCACGATTACCTGGTTCAGTTCTTAGTGATGAGTCCATGCCATCCCATACACAAGCAATTCAAGAAGACGAGAACCTGACACCTCAGAGCTTCAAAAGGCTACTGGCCATCCGAGAGGCCGCGCGCCGGGCATACCATGTGGCCGACAACTGTGACGCTTTGCGTCGTGCCATGTTGAGCAGATCCTGTCCATCCCGAGGAACATACGCTCGTGGTCAACATGTCATGATTTGGAAATCCAATATAGGTGGTAACCCCCAATGGATAGGACCCCATAGGGTTATAATCCAAGATGGTAACCATACCGTATGGACCACCCAAGCCGGAAAGTTGTTTAGAAGGGCCCCGGAACATGTAAGACCTGCGCTGCCTGAAGAAGTCACTTCCTCACCGGAAGAACCATGTGAGTGGTCCACTCTGGAACAACAGATCCAGAGAATGTCCCGGTCAGTGGATGAAATTCCCACAGATTAGCCGCCCATGTCTGAAACTTCCATGCCCAATGCAGGGGATCCTGAAAATCAACCACCAGGAAATGTGTCGATGGCAAGAGAGGTAAGTGTGCCGGAAACAGTACCACAGCCAGATCATGAACCCGAGCATAGCCAAGTAACCCCACCCGAAATCTCATCAGAAGAAGATAGCTCCCTGGAAGTAGTTGGATTGTTTTGTGAGGATGATGATACATATGACGATGTGCTCTATGCCCAAGAAGACACTGCCTGGAGGTGTGAAATAGACATATCGTTAGACCAACCTCTACGGGATCATCAACCTTCTCTTGAAGAGTCATGTGTATTGCTGGCAACCAATGCTAAGAAACAAAGAACGGAAGTCAAACTAAGCACCCTCTCCCCGAGTGAAAAAGCAGAGTTTGAAAAAGCAAAACTAGCTGAAATTCAAAACTGGATTCAGACAGGAACCATCTCAAGGGTATTCAAAGACCAGATTTCCCCCGAACAGATCCTCAGGTGCAGATGGATTTTGACGTGGAAGCCAATAGATAACTCTAATAGTCCCACCGATAATCCCCAGATTCCTATCAAGACGCACAAGGCGAAAGCAAGGTTAGTAGTACTAGGCTACCTGGACCCCAAGATTGAGGAGATCCCTCGCGACTCACCAACGTTGAACAAAACATCAAGGATGCTGATCCTCCAAGTCATTGCAACAATGGGTTACACCCTGCAATCATTTGATATTAAGGCTGCATTCCTTCAGGGGCAACCCCAATCATCGAGACTCATGGCCATAGACCCAGTCCCCGAAATGCGCAAAGTCATGAACTTAGCTCCAAATGAAGTCGCCCGACTCAATAAAGGGGCCTATGGACTTGTTGACGCACCATATCTCTGGTTTTGTGCTTTGCAGGAAGAGCTTCTCAGGTTGGGATTCGAAACATGTCCTTTTGACCCATGTGTTTATATACTCCGGGAAAAGGAGCATGGCAAAAGCACCAACAGAATTGCTGGAATACTAGGAGTCCATGTTGATGATGGCATTGGGGGGGGTAATGACTATTTCAAACAACAGATAGCTGCCCTCGAAAAGAAATACCCATTTGGTTCCAAAAAGACTACTGCTTTCACCTTTACAGGGATTGATTTGCAACAAAGAGGTGACCACAGCATAGTACTAAGTCAATCAGCCTATGTACGGAAAATTCCAGCAATCAACATCGAAACGAACAGAAAGACCATGGACCAAGAGCCGGTCACAGAGAAAGAACGCCTATTGCTCAGAGGCCTGATCGGAAGCTTGCAGTATGCATCGGTAAACACCAGACCTGACATATCAAGCAAGTTGTCAATCCTCCAATCCCAGCTCAATAAGGCCACAGTGGGCACACTTCATGAAGCAAACAAAGTTCTCCATGAAGCCAAGAAACATCACGACGTCCAAGTAACAATTAAACCAATCCCTATGAATGATTTTCGACTAATGGCATTCTCAGATGCATCCTTTGCATCGGTTCACAAACCTGACTCACACTCCGGTGTCATAATCGTAGGAACCCATAAGAAAATTGCCGAAAATTATCAATGTCCTATAAGTCCCATATCCTGGGGTTGCAAGAACATACAGAGAGTAGTGACTAGTACTCTATCCGTTGAAACCACAGCACTTGCATCTTCCTTGGATCAGTTATCATGGATAAGACTGTATTGGGCATGGCTGAAGGATCCTCAAGTATGCTGGAAACAGCCTGACAAGAGCCTGTCAAATCTCGAGCCGGCAATCGCTGTACCAACCTTGCAACATGAGTGTGATCTCGCAATCACCGATTGCAAGAGCCTGTACGACCTTGTAACAAAGACCGCTCCACCCCAGTGCTCTGAATTCAGGGTGCAATTAGTGGCACGAGCCATAAAGGAAACAATCAAGGAAGGCATACAGGTAAGGTGGGTTCACTCAGCCGCTCAACTTGCGGACGCGCTCACAAAGTCTATGGAGTCAAAGTTTTTGAGGGAAACACTGCGGTACGGCGAATACCGACTCGTTGATGAAACATCGACTCTTCGAAACCGTGCACTTTCCAAAGATCGGATCCGATGGTTGAAAGAGCATCAGGAATCAAATGAATGTTCCAAAACCTCAAAAGAATAATTTTTGGGAGTGTAATTTCCACATTTGATTCCAACCATCCGGTCACGGTCATGCCTTGAGGACAACAACAATCCAGACCCTGTCAGGTATCAAAACAACACTGCCTTCGAAAGGCATTTTCGGCTCTGGGAGCTAGGCAGCGGGTGGGAGGGTTTTCTCCATTGCCTTTTAGCCATAGTGGTTGCATAGCAGACAGGGTCTGCAATTGGTGCCATTCCTATCTTGAAAAGGACGAGGCCGTCCCCGGGTTCTTGGTAAGTGGCCTGTGGCCAAAGGCTATTCATAAGACAGTGGATTCCGCTGGACCTTGCAACGAGCTGGGAAAACTGACTGAGTGCTTTGGGAAGCTTGTGGTCAGGGAACAGTTTTGTATACAGCAACATCATTTTGGACATTTTGTCTACTTTACTGATTTTGCTCCTGCCAATCACAACATATGTGTATATATATAATATGTATATATATATATAAGCTATATATATATAGTGGGGAGATTAATATGTGCTTCAGTATGCACAGTGAATTACAGTGATGTGGTGGCCGAACCGGGGATTTGCCGCCAGAAAACTTGGACATTGCCATGAAAAAATCCCATGTTGTAGTGGCCACACAAAAAAGGATGTGAAAATATGAAACTCATGATGTGATACCATCAAACAAATATGACACACATATGTAAAAAAATATGTTTCACAATCATAGAACAAATATGTGAACATTTATCCAGAAAACCTTTGGATGATTCTCATTTTGCTGAAACAAATCAACAACTCCCCAAAAAAACACCAGATCTGAGATTCGGGCTGGCCACCACGAGACGATACTGGCGACGCTGCGATGGCTGATGGGTATGTCGTGGGGATGTATTGGGATATATCAAGCTCCAAAAAAGCTGCGGGTGCTTGTAACATCCGATGTTTTCTTCAAATGAACAAACCCAGATCTATGAAATATATCATCAATTCCCCGATTTTGATGGTTGAACCAGCTATTTTTATGCTACGAATTCATTTGACATAGCTACATGGCCCATTTACAGTTGATCTACCTAGATCTACAGTTCGCTATAAATGGACAATTTTAGCTATGTAGGAAAATCTACTATGTAGATCGACTATAAATGTACAAAAAGGAGATACATAGTTGATTTACCTATAAATCTACCATTTGTGATCAACATCTCCAGAGTTTTTCAGTGGTGAATTTTCCACTTCGCAATCATCTCCAATCGCACCTCCACCTCGAACGCTCGAGCCAAGGCCTGTCGTGGGAAGTCCCTGATCTAGCCATGGAGGTTTCAACTGATCAATTGGAGGTACCTACCGATTCCATCTATTTTTGGCCTATTTCTTAGGCCTATTTTTTAGGGAATATCCCCACAATTCATATGGCCAAAAACCTATTTTTTAGGGAATATCCCCACAATTCATATGGCCAAAAATATGGTACTAACGTACCTCCATGTATTGGATACACTTGTTCAAATTCGAACACCCTGGGTCTCGTGGAAAACCTGACAGAGCAATGTGAAAATCATCGAAGTATGGCCCGGGGGTCCAACACGCCATGGAGATTACCAGAGGGTTTTTTCTCGGGCTATGGCTCAAAAGCCTGTTACATCCTGTTACCCTTTGGTGAACATGAAAATCATTGCTAGTTGTGGATGTTTACCCCGAAAATAAGAGGTTTTGATCCATCTGCATCTATTTATAACGGGATCTTATGGGAAAAACAAACGGGGGTTGGAGATTGAAGGAGAAATTGGTGATATTTTGTCGAGTGGTGGATCAATTCAACTTGCACAAAAAACATCAATGTATCTATAGATAAGATAATATAAGATAGGATAAGATAGGATAAGATAGAATAAAATAAGATAACATAAGATAACATAAGATAAAGATGGGATAAGATTGGAAAAGTTCATAGATCATCTTAGATTAGAATCCGATGTACAGTTTATAGTCGAATCGGACACATCTGTATCATCCTGTCTCCAGAGTTAGGGGATATAGCCCCCATGTCATCATTCCTGTTACCATGGGGTAAACATTACACAAAAAATGTGGAAAACCCCATGGGGGTTCTGACAAATTCTGAAAATCGGAAAAAAACAACTGCACCTCCCAGGCCGCCATAGCCCCTGACGATGGAGAACCGGGTGATTTCACACGTAAAATTTGGCCCATTTACAAACGATTTACCTCTAGAACATGGTGAGAAACTCATAGTTTTGTTAGTTTACGAGAGCTAATTGGTGGTTTCAACCCCTCTGAAAAATATGAAAGTCAGTTGGGATTATTCTTCCCAATATATGGAAAAATAAAACATGTTCCAAACCACCAACCAGAGAGGGTAAAACATCCAGTTGCTTTGCGGATGAGACTTTCATTGCTTCTTTGGTGACTTTGATGTGTAAAAATGACCGGAATTCAGCATGTCTGAGGACTCAGGACGCATCTTGGGGGAATTGAAGTGGGAATTCCAAGGTACCCCTCAATCCACGGGTTGATGAGAATTATCCCTATGAAAATTACCGGAGGGCAACTCCTCGATTGTCAGATGCATTGGTGGATGGGAACTGGCATGTGGATTCAACTTGGCAACATTAGAGCTGCTCAATGTGGCTGATTTGAATATCTCAAGATAGTTCTTGTCCGAGAACACGGAATACTCAGTATACTCCCTGCAATTTCAATAGGGAAACTGTTGTTTTTCGACCACATGTTTTTCAAAGTTGTTGCCTTAAAATCTTCAGACAATTCGACATGAAACAAGAGATGATGATCAGCCAGATCCGGGGGGAAACTCTGAAGTTTGACATCTTGAAACCACCATGGATTCCATGGTTTTCCATTCTATCCAAGAATATTCTAGTATATAACCTCCAGTAAATTGACATAGACCCTACCAGATAGGGGTTGGAAGATGAGTGAAACCACTCAAAATGGGTGATTTTCAGGGTCAACAAGTTAATTTACCAGAGGGTAACCTCATTCTATCCCCATTGAATGACCTCATTTTCCTTATGAAAATCACAAGATCTTCGGAGAGATCTTCCCCCATTTTTCCCAAGTTCCACTCCCTCCGCTACCCTCTGGAAAGCGCCATGGCAACAGCTCCCACTAACTACACATAGCTGTCCGCCGCGGTGATAGGCGGAAAATGTGGACACCAGATTGGCTTTTGGGGTTTTTTGACCATTGGAGGAAGGGATTTAACGACATTGAACTATCAATTGCAGGATTGATCGGGTTTTTTCTTGGGGAGTTATCAAACATAGGGGAACATCATTGATCAATGGAGATGTAATCCATTAATTATAATTATTATCGAACATTTTTCTATAATTTAGATCCATAATTTTATAAGTATCAGACATGTTTCTATGGAGATGTAATGAGGATTCTTTGCTTAACAGATCTTAAAACATCCAGTGGTTCCACAAAACGAAAAAAACTCGATTCGTCCATCCCCTCGTGATTTGGGTAATACAAGCGGAGGATCTTTTAGGGGCACATCTCCACCATGTTTTACACGGGTGTTTCAGGATGTTTTTATGCCAGTTATGCCAGTTTCTTGTGGAAAAAGGTGTCATCAACCGTTGCTTTATGCTGGCTTTTTTTTTCAATAAAACTGGGGGTTTATAGCTGGGAAAATCAGAGGCTTTTCCGGAGCTATAGCTTGGTAATGCCGCCAAGTTGATACGTCCGAGGCCTAGTGATTATTCCCTAGGGTTTATGGGAGTGAGATGAATCATGGTTATATCCATAGTTCATAGGGATTACCCTCTGGTTGTGTCAACAGTTTGCGAACTTGAAAATGGCCCAGTCGAAATAGTGGATTTACCCAGCTAGAAAATGGTGGATCTTTCCATAGTTTTTTGTAAACGTTTGCCAGAGGGTCCATTTTCCATCATTTTCCATCATTTTCCATCATTTTCCATCATTTTCCATCATTTTCCATCATTTTCCATCATTTTCCATCATTTTCCATCATTTTCCATCATTTTCCATCATTTTCCATCATTTTCCTATGGTATATAAACCAACTTATAACTTGAGAGTACCAGCCTGTGTCAAGGTCAACCCCTCCATGGCGCTGATCTTTTTCTGCGTCAACGAGTCGACCAATTCGCATCGACCCTGTGAAGCTTGGGACAACCGGACGGTTTGAATGTCTGAAAATGGAGTATCTCATCATTCTCATCCAGTATCTATTGGTAATATCTATATAATATATATATATATATGTAATATATATATATATTACAAGACTTACTTGTGCTTAGTGGGGGAATTTTCGGGAATGATCCAGCAATCATCACTAGTAATGTCATCATCCCAGCAACCCCCAGCAACCTATCCATTCCCTACGTAAAACGCACCAGTAAGCAGATAGTTTAGCCACCAGAGGGATGTGACTAAGATTGTGTATATATATATAGATATTATAAGATAAGATGGTACAAGAGGCTGATAGGCTGACGTTGATTTATGCTGACCCCTCCTGCTACTGCAATGAGATGGTATATATTGGTATATTGTATATGATATTGTATATCATTATCATATACCAGTATATAGAATATTAGATGATATACACATATTGTATATCATATACCAATCTTATACCAATATCTATTGGTATATGATATATTATAAGATTGTCATACATGATTCTTCTCGAGCAGATGCCAGGTCGCTCCAGGTCGGGTTGCCCGACGGGCCCGGCGAGATCCAGGGCCTGTGAATCTTTGTCGAGATCCGGCTGGTGAATGGCCGGAAATCACGTCATCTACTGTTGATTTTTCTTTGAAATCTTTGGCATAATAACCACATAGAACAGAATCATGGTGATTTTTAGTTAATCATATATATATATAATGTTCAATATTTGTTTGGCCATTAATAATGGTGATTCTTTGCAGATTTATACAATCTGCGGGCTCGACAGTGCAGATTAACCATAGCATGGCCCGTGAGTAGGTGCTGAGGTGCTTTGAGACTTGTTCATATGACTCATCAAGGTTCAAACATGTCACAAATCTGGTGATTAATCAAAAGTTACTGAGGAAAAAAAGTTTTCTGAGCAATTCTGCCAGTTTGAGACTTTGGTTATGATAAAAGAAACGATCCGATTTTCGTGGAACGAAAGGACCTTGATCCCACGATTTTCACCAGCACAGGCTGTGAATTTGCAACTGAGGCTGCAAGCGAAACAAATTGAAACTTGACCCTCGGACCCTCCACTGATTCCAAAGGATGCTCTGTCACATGGAAAAAAACTCACATGACTAGAACGAAGCATTTGATACTTTGTCCGCAGTGACTAGACCCCCGCAACTGTCTGCAACCGGCTCAACCATGGGCTTTGGATTCAAGAAACGTCTTTGAATCTCAGGGAATATCAAGCCAATCCATCAAGTTCTTATCAACGGCCAACTTAAGCTTCGACCGCTGGCTGATTCTTCAGGAATTCACTATCCAGAAAAGTTCGGCCATCTTGGTTTTTTCTTACCCCTACCAACAAGTTCCAGTTATCCTGCTACTAAAAGGTACCTCTTGTGAAGTATTGAATTCATATTCTTGGTTATTCCATTATATTAGATTATATATATATAATTATATACATATAATTATATATATAGTATATATATATACATATAATTCTATATACTATATATATATACGTATATATATCCCTAGCAAATGATCAATGCTTGGTAGCTCTGTCAGATCCGCATCTGCATCGCAACCATCAACGCCCGCTCACACGATGGGCCGCACTGGAGCAGGAGAGCCTGGCGCGGCTAAAGGTGACGTGGCAAGCTGGTGCTGGGGGTCTAAAATGATGGAAAAGATGGTAGGATCACTGCAGTTGGGGAACATGGTAGGAAAATGGTAGGAACATGGTGAACAATGAGGTCAACATTGGGAAAATCGGCAACAAATGGTCCTGAAAAGCCCGGATGTATCCCCATCTTAAAGACGTATGTGCAGTAGATGGTATATCTATATTGTATAAAAGACAGTATATAGTCAAAATTCTGATAGTAACAAGACCATTCTGGCTGTGTTCAGTCTCGAACAAGCTTTGATGTTTTCCAAAAAAATGCTTGGGGTGGAAACAACTTTTGTGACCTGCTGGTGAAATGGCCCCCCCCACAATGGCATCTACGACGGATACTTTTATCTCGGCAAAAGAAATGGAAACCATCCAATTCTGGGAAAACAGATGAGAACACGTCTGTCTTGTTCACAAGAACATCAAAAAGACAGCAGCACCAGACCATTCTTCGCAAATAGATCGTACATTCTTCGGAGATGCATCCCAAGAATCGGAAATGGCTCAGGCTGTAACTAACCACGGGAGAAAAAAAAACACCATTTACAAGTGGATACTTACGTGGCATACGTTTCCTCCAAGTGTTGATGGCTCAACTCACCACTTTGCTACTGGAAACTGCTGGTTTTTTTATTAACCAGGACTGGTTGGTGGTTGACCTACCCCTCTGAAAAATATGAGATTATTAGTCAGATTGGATCATCCCAACTCTTGGGGAAAATAAAACATGTTCCAAACCACCAACCAGAGGAGTTGTCTCTGAAATTCTGGCCATCAGATTTCATCATTTCCCTCTCCAAATGGCCTTGTTGCTGAGGAGGAGGGTCTTCTTCGGCTTGCCTGGGAGAATCAGATTCCGTGCTGAATTGGAACGTTCATGGATCGTATACATGGTAGTATACCCGGCCCGGTCAACGTTGACATAACGAACTGGAAAGATCCACCATCTTTCATGGGAAAATCAACTATTTCGACTGGGCCATGTTCAAGTTCGCAAACTGTAAACGTTTACCAGAGGGTATAGCTCCTAAGAAAATCGAACCAACAACCAACAAAGTATCATACTGTTGGTCCCATTGCATCTCACTAGAACCCCCATTATCTCTGATTGAAACGGTAGTAATAATCAACTAATCAATGTTAAAATCCAATAAAACCTATAATTTATGCCTAAAACCCACTGAAATCCTATTGATGGTGTACACCCAGTAAACTCGAATTAAATCGTGGTTGCTGAAAGTACTCAATTTAGATGGCAACTGCACTGACCCAGGAGCCATTCTGATCTCTGCCCAGCCTGCGGAAGTTGTCTCGCCTTAGATCACGCCGAAATCCCGTGGCATGGTGGAACGATGTGTGTTTTGTTAATGGAAATAGATGGACAACTATGAACATATCTACCCTCTGGTTACCACTAACATAGCCATGGTATAGATGGCACATAGAAATAGATGGTTTACCGTTCTTAAAAATGGGTGGATCTTTCCATGGCAAACTGTTAGTCATAACCGGATGATATATCCCATGAGATCCCATAAAAAAATCACCATTTTGAATAGGTAAACCATCTATATCCCAGATGATATATTTTATTACCTGCGGAGATCCACGAAAGTCTCGAAGATTTGCGAACCATGGGAGATGAGAACGTTCAATCCAAATCTGGAGATCTCCCAATCTGGGAGATACCCTCTGGTTATGACTAACAGTTCGCCATGGTATAGATGGCACATAGAAATAGATGATTTTCCCAGCGTTTGGAAGCTCCATTTATTTTGGGGATTTTAACCATGGCGAACTGTTAGTCATAACCAGATGGTATATCCTATTAATATCCCATGATTTCCCATTATAAAGTCTATATTCCCAACAATCCATCTGTACATATCTATATTTTATTTCTGGAAAATATTTGGGGCATATCTCAAAAAATGATCATATCTCATCATCTGGAAAATATTAGGATCCACCAAGTTTTAAGAACGGTAAACCATCTATTTCTATGGGCCATGGCTTACCATGGCTATGTCAGTCATAACCAGAGGGTATTTCTCTCCCAGAATCCCGGCGGCACATCAGTACCTAGTGGCTTCTCCAACATCAGGGCCGCCGCATGTCTCATGTAGTCCACCAGAGCCTCCAGCACGCAGAAACGCACGCAGAAACGCAGAATATCCAACTGGATTTGAAAAAAGATTGGAACTGAAGAACAATTATATATATATACACCCACATATGTATGTATATATATATACACCCATATGTATCCCATTATTAATCCATGACATCGCATGGAAAATTCCATGACATCCCAGATATGTTGGCTTCTACAATATCCACAACCCGATGACAACACGTATTCAACCAGAATGCTAATTCGATGATGGTCTCCGTAACTTTTCGGCATCCATGACTGGTTGTTTCTTCCGGAAATATCACCATGAATATCGCCATCAAGATCAGATACCCTCTGGTAAACGTTGACATAACTATGGAAAGATCCACCATTTTCATTGGGAAAACTCACGATTTCGACTGGCCCATTTTCAATAGCTTTTTGTATGTTTACCAGGCCGGGTCACGAATTCTATCACTATATATACTGGTTGGTGGTTTCAACCCCTCTGAAAAATATTAGTCAGTTGGGATGATTGTTCCCAATATATGGAAAAATAAAAAATGTTCCAAACCACCAACCCGTATAGTATTATACTATCATCAGTATTATAGTAATATGATGTTTTTCACTATATTATAATTATCATTTTTGCTGAAGAATCCCATTCGATTCAACGGCTGAGTCTCCCGTAAGAGTCTCCCATGATTTTCTCGCCTCGCAGGCCTGTTTCTCTGAGGTGAGACCTGGCACCTGCGGAGATATTGAACGTCCTGGAGTAAAACAATGGTAAACCCCAGTAAAACCATGGTAAATATGGGTAAAACCATGGTAAATCCCGAGATAGATTACTAATGTCAACTATAACTATCAACTAATTTATGGTATAGATATATTACTTAAATTTAGTTGATAGTTACTGACTGTTTGATTTATGGTGATGACATTTCAATTCAGAAGCACCTCACCAAACAAAAATGGGAAGGAAAATCATGGAATATCTTGAAAAACCACAGATATACCCTCTGGCTATTTAACATAGCGAACTGGAAAATGGACCATTTATAGAGGGTTAACATGATGATTTACCTATCCAAAATGGTGATTGTCCATAGCTACGTTATGTGTATATATATATATATGTATGTATGGTACCCCCCCCCTCCAAGGCATTCAAGGACATATCTAATACACATAATGTAGGTCTTGGGGGGGTAGCATATGTATGTATGTATGTATGTATGTATGTATGTATATATACATAGTTAGATGGAGCTATAAATGGTGGATGTTTCATTGTTCTATCAATAGACTAGGGGTTATGGAGATGTATCTATAGATGGGGTAAATAATTGTTATAATGGAGATATGTTTTTGGCGAACAGAATCATAATGATGTATCAATCTATTGATTACATGTGATTTTTCAAGGGTTTGACATGGGATTTATAATGGGAATCCAAGATGATTGAACGGATGATGGAAAATCTTCACCGGAAACTATTGGTCTATTCCTCCAATATCAAGGTTTCTTGTAAGTTTTCCTTCAAACAATTCTGGGACTACCCTCTGGTAAACTAACATAGCTATGGAAAATGGGCATAGAAATAGTGAGTTTTCCAATGAGAAATGGTGGATCTTTCCATAGTTATGTAAACGTTTACCAGAGGATATAGTAAACACTTTTTTTTTGCGGGGTGGGATTGTTGGTCGTGGTGTTTTAAACCGCCGTTTGATCGTCCTTTGATCCTGGGATCATACAGAGGACGACGTACAAAAAACAACGCGTTGCGATTCTACCGGGTGTTGATGTTTTCGTGCCATGCAACACTACCTGGACAATGTGGTGTTGACTTGCTGATGTTTTGTTGATGTTACATCATCGGACATGTTGTGACAACAATGATGCATTGTGTACTACAACTCATTGTCATTGGACTTGTAGTGTTGATGTTGATCTTCGAACCCTACCATGAAAACTGCGGGCATTCGCCCGAGAATTTGGGAGCATTCAGCAATCCTGTTGCTGCAATTTTGCTACGCATATGCTATTCAACTTAGATGCCTAGATGAACTGAGAAATATATACAACAAATTTAGTTAAACTTAGTCATCCTCACCATATTTGTTGTTGCCATCCACTCCACTCGCCATGCCCAGCCTCCATGCGATTTGTTTCGCGATTCGAGGCATACCTGGAGGAAACCAACTCGGAATATGGTTAAATATGGTTAGATATGATTACATATGATTAAATCTGGTTAAACATGGTGAAATATGGTTTAATCCTAAGTTTTAGTTGGTGCATATGGTCAAATCCTCAATTTCATGGCGTAAATCCTCTGGAAATCAGCGACAGCTGAGAAACGAGCAATTTCTGATAGAACATCATCTTGTAAAGAGACACATCTGTGGATAGCAGCGGTTAATCATCATGGTTCTTAGCTGTTAAAGCCACAAAACCCGAAAACACATAGTGGTGCTCACCGCTAGAGAGGGATCTCACAGTGTGCAAGGCACAAAAAAAACATAGGATGAACATGGGAAGGGATGATATTCCCATTCTTTGGTGATTATACCAGTTATATCATTGGATTGGTTAAAGGGAAAATCTACAGGAAAGCCCCATAATTAATGGGAAAATCTATGGTTTCCTGTAAATTTTCCCTTAAACCAATCCAATCATTATCTCCATTTATTCTACCATAGAAATCACATATCACCGTGGATCCACCTGGCAGAAGCTTCTGGTTTGATTTCTATCGCAACAGTAGCCTCTGGTTATGACTAACAGTAGCCATGGTAAGCCATGGCCCATAGAAATAGATGGTTTACCGTTCTTAAAAATGGGTGGAAAATGGTGATTTACCCATTAAAAATGGTGATTTTCCATGGAAAATGGCCCATTTATAGATGGTTTACCGTTCTTAAAAATTGGTGGTGATTTTCCATGGCTATGATTAACCAGATGGTATAACTCAGCTATCACGACCCATTGCTGGGTGCCAGATTTCTAAGACTCCCAGTATGGAGCCCAGTGATGTGAACGTTGGTTGATGGGGCATCTAAATATAGCTATACCCTCTGGTAAACTAACATAGCTATGGAAAATCACCATCTTTAATAGGCAAATAAACTATAAATGTGCCATTTTCAATAGCTATGTTAAATTGCCAGAGGGTAAGTATCATACACCAACTGGTTATTATAGTTATCCTCTGGTAAACGTTTACATAACGATGGAAAGATCCACCATTGTTCATGGGAAATTTCACTCTAAATGGTGATGTTCCATAGTTGTGTTAAATTACCAGAGGGTAAGTGGACTAAGCCTACTAATCCCACTAAAAAAACCAGGTACTACAGGAATATTATATGGATATGATAGGGAGTTTTTAGGGATATGATAGGGATATTCTAGGGAACATATGGGGATATCATATGGATACTGTAGGGATATTATATGCATATCATAGGGATAAGGGATATTCCATATACAATGGCCTGTATATCCAGTTATATATGGAATATCCCTATAATATCCCTAATAATCTTAGCCCATATAAATTGATGCTTTATACCACCCACAAACATGGTAGAAATGGGGATGGTGGATGATACTGTTTTATTAACAATTGCATGATCTGGAAGAACCTATTGAACAGGGGTACCCAACAAATTTGGTGTATTTTAGCATATGTTCTCATTGGGGGTTTGATTGTACTGCGGCACATTTCATCACAGGCTGCAAAAGGAAACCTTGATTTCACACCCAAAGAGCTGGTATCTATGAATGCTCCTGCCATTAAAAACAAACAGATACATAATTATGGAGGATTTTGGCCCCTTTCCCAGAAAAATGGAATGTTCCCATTGTAGTGCTTCCAACAGCTACATTTTTATGGTTTCCCTCAACGCAACCCACATGGGCGGGTCCCTTTTGTCCTGACATCTACATGTAGCTGAAGTGATGTTGCGCAGCTGAGCTGTCACCACCGCCCTCTGGATCTCCCCAGGTGACGACAGTTCCGTTTCCTGAGATCGCAGCAAAGGCAAATGCTGCATGACAGATCTGCGTCACGTCCCTGAGCTGATTCTGAACTGCAGTGGTGTCACTACCAAGGGAAGGCTGGCCCCAGGTCACCACCGTTCCATCTTCCAAGATAGCAGCAAAGGCACATTGCGTGCTGCAAATCTGCTTGACCTTCCTGAGCTGGTCACGGAGTTCTGTGCTGTCGCCGCCGAAGTCAGACCTACCCCACGTCACAACAGTTTCATCAGCCAAAATTGCGGCAAAAGCATAGAGTGTGGCATGAATATGCTGAACGTTTTTGAGCTCATATTGGACCACTGTGCTGTTTCCACCAACTCGAGAGTCGCCCCATGTCACCACAGATCCATCTGCCAGGATAGCAGCGAAAGCCATGGCTGACCCACAAATGTGCTGGACATTCTTGAGCTGGTCTTGGACAGCAGTGCTGTCACCACCGCCAGTTGGATTGCCCCACGTCACGACAGATCCATCTGCCACGATTGCAGCAAACGCAGTGTGAGTGGCACAAATCTGCTGAACACATTTGAGCTGGTTTTGCACAGCAGTGCTGTTGCCACCGCAGTCTGGATGGCCCCATGTCACGACGGTTTCATCTGCCAAAATTGCGGCAAAAGCACATCTTGCGGCACAAATCGTCTGAACATTCTTCAGCTCATTTTGAACTGCGGTGCTGTCGCCACCACACTCGGGGTCGCCCCACGTCACCACTGTTCCATCTGCCAAAATTGCAGCGAAAGCATTGTAACTGCCATGAATCTGCTGAACATTGTTGAGCCGATCTTTGACTGCAGTGCTGTCACCACCGCAGTCAGGCTTGCCCCAAGTCACCACTGCCCCAGCTGCCACAATTGCGGCAAAAACACATGAAGCGGAAGCAATGTGCTGAACGCCCCTGAGCTGATTTTGAACTTGAGTGCTGTCGCCACCCCACTGTGGATCTCCCCATGTCACCACGGTTCCATCCGCCAAAATTCCAGCGAAAGCCATGTCTGTGGCATGAATTCGCTGAACGCCCCTCAGCCGATCCCGAATGCGTGTGCTGTCAGCACTAGACATGCCCCATGTAACGACGGTTTCACCTGGCAAAATTGCGGCAAAAGCAGCCCGTGCACCGCAAATCTGCTGAACGTTCCTCAGCTGATTTTGGACTTTCGTGCTATCACCCCCAAAGTCAGACTTGGGCCATGTCACCACCATTCCGTCTGCCAAAATAGCAGCAAAAGCAAATGGCGCGAAACAAATCTCTCTCACATTCCCAAGCTGATTTTGGACTGCACTGCTGTCACCACCGCTACTTGGATCGCCCCACGTCACGACAGATCCATCTGACACAATCGCAGCAAAAGCACCGAGCGTGGAATGAACCTGCTGAACGCCTTTGAGATTATTTTGGACAGCTGTGGCGTCACCACCAGCTTCTGGTTTGCCCCACGTAACGACAGTTCCATCAGCCAGGATCGCAGCGAAAGCCGCCTCTGACCCACAAATGTGCTGAACATTCTTGAGCTGATCCTGGATTGCAGTGCTGTCACCACCACCCTTAGGCCTGCCCCACGTGACCACTGTGCTATTTGTCAAGATGGCAGCAAAAGCAGTGCGTGTTGCACAAACCTGCCGAACATTTGTCAGCTGTTCGTGGACAGAGGTACTGTCACCGCCATAATCTGGATCTCCCCATGTCACCACAGTTCCATCTGCCAAAATGGCAGCAAAAGCAAAGTGCGTGGCACCAATCTGCTAAACGTTCCGGAGCTGACCTTGGACTGGTGTGCTGTCCCCACCAGAGTCAGGCCTGCCCCATGTCAACACGGTTTCATCTGCCAGAATCGCAGCAAAAGCATGGGCTTTGGCATAAACCTGCTGAACTTTCCGAAGCTTGCCTTGGACTGTACTGCTGTCTCCACCAGCTTCTGGGTTGCCCCACGTGACAATCCTGTCAGCTCCAACACACCACAGAGCAAAGGCACTCTTTGTGGCGGCTAACTTTGGCTCCTGTGCGATGGCAGCGATGGTGTCTCCATCTTGAAGCCCGGAAAGTTGGAGAGGTTCTGCTAGATCCAGAAGGCACCCATCGGGAGCAGCTAGCCTTAGGAAACTTTGCCTCAAAGACTGTTGAGCAGCTATTTTCAGGTCACCAATGGTGCCATGCCGCAGCACCGATACAGCGTCGCACCGCCCACTTGGCAAAGCCACATGTAGATGCAAATTGCTGCCAGCTACCTCACTGCTTTGCGGCAGACACTCCATGGCTGCAGAGTTCACGAAGTTTGAGCTGAAGAGATTCCACGGGCCTCCTCCAGCAGTGGTTCTCATCCAGCAATGGTTCTCATCTGGCGATGGAAAATCCCATCTTGGGAGTGAAAAATCCACCCTAAAATCGGGTAAGCTGTTGGGGCTGGTTTGCAGTTTTGGTTTTAGATATACAGACTATAAATCATCTAGAATAACCTAAATCCATGATTTCAAAAATCATCATTTACGATATACAGACTATAATTCATCTAAAATATCTAGTCTAATTACTATAAATCATCTATACAGTCATGGAAAATGGCCCATTTATAGATGATTTTCCCATTAAAACCTCCATTTATAAGGGATTTTCCATGGCTATGTTAGTCATAACCAGAGGGTAATCCATCATTTCAAAAATCCAACGATCTGGAATGATAGGAATTCAGCATCCTGAAATCTTCGGCTGGGGACAGTAACCCCCTGTCACCATCATTCTAGTGATGTTGCAGTGAGGTCATTGTAATTGATCTGGAACGATAGATAATCAGATGATTATCATGAGATTTTCCAATCAGCAATGTTTGATTTGAGAAGCTGAATTTCCCAATTTCCGCACCTTTTCTGGGTTTGTTGTAGTATAGTCAGGCGCACCCTCCATGTCTATTGGCGTTGGGAAACCACCAACGAAATGGCCACAGGAATTGAGAATGTATTGAAATCTGAAATCGAACGATTTTCCATGAATCCCAAATCAAAATCCAGCATACCAGCATTACATTAACATACATTACCCTCTGGTTATTTAACATAGCCATGGAAAATGGCCCATTTATAGATGGTTTACCTATGAAGTCGCTCCTTTTTCACCTCGCGCCTTTGCGCCGCAGTGGCCATGGAGTCATCAGCCTGGGGAAATCCAGAAATCTGGATGAAAATCCATTGGGAAAAACATATGGCTCAATCAGATTTCCAGGACAGAAATGATGTTTCTCTTCGAAATCTGGATCAACTGACTTTTGAGGACTGGGAACAAATCCTAGAAAAAAAATGGCTGTTTGGGGTGAACATCTGGCACTCGCTGGTTTTGAGGTCGACATGTTATTCTGGTTGGTGGTTGAAAAAACCATCTTGAAACATATGAGTGAAAGTCAATGGGAAGGATGACATCCCATACATGAAATGGAAAAATAATCAAAATGTTCCAAACCACCAACCAAATGATGATTGACTTAGATATCCCATCATATTTTCCATAATATAAATATGGGATAATATTGGAAAACCAACATCTTTCTTCCAAACCACCAACCAGATACATATATATATACATATATATATGTATATATATATATATACATATATATATATATATATCATTGGGTATAGTGATAGTTATATATATATACAACCAACTTATGCCTTGATTCGTTTCCAGGCTCAAACCATGGCCCGACCATGGCCAGGAAAAAAAACCTCCGAGGCCCGCACCATCACACCTGCGTCGAAGTCGTGAAGATGTGGAACTTCTCAAAAAAAAAACATGTTTTTTCCATAGCCGATATGTTAATAACATACCTTTTTGATATATGAGGTATCAATACCACTAAGTTATAATATTGTTTTTTTACCATAGCTATTATAACTGGAGATCTTCTCAACACACGAGGATTGGTTGCGTTTGTTTTTGTATCGCTTTTGCAGATAGGACATCACCTCCATGGCAACTAGACATCTCCATAGCAACAAATTGTGAAGTACCAAGCCACAGTGACCCACAACCTCGGTTGTCTCAGTGATCCAAAACCAGGAAGATCTCATTCACCGTCTCCTGAATTTTCTTGATCTTCAAATGAGCCATGGTCAATACTCACTATATGGTTGATGGTCATCCCATCCATAATAAGGATCCTTATAATGGTTATTATAAATCCCTATGAACCATTGGATGACTAGCCCCTATTAATGGTTATTAACCATGAGTATTGACCATAGCTCAAATGATATTGCCAGTACCAATCAGCCACTTAAAGAAGATCACTAGCCATCTGGGTCCCTGCAACTGGAAGAACCACAACTTTCAGCTTGAACAGGTCTGAAAAGTGAAATAGACCAACCAGCTCTCAGGGATCCCACATGGAAAGCCCCCAACTCTTCCATCCCTTCGCGCCTGCTTCCTTCCCCATGGCGCGAACTGCTTCTGCGGCAGCTTCTGCCTGGTGAAAGATCTCATCATATATCCCATGATATATGCACATACACAATGCCCATAAAATGGTTGGTTAGAAACCCTCCGGTAAACGTTTACATAACCATGGAAAGATCCACCATTTTTGATGGGTAAATCCACTATTTCAATGGCCATGTTCAAGAGCTATTTTGACATAACCAGAGATATGTGAGTATCATGGGTATCTAACATCATGATATAGTACATGGTTACATAATGTTACATACCCATAAAATGGTTAGATATGTTGGTTAAATAATACTGTATCCCATCGGGTTGGAATTTTGTTTCAGAATCCCCATGAACAGAAAATACATAATTCATACCATAATACATGGGGATATCATAATTCTAATCCCCATCGGATATCATAATATGTTACCCCATAATTTTCTGGATATCACCATAATACATACCCAGAAAATGGCTGGTTAGATAGCCCCAAGATAGCCCCCGAAAAGCGCCTCCGCGCCAATGTTCTGCACGGCGTGGGTCAAGTTCTGCAGGACCTTCTGTAACGCCTCCGTGTCGGACAAACATGGACAAACAAAAACAAGGATTTGATGGCTATACTACGGTATACTGCATAACACCCAACAAGGATATGTTGGTTAAAAATGGTTAAAACGTTATGATTTTACCCAACAAAATTGGAGGCTGGATCATGAAAATGATCAAACAATTTGGTTTTCTCCAACGCGCCTGATTTCGAGAGCGTAATGTGGAGATTCTCCAACAAAGCCATGGAAATGTGGAGTAAAAACAAACTTCTTGGACCCAACAAAAAACAAGGACATCAAGACCAGAATAGTGCATCTGGGATGTTTTGCAGGGTATATGATCTCTCTCGTATGATTCAACAAAGAAGGTGGTGATACATAATACAAGTATTTCAATTGTATTCAAGTGTGCCAACGGGGGTGTTTTAGGGCAAGCAAATAGCGGACAACCATCAAACAAATGGGCTTTCCTGCGACATTTCCCTCAATGTTTGTCAATGCTTTCAGTGCAGCAACCAAAATCAACCAAACCGAGGGATGCCACCAAGAAAAACATAAAATTCCCAAGCTCCAATCCAAATTGTGTGGGAAAAAAGACCATGGTTGTTTTTATGTTCCTGGCCGCATTGGTGTTTTTTGACACGTGAAATGGTGAATCGTGAAATGGTGAATGGAATGGTCGTAAACATCATTTTCCCATGACCCTCTGGTAATTTAACATAGCTATGGAAAATCACCTTTTTTGATGGGTAAATCCACTATAAATCACCATGTTCAATAGTTTTTTTGTATGTTTACCAGGCCGGGTAACTACCCTGTCATAATCCAATGCAATCGACAATCATCTGGGTAAATTATAATATTTCACCAACCTGAATTAAGGCCATTTGGGGAGGATTCCCCTTACTAACCATTATTCCAGTGAGGGAGAACAGTGAGGTCGTTATAATTTACCCAGAATCAATGCAATCGACAACACTATAAAATCCCATTAAAACACTATAAAATCCCATTAAACCACTATAAATCCAATTAAATCATCCATTTATAGTTGATGTTCCAATTAGAACCTCCATTTACTTCGTGGATTTCCCATGTTTGACGACACCGGAGGCGCATTTTGACAAATTCCGTTTCGTCAATTTCCTGTTGAGTCACATCCCAAATCCATTGAACCAAACAAAATCATACCAAATCTCACAAAATCATGGATCATATGGTTAAAAAATGGCATACAAAAATGGACTTTTCAAATATGTTTTTTTTGTTTTTAATGACTCATGAAATGTCATTTAAAAAAAACAAAAACAACCTGGCCACGTTTCTGAGGTTTTGGTCGCCTCCAACTCATGCTTCATCTGCGGATCCTTCACGTCCTCGAGTCGTGTTGTATGGAGTTGATTGTGGTAGGTTTATGGTAGGTTTATGGCAGGTTTATCGGATGTTTCATGGGTGGAAAATACATGGACTATATTAATGATGTTATCCGATACGATTCTCCTGATGGATTGTTCCCCAGTGATTCTCCTGACGTGGGGGTGTTGGTGGTTGACCTACCCCTCTGAAAAATGATGGAGTGAAAGTCAGTTGGGATGATGATTCTTCCCAACTGAATGGAAAGTCATAATCCATTCGTGTTCCAAGCCAGCAATCATATATATATTATATCTCTATATATCATTGGATATATTGATAATTATATATATATGTACACAAGCAGCTTATACAAGCTTTGATGTTTCCAGGGTCAAAGCATGGGATTTTGCTGGGCGACTGGGTCACTGAGTCACACCATGAATGGGAAATCCCTACATGAGATGATGACCTCACCAAACTGGGCATACCTCGCTTGATCTGCCAATGTGGAAATATCTTGAGATGAAAAAAATCTCATCCCGACCTCTAAAAGTCTGGAAAGGTTCCTGAGAATTTCGCTGATTGTTTTTTGGGATATCATAGGATTAGCCATGGATGGGATCCTGTAGATCGGCAACCCACACAGGCTGGGTCAAGATCCATGGTTTTGGGGGCCCTCAAGTTCTTTGCGAAAATGTTCATGATTTTCAGACTGGGGACTCCTGGGCTTTATAACCAAAATAGCTGTTATGGATGTTCATCCAGTAAACATATGGAGGTTTCATAGAATTAGCTACAAATCCCCAAATCATCCAAGTCATCAGACAATTTTACTATTGAAACCTATGGTGACTTGGGGATACCCCATTTCAAGAAACCCCCATAAACTACGACAAAAAGGTGTCCCAGACCTCAGTGTACCCTGCTACATTTTTTAAACCTGGCCTGTAACATTGGGAGTCCATGATTAGGACAGCATCCCATACTTGCTGGTCAAATTTCATTAAATCCCTTTATGTGTTGGTTACCTATCACATTTTTTTCAGGATTAATGATGGTTATCCAACATTTTAGGGGCTTGGCTGACCCTTTTGCGGGGTTGATCCACCATTGAATCCCCAACAGAATATACTGTATCAATTAGATCATTGAGCAACCATGGTTTATTAATCATATCCCCAACATTCTTGATATTTAATTTCAACAACCTTAGAATTGATTCCCACTAAATCCCATAAAATCCCATTGACAATTCATTAAATGTAGATTCTCAGAGGAAAGCCATGGACGTCGATATCTATGTTGGCCTAATAACATCCTCACAATCAAATCTATGGAGTGATGGACAGATTTCATCCATGGCGTCCTTTTGCGGCACTGGGATAGGAGCGTCGTCCAGGTTCAACCTGAGCCATTCTGGGAGTTAAATCGTGATTCATCAACCATTCTGGGATTTTGGGGACTTTAGAGACTTTACCCGGCCTGGTAAACGTTTACATAACTATGGAAAGATCCACAATTTCTAGCTGGGTAAATCAACTATAAATGGCCATGTTCAATAGCAAACTGTTAGTTTACCAGAGGGTAAAAACCATGAACACAATAGGGACTTCACTGATTGATGGAAACTTTGTTTGGGGGCTGTAGGAGGACAAGACAGTATACAACAGCCTCAATACTATAGTAACTATAGGCACTCAACTGACTTACCCAAAAAATGGACGTGATATATCAATCCCATCCCCATCCATCCAACATTAAGCACTCACCATGACTGGGCCTACATGCTCCAGCCATCAAACACGGGGAAGCGATCAAAATGTAGGGATTTAACAACAATAAATTACGATTCACTAAAATTTCTAGGATTCTAACCGATTCGAACCATCAAAACGATGGAATTGTCCTGAAAATCCCAGGGATTTGTTTCTGGTTTCTTTGAAGTTTTCATGGGATTTCTATGGCTTTTCAGGGGATTTCCAATGGTAAAGCCACGGCTGGGACCGGGACATGTGGCGCCCAGCGAAGGCCAGGTCGCTGCTCAGAGTCGGCGCACCTTGGCGACAGCGTTTCTATTATGAACATATGGTGATTTAATGGTAATTTATGGATTTTTATGGTGCTTTATTGTAATTTATGGGTGATTTAATGGGATTTACTGGGAAAATTTAATGGGTATATATGGTATATATCTGGTATAACTTATACGGGTTATAATGGTATATATATATGGTTATATGTATATATTCATCTATTAATTATAGTATATGGTTATATAATGTTATAAAGTCATACATATATATAAGTGGTTACGATATAATGATATCTCATTGTATATGGGACAAGACGACGATCTGGGACGACTGCAAACACGCCAAGTGGGATGATCCTCCTTTTGTAACTGGCATCAGAAGTGGCGAAATCCCATTTATGTGCGGGGTTGTGAAGAACTCCCCATTTATTCAATGGGAATTCCAGGATCCTAAAATGGAGGTACTGTACCACATAAGGCCATATTTTGAGGGTATATCCCCTTACATAGGCCTAAAAAATAGGCCTTATATATGGTAGGTACCTCCCATTTAGGTTCCTGAAATTGCCATTGACTACAGAAGCCAAACACACCCCATGACACAATGACGTTAGTAGATCATCATCTGTACCAGTGCCCCCACCACCTTCTATGGATAGAACACAAGCAAATTATCATGAAGCGGGTGATGTTCCAATGCCATCAAGTATCCCTACAAGTTTGGTAGTGGATACAAGGATGATTGAGTCTAGGCTATAGCCAAAACTCCTGAGCATTGGAAATAATCCAGGTTTGATTGCAATGATGGGGGTGGCCATGTGTAAGTACAATTTGCTGAGTCAGAACCAATCATAATCCCATTTGCACGTGTAACTGACCATAACAAACCTATAAAAGTGGTAAACCCCACAATTGACCATCCTGTAAAAATGACCATATAGATGGTTGTTAGAAGCCATCCCTAAACGGTAATTTCATTTTTGGCTTTACTGGTTTACCATCCTTTTGTTATCCCATTGGTATCCCATTGAATGGTTCTTGGGATCACGGGAGCATTTTTTAGAGTCCAGTCATGTAGAATCCGACCAAAAAATAGTGGCGTAGTGGTTTTTATGAACTTTGCCATCTTCATTGGGGTTTACTTCATTCTACCTCCTTCTTAAAATGAGGCTCTCAACAATCACGAGGATAGCAGCGGTCCTGTTGAACATGGAAAGTCCAACTTCTGTAGACGATTCTCATCAGAACATCATGAAGTTTCCAGATCTCTAACAATTTACCAGGGGGTAGATTGGCAAATACACATGTTTTTCCACAGGATGGGGCCCCCAAGATAGCTAAGTTGGTTTATAAGTGGCTTAACAATGGTTTACGGTAGATACAACTATAGTTAATGGATATTATAATGGTTTATATACCAACTTACAACTGGGGGGCCCCATCCTGCATGACCAAATTTCCAGAGATTTTCCAGTAAAACCATCATAAAACCCCTTTTGGTTGATGGTAAAATTGGGGATGGTGGATCCTATTGTTTTTACTAGCCATATATGAACCATAACAAAATATGAACCATGTAGAATGTTAGTAAAAACATAACCATAATCTATAACCATTATATTAATTATATTATAGATGGTAACCATGACAAAATACTATCCATTATGGATGGTAAATACTAACATTATAACCATATATGAACCACATAGATTTACCGATTTTTTCCATACCCGGGATGGTATTTTTGTTTTTTCACCACCAAGGGGCTCAAGTTGAAGAGCTGGCACTCCAACTTCCCAAGCTGCTGCAAGAACTCCTGACCCGACGTGGTGATACAATAGCGAGCCGGAGATGTGAACCAAGTCCATGTCGATGGATTTACCCTCTGGTAAACTAACATAGCTATTGAACATGGCCCAGTCGAAATAGTTGATTTACCCATTAAAAATGGTGGATCTTTCCATAGTTATGTAAACGTTTACCAGAGGGTACAATGGATTTAAGGGAACATCTACAGTAAACCAATGTCAACCATGCGTTTTTTCATGATTTTTACTCATGAAACTGCGATTTGTCCCATCTTCGGGGGATCGTTTTCTTTGATTTCAGTGATGTTTTCAAGGGGAATATCTAACTGGGATTTCTACAGATCTAACCATATCTAACTGGGACTTCATGATGTGAATATGCTGTGGAAATGGGGACAGCCCCCTCAACTCATGGAGGAAAATCTACGCAATCTGCTGGTCCATTGGGATGATCGTTGCATTTCCGAATGGCTTGATATACGGAAATGGGTTGATCATCATATTTCAATCATATGAGGCTAATACTTATTGTATAATAGATTATCATATATTTTATACTTATAGTATTGTCATAGGCTAATGATATAGTATTGGATAATGCTTATTATTAGATATCATACGGTTTGTATTGGATAATGGTTATTATAATGATACTAAATCATACTAGTTGGTGGTTTGGAATGGATAATACTAGACACACATGTTTGTTATCATCCTAATAGCCCCTTAATAATCACATATACCATACCACATGATAAATAACTAGTGACTAGTACAGTAATGGTATTGATACAGCAATTCCGCGGTTTATTACAGGCGTGTCCCATAGAAATGACCAAATCACTTGGTCTGCGGGCCCCTTCCCAGTCTCCATAAAAATTACCATATTGGGGTTTACCCCATTTTCAGACACACCCACCTATCATATCAAGGTGATATCAGTGATATCTCTCATTATATATTCATATTATATGCATCTTTATATAACATATGACCATGTTGTCATTGATCTGGGTAAATCAAAATAATTCACTGAATAGTTCGGCCATTTGGGGATGACTTCCCATATAAAAACCATGATTCCAGGGCTCGGGAGATCAGGGTTCGGTCGTGATCAAATTTACCCGGATTGATGTCCACCGCATTTTTCGTGAATCCCAACCACTCCCCGCCCCCCGAAGTACCCAGCCATCGGCACCTTGCGCGGATCCGCGATCGACCTGCGATGCTTCAGGAAGTGATAGGCATCTCTCAGGCTCATCTTCTCCTGGACGAATGGAAGATGGAGATGGTCATCAATCATTCTATAGGGATATGGATATATATATATATATGGAGATATATATGGTTAATATATGGTTAATATTTTCTGAGATATTTGATGTCATCAATCATAGGGCCATAGGGATTATATATATATATGAGGGTTTCCATAAATGGAGGTACCCCAGTAGCTGGATGGGTTATAGTGGAGAATCCTATTAAAATAGATGATTTGGGATTATATACCCTCTGGTAAACTAACCAGGCTATGACAAATGGATACAAACGGCCCATTTATAGTGGATTTACCTATCTAAAATGGTGATTTTCCATGGCTATGTTAGTTTACTGGAGGATCATACGGAGTTTCCTGAAATGGGGGTACCCCCAATAGCTGGATGGTTTATTTCATGGAAAATCCTACGGAAATTAGGATGATTGGGTGGGTACCCCTGTTTTAGGAAACCTCTATCTATCTATCTATCCATCCATCCATCCATTCATCCATCCATCCATCTATCTCTATCGATATAGACATAGATATAGACATATAGATATAGATATAGATATAGACATAGATATAAACCTATATATATATATGGTTATGGGTCATGGGTCAAAAGCCTGGTAATATAGGGAATCCTACGTCATAGCTGGTGAATGACATACCCAGTACATCCCTGGGTACCGGATGGTACCCAAAATATGGCAATTTCGTGGCTAACCTGACTCCACATATCAATAGATGGGGGTAGAATGGTTAGAATGTCTTTTTCTTGGGCATATGTTCTTTAAGCCAATCATAATGATATATCAATCCATTGATGGGATTCTGAGGATTCTATGGGATTTTTCTTGTGGCGAAACCAAGCTGATGCCCCAGCTTGGTTGGCAAAATCTTCACCCGAAGCTGTTGGAAAAACATCCACAAATGGACGGGACATGCAGCGGTTGAAACCTCTGTGGAAGGATCCGGCAAATTGACCCACCGAAAATTTTGGTGCCTGCGATAAACGTTTGCAAAGAAGATATGGACTCCCCCCTTGGTTTTTCCCCAGATTCATAATCTATGTAGGAGTGGTGGAGTTTCTCTATGTTTATCCTCTGTGCGGTCAAACACACAGTGATAGAATGGCTCCCCAGAAGTTGAGGCAACGATCCGGGTGTCAGGAATCATCTACAGCCCTTGATGGCATTGTTGCTAATGCAATCTCCCACTTTTTTGGAGTAGGTCTTCGTTTGGCTGATGAAAAATCCTGGCTTTTTCACTTTGGGTTCTCTCCCCATACTTGGTGGGTTACAACCTGCTTCGCCCCAGCAAGTGGCTGAACCATCCCAGCCGCGCAGGGCGTTCGTCCAAGCCACAAATTTCATCAGATAAGCCAAAACCTCAGGCGTTTTTTCAACAGTTCATCCAAGCAAACAAGTGCGATTTCACCGTTTCACCGGTAAAAATTGGGTCCCTACCCCCAGACCAATTGGTGTACCTCTTAGACATATTTCAAAATGACAATGTCAGGCGGGGTTCCTCTCCCAAATCAGTTGTTCTGGCTTCCAAAAGAAAATGGTTGGTCAAAGCAACTAGAACATGTTACAGGTTTTTTTCAACCATTCTTGTTGGTTACACCACCAATGCTGGTTACATGATTTATATAAACCTAGTAGCAGCAGCACATCCATACCACATCCCTACTTTTTGCTGGCTTTTTGACAATCAATCAAAACCCAACCCTGCATATGTATATATATATACATAACAAAATAGTTCACACATCTCCACACACATATCATTAATCACTTCATATCCATGTGCCATTAATCCCTATCCCATCAAAATATATCAACATCCCAATGCAAACAAGTCAATAAAAACATTAAACAATAACATAAAATAGCTCAGAACATCATATCCATGAAAAATTGCCATTAATCTACATCCCATCAATTATCCCCATACAAATAAGTAAATAACATCAAATACCCTCCGGTAAACTAACATACCTATGGAACATCATCATTTAAAATAGGTAAATCCACTATTTCTATGGGCCATATTCAAGTTTGCAAACTGTAACAAATTACCAGAAGGTAAATCCCATTAAGTTACCAGTAAATCCCATTAAATCACCCTAAATTACCATAAATCGCCATGAAATTCTGCCATTTTCAGCCCCAGACCTCCCCAAATCCGTCGCCCTTAACGGCCACGAAGAGCCCCAGCGGCCACCGCGGGGGACCGCGAGATGCCCTGCACGCAGTTCACCAAGACGCGGTGCTGCTGGGAGCTCTGACGCGCCTCGTGAAGGAAGTCCAAGATACCTTCGGATGGCGGGAAAGGCTGGTTTTTGGTGGGGTTTTCACCAGTTTTTGATGGGTTTTCCACCAGTTTTTGGGTTTTCCACCAGTTTTTGGTGGTTGTCCACCGGTTTTTGGTGTGTTTTTCACGGGTTTTTGGTGGTTTTTCACCAGGAAAAATCACCGTGACATGGTGGTAGTGTTCGAAAAAACAGCGGCATTGTGTTGCGTATTGGTTATAATAGGCAAACTTGGGTTGAAATGGTGGAGTCATAAACCTACTTCAGTAACTTTCTGGATGATACCTCTTCGGGAGTGGGTTTTTTGGTTCTCAGTGTGGATATCCATGGCAGATACCGAGTTGCTGTCCATGTCCTTCAAGATATCTTCGTCAGGTGTATCACCCAGCCCCACTTTCCTGGGCGAGTCTTTCAGAGCGTCAGAGTCATCCCAATGTGACGGAAGTCAGATAAAACCCAGATAGATGGGGGTATTTAATGTGTATGTATATATATAAATACATATATATATATAAAGATTTTATTCCAACATCTATTGTATATCAGATTTAGGTCGAGCATCAAGATTGAATCAAAATATATGGCCAGTTTCTTTCTGACCGAATGAAGTTCCAAACAATACCACAAATTTTGGGACAAAAACATCCCGGCGCCTGGTTTACCACGCGTGTGTTTTGGCATTTTCTCAAGAATCTTTGTGATGACCTTCATGTTTATCTCTTGGTATTTGCAGGACTTTTGAAGCAATCATCATCATGTTTGGTCACAAAATGTGGCTAATTCCATTGTGCTTTATTTTTTTCATCATTTTTCACTTGTATTTGCACGCTTTTGTGAACGCCAGGAGTAGAAAGAGGCTGTTTCAGGATGCCTTGTTTTTTGATGCATTTGCGTTTCGCCACAGGGAGCCAACAAAAAAATCGGACTTTTCGGTTTTTTTCTGGGGCGGCACTTTCACTGCATGTTCGCTCGAAGAGTCTCGGCGTGTGCAAGTGCAAGAGACGAGGTCGGTAGCGTAGCATCACGTATGTGTGCAAGTGCAAGAGAAGAGACCGGCGGCGTAGCATCACGTATGTGTGCTAGTGCCATTGAACGTTATTAGCCCACCCCACCCCAACCCATCTGTAGCGTAGCATCAGGTGTGTGTGCAAGTGCAAGAGACGAGGTCGGTAGCGTAGCATCAGGTATGTGTGCAAGTGCAAGAGACGAGGTCGGTAGCGTAGCATCAGGTATGTGTGCAAGTGCAAGAGACGAGGTCGGTAGCGTAGCATCAGGTATGTGTGCAAGTG
The DNA here is from genome assembly GCA_947184155.2 of Cladocopium goreaui. Lineage (NCBI taxonomy): Eukaryota > Dinophyceae > Suessiales > Symbiodiniaceae > Cladocopium > Cladocopium goreaui. The sequence goes on along the minus strand of CAMXCT020000123.1, from coordinate 75,539 downwards.
CAAGAGACGAGGCCGGTAGCGTAGCATCACGTATGTGTGCAAGTGCAAGAAAAGAGACCGGTAGCGTAGCATCACGTATGTGTGCTAGTGCCATTGAACGTTATTAGCCCACCTCACCCCACCCCACCCCAACCCATCTGTAGCGTAGCATCAGGTATGTGTGCAAGTGCAAGAGACGAGGTCAGTAGCGTAGCATCAGGTATGTGTGCAAGTGCAAGAGACGAGGTCGGTAGCGTAGCATCACGTATGTGTGCAAGTGCAAGAGAAGAGACCGGTGGCATAGCATCACGTATGTGTGCTAGTGCCATTGAACGTTATTAGCCCACCCCACCCCACCCCACCCCATCGGCCAAAAAAGACACAAAAACGCACGTACGGCAAACCAGCCGCCAGCAAAAACATGCCAGTCTTCGAGTGTCATTGCGAGAATGGCACCATATGATCCATGCGGGTAAGAATACCGCTGATATACCCTGCAGCAGACGACTTGTTGAAATCTCTATGCTGCTATTCGGATCCCTCCTACTGTTCATTTTTCACCCCCAAATAACCCAAAGGGTGTCTCTGGGCCGATAGCTGACACTATTCCGTCTCTAATCAATCCCTTCCCCCTTGTAAGTGTATTTATATGTGCATATATATATATATATATATATACACATGACTCTATGCATATAGGATTCTACATATATAGTCGTATATATGCTTATCTACCTATCTATCTACCTATCTTTCTATCTATCTAATCTAATCTATTCTATCTATCTATCTATTCTATCTATCTATCTATTCTATCTATCTATCTATTCTATCCTATCCTATCCCATCCTATCCTATCCTATCTTTCTATCTATCTATCTATCTATCTATCTAGCTAGCTAGCTAGCAGTCTATCTATCTATCTGTCTATCTGTCTATCTGTCTATCTGTCTATCTGTCTATCTGTCTATCTGTCTATCTGTCTATCTGTCTATCTGTCTATCTGTCTATCTCTCTATCTATCTATCTATCTCTCTATCTATCTATCTATCTATCTATCTAATCTATCTAATCTATCTAATCTATCTAATCTATCTAATCTATCTAAATCTATCTAATCTATCTAATCTATCTAATCTATCTAATCTATCTAATCTATCTAATCTATCTAATCTATCTAATCTATCTAATCTATCTAATCTATCTAATCTATCTAATCTATCTAATCTATCTAATCTATCTAATCTATCTAATCTATCTAATCTATCTAATCTATCTAATCTATCTAATCTATCTAATCTATCTAATCTATCTAATCTATCTAATCTATCTAATCTATCTAATCTATCTATCTATCTACCTATCTATCTATCTATCTATCTATCTATCTATCAATATAAACGCCCAAAACAAGGGTCTTGGATCCCTTTCCAATATGTGGTGTCCTTACCACTTCAACTTCCCCCGCACCCTTCAGCGGGCGGCTTGTACACAAACTCCAGGCCACGTTGGGCCTGGTATTCCGTGAGAAGCCTCGGGTGCAGCGCAAGATCCATCCATCTCTATATATTATGTGTTAACATATTCAATGATTTAAATGCATTAACTATCGAAAATACATGATGTATGACATATCTATTATATATATACATACATATACATATATATATACATACACATACATATACATATATATATATATATATATCCCATGAACATCGCTAAATCAATGCCACCTTTTTGTCGGGTCGGAGCCGAGGAGCTCCCGGATCTCCTCTTTGAGGTTCACCTCCTGCGCCAGGTTCAGCACGTGCGAAATCTGCGTCCGAACCGTGAGCTCCTGGGCCGGCTGGGCCGATGGGTTGGGAATGCGAAACGTAAAGTTCGAGTGAACCTATGCAGTTATGAATGTTATGTATGTTATGTATGCTATATATATATATATATTATGTATCTATCAATCTATCTATCTATCAAGCAATCAATAGATACATAGTGCAATTTACAAGGTATTACACGATGTCTATGTATCTATCTGGTGTAATCTAACCGAAGCTAACCCAATCGAAGCGAACCAAATCTGCTGACTCAGATGAGAGTCCAACCCGTGAAAGTTCCATTGGTCCTATGTGAATTCAGGGAACCATTAAAAAGGATGATATATGTGGTTAATATATGGTTAATATATGGTTATGGAGATATATCTATAGCTGAACTTCCAGTGGATGAGTACCCTCTGGTAATTTTTGACACGAACTGGAAAATGGCCCAGTCGAAATAGTGGATTTTCCCATTAATAGCATGGTGGATCTTTCCATGGTTTTTTGTTAACGTTTACCAGGCCGGGTAGATGTGGATCTTTTCATCCCACCAAGAACCATAAGACTCGCTTCTGGAACTTGTACCCTCCAGACATCCAACATGGAAAGGGAAATCCACAAATGGAGGCGGGGATCATCATCAAATCAGGGACGTTCGCCATCGCCATGATTACCCTCTGGTAAACATACAAAAAGCTATTGAAAATGGCTTAGTCGAAATAGTGGATTTGCCCATTAAAAATGGTGATGTTCCATAGTTATGCTGGTTTAGCAGAGGGTACCCCAGAGTAGAGCTATAGCATTAGGACCCAGTCCTTGTCATTCTCCAAGTTCCGTTTGCCTTGGGAAACAGGGAATTTCCGGAGAAACAGGTCAAATGGCGCCAAGCAATATCTGCTCGCATTCTCAAAGTCCAGTTGAGAGTTTGTTTCAAAGACTGGGCTTTCTGAGAATAGGCTATATACTTCAAACTCCCGTTTTTTGAAAGAAACAGCTTTTGTCATGGTTCCAACAGTAGGCTATGACATCAAATTTTGCTTCAAACTCCCGTTTTTGTCATCATTGTTCCACCATCTAAAATTACCATTCTGGGGTGTCGAATTTTGAAGCTGTGCCCATCCAACCTGCCCCTCAGCGATCTCATCCATTCATCGCTGATCAAATTAGCCCTAGTCTCCATCCATCTCCATCAGTTTGTCTCAATTACCCTCTGGTAAACGTTAACAAAAAACCATGGAAAGATTCACCATTTTTTATGGGTAAATCCACTATTTCTATGGCCATTTTCATTAGCTATGTCAAAAATTACCAGAGGGTATCCCGTGGATTCATGGGGTAATATTGCAAATATCCCTCATGGCTTGCCATTTCTTGGCGTTTCAAATCATCCCCCTTGTTTGTTGGCGATATTCTTCATAAACCTATCCATAATCGTCTTAGAATCAAACTGTTTATCTTTCTCTTGGAACCCTAACTATTTCTGATTGCTTCAAGACTTCATCCATCTTCCCTTATATCCCATTATATACATTTCATTAGATCCCATTACACATATATATATATATATATGTATATCTATATATATTGTGTATATAAATATCCCCACAAAATGCGTTGACAAATATCTGAAGAACGTCCACCTTCCTCCCAAGTTTTCCCGGATCAAGGCCTCCCAGGTAGAGCCAGGGCAAGATCTCGCTGCTGTGCGCCGTCATGTGCGACTCGAAGTGCTCCTTGGACACCTCCTGTTCCTCAGAGGGCAAGGCAAAAAACCAATGTCGTATCCAGGGAATCGTGATGTATGTGTGTTTGCCATGAAATTGCTATACACGTACATATCTCTATATATGCACATTTGTATGCATATGTATGTATATATATATATATTATGTACATAAATCCCACATAAATCCCAGTGTATCCCCTTTATATCTCCGTGATCTTCCATGTTTTCAACCGGGTCCCAAAACTCCATTGGCGCAACCGCATTGAGTCCCAGCAACACATCGACCACACATGACTCGCTCACAAGGGACGTCTGACTGGATCCTGGGTGCCATCAAAAATATCCCAAAAAAAAGGATGATATATGTGGTTCATATATGCTTAATCTATGGTTCATATATGGTTAATATATGGTTAATTTATGGTTCATATATGGATAATCTATGGTTAATCTATGGTTCACATATGGTTAATATATGGTTATGGAGATATATCTATAGTTGAACTTCCAGTGGATGAGTACCCTCTGGTATTTTTTTTTACAAAAAGCGAACTTGAAAATGGCCCAGTCGAAATAGTGGATTTGCCCAGCTATAAAATGGTGGATCTTTCCAGTTCGCTATGTAAACGTTTACCAGGCCGGGTATCCCCCAAAAAATATGAGGATCTTACCCTCCAAACAACTGCGAGTTCACATCAACTACAAGGTGGTGCCCCAGTTCGTTAGCTAAGTTGGTTTATAAGTCCCATTTCACTATGGTTTATGGTAGATATAACTATAGTTAATGGGGTTTATAAACCAATTTATAACTGGGGGGCACCACCTTGTATGAGATGAATTGAGGGGTGAATTGAGGGAACATTTGCAGGAAACCATGGTTTTGTCCACACAAATAATGGGATGTCCTATCAACTTTCACCAGTTTCGATTCTAGGAATAAAATGGTGGTTGACCCGTCAATCTAATGAGGGCCTGGCAGGAACATGCATTGATATGTATTTACCAGCAAGGAGACAAATCAATGCTAGAAAATACCTTTGCTCAACTCCAAATTGCTATAGACTATGGGTAGTTGTATATCAAAAATCATCTCTCGTAACAACTAGTAAGTGGCCAAATATATGATTAGCGATTTTCTCAAAACAACATCCAGAACATTGCTAATCTTAGATCTCCTGTCTAAAGCAGGTTAAGACATATTCCCCGATCAAAATGGCAAAGGATTGAAATGGGTAAAAAAAACGCTCCATTAATTGATCAAACTCACAAAGGTGGCGCAGCCGTGGTGGATTTTTTCTCGCCGCTGGCGTCGCAGGCTGCCTACCTACCCGCGATAACAAACTGGCAGTTGACCAATCAGGTGTGTCTGAAAATGGGGATGTAATGGGGATATAACAAATAACTGACATAACTACCACACAACTTTAATGTGTGGATCATCATATTTTTCTTGTAAACGTTGCAATTTGTTTGGTTTTCAAATGTGCCCCATTTTGAGACACATCAAAACCTGGTCACCACTCAGAATATCCCGAATCATAGTTCTCTAACTCCTGCAGGGTTCCGTGAATTTCCTCGCAGACATATCACATGTTGCAGGATTTTTAAGTTCTTGCTTTTCACTTTTTGTTTGCTATTTTTAAGCAGATTTCCAGTCGAAGCCTGCCAGAATTGCTTAACCATGGTTCAAGAATTAGACATCAAACCAGCACGTTTGATCATGTTTCGGATATTGAACCAACATTTTTTGGCAGTCATTTTGACCTATATATATAACTATATATATATACATACATTATTTACACATGTGTGGATACATATAGGTTTTGATTATGAAATAGACAATGCTACATCGATACAATGATACACCACCTATGGCTCTTATCCATCTATCAATTCACTCCACGAAAGCCAGCCATTAACAAACTCACTTAACAAAAACTCAGAACAGCCAAACTCAGTGAACAAACAGCCACAGAACCACTCTCCTCACAACAATCACAGCCACCAGCCACAGCCAAAAACAGCACTTGGTGGTTCATCCCACGGCTCGTAAGTGAGTTATAACCCCAAATATTTCAGTGGATTAACCCGCTCCTTATCCCATGTAAATCACTGGGCTTATAACCCACGGCCACGAGCCGTGGGTAGTTCGCCAAAAACAGCAGCAAAACAGCAGCCACAGCTCCTCACAGACGGACTTCTTAGAGGCACAGCAGTGGCCCAGATAATCCACGCTGCTTTTCAGGTCGCCCATCGTTGCCTCGACGCCTTGGCAGCTGCCTGTGTCCAACGCCTCTGCAACGGCTCGGTGAATGCCTGGGTACCAGAGACCTGAGGCACCAAAAATGGACGGCGTTGATGGGAAACATGGGAAATTCATGGGAAAATATATCGGAACACATGGTTCTTATCATGAGAAAATAGAGGAAAAGACGGGAAAAACATAGGAACATGTTGAACATATATAGGAAAAGCTTGGAACATCATGAAAACATCATGGGGAATCATAAGAAACTATAGGAAAAACATGAATAAAAATCCACTGTTTTCATGGTGTTTTCACGGTATCATCGAAGCAACTGGGGAGTCTAATCCTCATTGTAGGAACAATCCACTGGTACGCTGATTGAGGATAGTACTGTGAGGGTGTATATATATATATGTATATTGTGATTTGCAAACGTATCAGCTCTTTGAGATGAACTTCACCATAAGGGTCCTTTGCATAACCGCTTCCCACTCCAGGTCCAAACAAACATTGTTGTCCAGGTGGTTCCATAGACACTTGGCTCAGGCGATCCAGCGGCAGGAGGGAAGCGGCGTGTCTTGTGCCTGCTTGGCGCCATAGCACAGGGTGCTTGGGAACGTGGACGTTCCATTGGAGCTAGCAACATAGGACGCATTGCATCCGAGACTGCTGAGAGGAAAAGTCGCTCATCGCAGGGCGCTGAGGTTGGATTCAACATAGTGGAGCTACCCCACTCATATTGGTAGCGGAGCCCCCCGCAAAGGGGGGCATCCAAGGACCTTTGGCGAGAACTCCATGCCGGAGCCAACTGGAAGTGGGTCTGAACCAGGCTCGTCGACTTCACAGGTCACGAGCCAACTGGCCTACCTGGTGCCCCAATTTGATCCTGCCAAAGATGATCTGCTGATTTACCAGCAGAAGGTGGAGTTGGTGACAGCAGCTTGGCCCAAGGACAAATACGTGGAATTGGTAACCAGGCTGATCCTCAACTGCCAGGGTTCAGCGTTTCAGAAACTGCAGTTACACCAAGCAGAGCTTTTAGCCAATGATGAGTCCCCTGTCAAGAAATTGATAGCCCTCCTAGGCGGAAGCTGGGGACGGATACCCTTGGAGAAACAGTTTGACGAAGCTGAACAAGCCCTTTACCACTGTCAACAGAAGAATGATGAGTCCAATGATTCGTACCTGGCCAGGTCAGAGATTCTTTGGAGTCGTTTGCTTGCCAGGAAAATCTCACTGGAAGAGCTTCAAGCATTCATAGTGCTTCGAGGCAGCTCACTGGCACCGGAGGACAAGAAGCGTGTGATTCTGGAGTCCGATCGAGACGGTGCTGGAAAGCTCACCAATCAGAAGGTTTCTGAGGCCATCAGAATGCTTGGGGCCACATTCTTCATGGACATGACAGGTCAGCGTAGGGGCAGAACAAAGGTTTACGACCAAACTGTTTTGACTGCTGAAGATGTAAGTGATTCTGCAGAAGGCTTGATGGCCGCCGATGACATGACAGAGGAAGATTTTGTGGACACCCTGATCACTGAAGGTGAGGACGAAGATGCCGCCATGATTGCAGACTTTGAGGCAGCAGCCTCTGATGTCATTCAGGAGGACCTGGAGATGGCACAGGCGTACACCGCCTACATGGAGGCCCGGAGAAGGTTGTCAGAAAAGTATCGCAATCGTGGGTTTTGGCCTACCAGCAAAGGGTCCACCTCTTTCACCAAGGGCAAGTTTTCAGGTGGTGGTGGCAAGTCTTTTGGAAAGGGATCCAAGTTTGGCAAGGGTCGCAAAACTTTGCAAGATCGGATTCTTCAAAGCAATTGCCGAGCGTGTGGACGCCGGGGTCACTGGAAAGCTGAATGCCCCTACAAAGGGGGAACAACATCTCAGTCTGGTATGAGTGGCAACGGTGGAAGTACAGCTCCCACAACAACACTGGTGACGGACCCTTCAAGCTTAGGTGCTGACGACGCCTTGCCTCTGGAGTTTCTAGGACTGCCCACCATCGAAGACCAGGATTTGTCCGTGCACTGCCCAGTTGATGAAACATGGCCAAATATAGTGTCTGTGTTTGGGGTAACGGTTGATAATCATAGCACGGGGAGACGGTTAAGTAACCTTTACATGGGAAACATTCAGAATGAATACCGGGGAAGTAAGGGGGTCCATGCTGAAACAACAGCCAAAGATCGTCTCTGTGCTCGTCTGAGGAGTGACCCAACCGTGAAGCCAAGCAGCCGGTTCAGAATGAACCGAAGTTTTTTTGAACAACCCGCCAAGTCAGCTGTTGCACCGAGGTCCCAGGTGGCCACGAAGGTAGTAACAGAGTCCATTTCCGAAAGTCTTCAGATCAAATCAAATGAAGCCCAAATTTGTTTTGCAACTCATGGAGTGAACGGAATCCTGGATCTTGGAGCCTCTAAGACGGTGATAGGAAGCCAGCATGTTGCGAGCCTCATAGATCACCTTGACTCCGAAACCAGGAGCCGACTTCGACGCTGCCCATGCAACATAACCTTTAGGTTTGGCAATCAGGGGACATTGACCAGTAGCCAAGCACTAGTGATACCAATTGGTAAGCTAATGCTCAAAGCAGCAATTGTCCCAGGAGGCACACCTTTCTTAGTGAGCAACACTCTGATGAGAGCCTTGCATGCCAGCATCGATTGTCACCGCCAGGAACTGCAAAGTCCGATGTTTGGGCACCCGGTGAAACTCACACTCTCCAGCAAGGGTTTGTTTTTGATAAATCTGAATGACGTGACCCAAGCATGCCAGTCGTGTCTTGCCAAGTTCCCGATGCAGCCGACAGTTCCGTCCGAGACATTCGTGTCCGAAGACGCAAAAAGGGTGTCATGCCGAGATCAGGGGAGTGCAAACACTGCCATGCAAATGCCAACCACTAAGGAGTATAATTCAACAAGCCCAGATGCACAGGTTCAGGTACCAAGGTCAGAACCAAAGCCTTTCCAGAAGCCGGAAGGCCAAGCCTCCGAACGTTTGTCTGTACAGCTCGCGGCTCAGAGTGATTCGTGCGTTTTGCCCGGACCAGCCCGATCGACCGTTCCTGATGGCCAGCCTGTCACAACGCCTGTCACAGATGCAGACCCATGTGGCCATCCAGGTGGAGGACCTCAGCCACCTGACACTGGAAGAACTGCACTCAGAAGCGATCAGTTTTGGTCAGAAGCATCGCGGCCAGAGCTTCCAGGAAACATGGAAGGACCAAGAGTGGGTATCCTGGATGGTGAGCCACTATGGTCACAGCACCAAGACATCTCACCGTCGCTTCCTGCGATATGTCGAGTTGAAGCTGGATCACCACGAAGCCCAGCAGCTGCCGATCCCAGTTGTCCCACAAGACAGCCTGCCCATGACTTCATCCGGTGCCAAAGGATTGGCCAAGTCGGCTGGCCCAAGCCCAGGGATGATTGCGGCAAAGGCCAAGATCCGACCACAGCACCCAGGTTTAGTCCATTTGCCGGATATGGAGGACGCCGGCTGGGCGTTGGAACCCGGGACATACACCCAGGGGACTATGAACCAGGATCCCAACATGGAGGCCATGCAGCAACGTATGCTGAACCTGGAAAATGCGCTGACCAGAGGTGAACACAGTGCCAGCTCAGTTGAGCCGCCAGAGCCCTGTCGAAGAGGAGTCCGATGTGGAGAGCCTTCATCTGGGATGATCGAGGACTGGGACACCGACACAATTACTTTCATGCAACATGAACAAATCAAACTCAAACAATTGATCCGACAATATGAACGTGAATTGGAAAATCAATTAACACATGTCCAACCAATGGGCTCAGCCTGCCATTTACTTGAGGTGTTCTGCAGTCAACACTCACCACTGACGCACCAGATGCAACAACTAGGACGAAGTGCCTATCGCTTTGGCAGATCGGAGGGAGACCTTGAGACAGTGAGCGGCCGTGCCAAGCTGTTTAGCGCAGTGGCCCGTCACCGACCCAAGCATATTTGGGTGAGCCCAGACTGTGGTCCCTGGTCATCCTGGTCAAGCCTGAATGCGTCTAGGTCCCTAGAAGCATATGATGCCTATCAACACATCCGAACGAAGTTGCTGTATCAGATTGACCTATGCATTGTGCTGTTCCGACATCAAATCATGCAGGGACAACAGTTCCACTGGGAGCAGCCGGCTCGATCGTTGATGCTGTCACACCCTGGCCTTGCAGAGGTTCATGTGACATGTGCAGGGTAGGTAACCTTAAATGCCCCCTCAATGGGTTGCCTATGAAAAAGGGGATGGTAATCTTAACCACTGATGAAAAGATCTATTATCACCTTCATGGAAAAGTATGTGACGGGTCCCATAAACATCAGCCAATCGAAGGCAATACTATCACCAAAGGGGAATCAATGTTGCGAACAGAGTTCACCGCTGTATATCCCCGAAAGTTTGCCCGGTCCATAGCCAAAATCATGTGCCATACTCGAACAACCACAGTTCACACCGACATGAACCCAATCTATGCTGCCGACAACCGACGGCCGCGGCCAAAGTTGACGTTTCCCAGGTCTGAACTGATCACACCAGAACCTCGAGATGAAAACCTCTCCAAACGCAGAAGACTAGATGGCAAACAACGGGTAGTTCCAGATGTTGACATCCTGCAGGGTATCCTCAACTCCGTGGAACAAATCCTTCCCCGCGTTGGCAAGTATGAGGTTCAAAATCAAGCCATCTTAGATCAACTCCAGGAAGTTTTCTCAGACAAACAAATCATGAGGGTCATCGCATGCCGAGGGACGGACCGCACCCTGGGGCCTCCCGAGAGTATGTATCCCCAAGAAGCACCGTTTCGTAGAAGTCTCCTACTCATGAGGACCACCAATGAGATTAAGTATGAACGGTTTTGGGAACAGTGGGACAGATTATCCAAGAGACAGCTTGTGAGACCAGCCCACTCATGCAGAATTAACATAACCATGTTTGCCAAGAACCCAGAAGCATCCGAGGACCTGGAAGTGAGAAATTCAGGGTCAGCGTCCAGTGCCGACAGATCTGCAGCAGTTCCAGTAAGGTTGTCACCACAGTTGGAGCCCAATGCCGACAGCAGTTCCCGGAATTCAACTGATGCCACTGATGCCTCGATGGAGCGAAGACATCCATCCGAGCTTGAATCCCAGCCTGAAGTGCCCAAACATGCCCATGAGATTCAGGCCAAACAACAAGACAGTCGTTTCAAGTCGTTACCCAAATGGGAGCAGCAAGAGATCATGAACATGCATAAGAACCTGGGTCACCCTTCAAATGACCGATTGTCAAAAGCACTTCAAGTCGCAGGGTATCGTGTAGAAGTAGTTCAGGCCGCTCTTGAGTTGAAGTGTCACATCTGTGCCGCATGCAGTCCCCCCAAACACCAAAGACCAGGAACCCTTAAACCGTTGTTAGATTTTAATCACAAGGTTTACATAGATGGGGCTAATTGGAAGAATTCCAAAGGAAAGAGCTTCCATTGGTATCATTTCCTGGATGCTGGTTCAAACTATCATGTGGCCGTATGTGCACCATCGCGAGACACTCAAGATTTTGCTCGCCTGATTGACCACCACTGGATATCCTGGGCGGGACCGCCCAACATGATTCAGGTGGACTCTGCAACTGAGATGAACTCTCATGGCCTGACATCGTTCATGCAGCGATATGGCATTAAGCAATTGACCATTCCACCTGAAGCTCACTGGCAACAGGGAAAGATAGAACGCCATGGAGGGTTCCTCCAAAGCATGCTGACAAAATTGGATCTTGAACATGCCATCGATGACTATACCCAGCTTCAGACAGCACTGAACCAATGCACTCATGCGAAGAACTCCTTAAGCATCCGTCATGGTTATGCCCCTGAAGTTATAGTCTTTGGAAAACACTCAAGATTAGCCGGGTCGATACTAAGCGATGAATCCAGACCTTCCCATGAGCTAGCCTTGCGTGAAGATCAAGACATTAGAGTTCAGGAGTTTAAGAGTTTGCTGCAAATTCGAGAGAGTGCACGCCGTGCCTTCCACAGCGTTGACAATAGCAATGCCCTCCGCCGTGCCGTGCTGAGACGTCCATGTCCCACCAGGGGAATGTATGAGCCCAACCAATGGGTAATGATCTGGAGAGCGGAACAACAAGGGAACCCTAAATGGATAGGACCCCAGAAAATCATAATCCAAGATGGTAATCATACAGTATGGAGTACTCAAGGGGGAAAACTATTCCGCAGCGCACCTGAACATGTTCGCTTGGCCTTACCCGAAGAAGGCACTGACGAAAGCAGTGAACTCCCAGAGGACCACACCATGATTCACCGACAAATTGAAAGAATAAACCAAGAGTCCCATAATCAATTACCAACTATCCCTGAAATGCATGAACTAGACTTTCCCCCAAGTAACCCTCTACCCCTCACAGGTTCCAACACAACCAGAGAGCGAGACCTCCGATGTTTCCCGGACCAACTCAGAATCCATACCACAACCAGATCATGAGCCCGAAAGTTCCCGACAGGTGACACCCCTGCCGCAAAGCACGAGCCCTGAAGAACAGCTTCAGGAAAATGATCAACTGATCTGCGAAGACATAGACTGGATTTTTCAAACAACTGCAGACAATGTCGATGCAGCTTGGCGATGCGAGTTTGATGTCAGCCTTAACTCCCCAGAAGCTTTGCCCCAAAATCAAGAAGAAGCTTGGACGTTATTGGCAACCAGTGCCAAAAAGCAAAGGACTGAGGTCAGACTCTCAGAGCTTTCTGCCGCCGAGAAAGCTGAATTCGACAGAGCCAAGGAAGCGGAAGTGCAGAACTGGATTCAAACGGGCACGTTAAGCAAAGTCCTCCGAAATCAAATCCCTGATGACCAGATTTTAAGATGTAGGTGGATACTGACGTGGAAACCCATAGATCCAGTAGGTGAGTCACAAGAGAATCCCAACGGTTCCAAAAGGTCATCAGATCAGTCCCAGCGTACTCACAAAGCCAAAGCACGCCTGGTTGTACTTGGTTACTTGGACCCTAAGATTGAGGAGATCCCTCGTGACAGTCCTACCCTTCACAGAACTTCCCGAATGATGCTGCTACAAACGATAGCCAGTAATGGCTGGTCGCTGGAAAGCTTTGACATCCGTGCCGCTTTTCTCCAAGGGACCCCTCAATCCGATAGGATAATTGGGATAGAACCTGTAAGTGAGATTAGACAAGCCATGAACATGTCACCTTGGGAAGTAGGTAAACTCAACAAGGGAGCCTATGGTTTAATCGATGCACCTTACCTATGGTACTGTGCTCTGGTGAACGAACTGCAAAAGTTGGGATTCGTGGCCACGCCTTTTGATCCTTGCCTGTTTGTACTCAGCATGCCCGCTGGAGAATCCAATGCGGGGGCACTTGCAGGAGTTTTAGGAGTTCATGTGGATGATGGGATGGGGGGTGGTAACCAGTACTATCAAGAGAAAATCAAACTACTGGAGAAGAAATTTCCGTTTGGCTCTCACAAGACTCAAGCTTTCACGTTCACAGGCATAGAGGTGAATCAACGAGGAGACAATAGTATCCACTTGAGTCAATCATCCTATGTCCGAAAGATCAAACCCATTGCAATTGACATCAACCGTAAATCTCAAACCAATAGTCCCATTACCGAAGACGAAAAACTTGCACTCAGAGGACTGATCGGTAGTCTACAATACGCATCCACCAACACCCGTCCAGACCTAGCCAGTAAACTTTCATTTCTACAATCAGCCATAAACAATGCAACGGTTGACACGTTACTTGAGGGGAACCGATTGCTTCATGAAGCCAAACATCACCACGATGTTGCCATTATCATCTAGCCTATTCCAACAAGGGATTTCAGATTCATGGCCTTCAGTGATGCATCGTTTTCGTCCAGTAAGAAGCCGGATTCACACTCGGGGGTAATAATTGTGGGGACCCATAGAGATATCAATGATAATAAGCAGTGTCCTATTAGTCCAATCTCATGGGGTTGCAAGAAGATACAGAGAGTGGTCACAAGTACCCTGGCTGCTGAATCAACGTCTCTCGCATCCGCATTGGACCAGTTGGCCTGGCTGAGAATCTTTTGGTCATGGCTCCACGACCCGAAGGTAGAATGGAGAAAACCTGAACAAACACTGAAGCAACTTGCACCTGCCATTTCAGCACCAACTTTCAAACAAACAGCAGACCTCGCAATTACAGACTGTAAGAGTTTATACGACCTCACAACAAGAACAGCTCCACCGTCATGCACTGAATTTCGGGTTCAACTTGTTTCTCGTGCCATAAAAGAAGCTCTGCAAGAAAACATACGACTCCGTTGGGTACACTCAGGAGCTCAACTGGCTGATGCTTTGACCAAGGCAATGGAAAGCCATTTTCTCAGAGAGACTTTGCGCATGGGAACATACCGGCTAGTGGACGAAGCATCGACCTTGAAAGAACGTGCCAAAACCAAGGATCGAGTGAGATGGCTCAAAGAGCAAAATGAAACCAATAAAAAAGAAATTTTGGGAATGTGATTTGCAAACGTATCAGCTCTTTGAGATGAACTTCACCATAAGGGTCCTTTGCATAACCGCTTCCCACTCCAGGTCCAAACAAACAACAATGATGTCCAGGTGGTTCCATAGACACTTGGCTCAGGCGATCCAGCGGCGGGAGGGAAGCGGCGTGTCTTGTGCCTGTTTGGCGCCATAGCACAGGGTGCTTGGGAACGTGGACGTTCCATTGGAGCTAGCAACATAGGACGCATTGCATCCGAGACTGCTGAGAGGAAAAGTCGCTCATCGCAGGGCGCTGAGGTTGGATTCAACATAGTGGAGCTACCCCACTCATAGTATATATATATATATATAGATAGAGTAATATTCACTGATTCTACACTTCATTGTATAGTAATTTCACCAAGTGTTTTTTGGATATCATTTAAACTATGCTATCAGAGTATAATTGTGATATCCTTTTATACTGAGTACCCTCTGGTAATTTTTGACATAGCTATTGAAAGTTGATTTATCCATTAAAAATGATGATTTTCCATAGTTATGTAAACGTTTACCAGAGGGTATATAGAGTAATCTTACCCATACTCCTGATAAGTTGAGGATTAAGCCCTCGGTATGCTTTGCGTCATGTGGATTGGTTGGGGATTGTGATCTCATCTCAACTCAGGGCGGGTTTTTATTCAATGCCAAAACATGGCTCCAACTTAGGGAAACTGCCCCAAACCATGGCAAAATGTGGTTTTGAATGGGAAAACCAAAGAATATCTGTATGAATTGGCCATGAATCTCATGGGTGGTCATTTCATTGCGGTATCAACGAAGCCAAAAAAGTTAAACCATCCTTTTCTACTATTAAACATTATTAAACCATCCTTTTTGGAGATCCAAGAAATTATACACATATCCAACGAACGGAGGTTAGTTGGCGGCCAAAGGGATCCATTTCAGGCCCCCAACGCGTGGCAATCAAACAGTTTGCACATGCATTGGACACATGGGAAAAACACCAAAAAACATATATCAGACGTTGAAAAATGCAAACATGTGTATTAATTACCATATATTTTACCATATTTCAATGTCCAATATTTTAGCATATGAAACTTGTCAGGTTCGCACCGCCCTCTTCTCTGTCCCCAGTGAAATCATCCTGTGCTTCGTGGGTTGCCATATCTTGGGAAGGACTTTCATTTTTGAACAAACACACCTGTCAAAGACCATGTTGTTGATTCTATACCTCATCTTGTTGGTGGTGCTAGCAATCACCATCTTGAAAAATGATGGAGTGAAAGTCAATGGGAAGGATGACATCCCATATATGAAATGGAAAATAAAAAATATTTGAAACCACCAACCAGTCATTATTTACATGTATACATGGTTGGTTTTTCCCCAAAACTCTGGTTCCAAACTGCGAAGCAAGATAAAGAGATTCCAAGCAACTCAGTTCCTCCTGGCAAGTGGTGCCCATGAAGACACCACCCAAAGTCTTGCAAGAGCTCTGGCTTTTGCAGTTGCAGGAGCCAAACTCCTCTGTCGCGTTGGTAATTTTTGAAGATTAAATTCCATATGAACCATGGTTATTGGGAAACTGAAAGCGGAGTTGATGATAAACCAATGGATTCCTAAATCTTGCTGCAGACCGACCTCCTAATTTCTGGCGATTTTCTCATAGCCACGATTTTCTTTGGTTATGTGGTTGGTAATCCCTTTCCCTAACAATTTAAGGGAATTTTTCCACAGGATTTTTTTTTCCCAGCAAACATGAGGGATTCCCGGCAAAAAAAAATCAACCAATCCCACAAAACAGCATGAAGCAGTGCTAGTTAGCTGCTTCAACGATCATCGCTTGGGATTTGATATTCAAATGGTTTGTTTTGTTTCATCTTATACCATGTTGTGGTAGGTTTTGACATTGAAATGGTAGATGTTACTTTTTGGGGGATGGAAAAACATCAGGATTATGAACCAGTTCATTATCAATGGAATCAATGGTTAAGCCCAGGTTTTTGCGGATAAACCTCTATTTCCTGATAAGTCAACTCACTCAATCCCCCGTTTCATCATTGGTTGGTTCCTGCCAGAGGGAAGCACTATGATTTCTATGAATTTTGATCCTGATCAACCCAGTCCTCCTTGCAATCTGCCGTGGCGTCACAACTCTCCTTGGAAACATTGCTGGCACTGAGGTCGCACCAAGCATAGGAGTAGGCCTCCGGCAAAAAGTCGCTGGCACTTTTGCACGGTGTCATGGCTGTCACGTTCCTTGGTGCATCAAAGATTCAGGATTGCCCAACTTGTACATATATATATATATGTCTATTTGTATATTTATTTTACATGTTTTGTGCGGTGTATATGCAAATATAGACAGTTACATACATATACCATGTGAATATATGACAGTGTATATATATATATATACACATGTACACGAATATGTATGTGTATATATATATACACACACATACACGTACATATATACATATATACATATATACATATATACATAGATACATATATACATATATATATAGATACACATATATATATGTGTATATTTATCTATTTGTAAATCTATTTTACATATTTTGTGTTGTGTATATGCAAATTTACACAGTTATATACATATATCATGTGAATATGTATGTGTATATATATATATACACATACACGTATACAAATATAAATATATATATATATATACATAAATAAATATACATATATATACATATACATATATATATATACAAATGTATATATATATACATATATATACATATATATATATACATTTATACATATACATATATATATATTTACATATATATATATACATATATATATAAATATATACATATATATAAATATATACATATAGATATACATATATATATATACATATATATATATATACATATGTATATACATATATATATATACATATATATAAATATATATATTTGTATATCTATTTTACATGTTATGTGTTGTGTATTTGCAAATATACACAGTTATATACATATATCATGTGAATATGTATGTGTGTATATATATATGGAAAACATGTAAAACATCTGGATATTTATTCTAGTTTTGTAATATTTCACCAATTTTAAATAAACTCCTTTGGGGATTCCCCTTACGAACCATGAGGTTGCAGTGAGGTCGTTCTACTTTATCAACATGTACACATATGTATACATATATAATAAACCATCCCCAATTTCACCATAAGTGGTGATATAAACCATTTCCAAATGGGTGGTTTATGGCATTGTTTTACCACCATTACACATACTACTGTATTATACATATGGCACGAACCCAAATAGATAGTTGAAAACTCTGTTGGAAACATCCGTTACCATTCCATCCTGGAAAACTCTGTTCCGAATCTTTGGGGGACCGCCTTGATCACCATCTTCAGCAAAACATATATGCCATATGCTTCAAACTAGACGACGGTTGGCCCGAGAGCGAAAAAGATGTGTTTCAAGCAGCTCTGAGTATGGTAGTCGTAAAAGATAGTCGGTGAATAGTTGGTGAATTTTATTGGTGAATTTTATATGAGCTATGGAAAGACATGATGTAAAAAAGTAAGATTGATCAAGAAGAGAATATTTGGTAAAGGGCATCAGATGACATGTGTCTTGCAACCACAGAGAGAAAGAGGGGGAAGAGATAAAGAGAGAGAGAGAGAGGTCAGACGCATTTCCACACAAAGACCTTTGAGATACAAAAGAAGCTCGGCACCATGATGCCGTGGATGACCTTAGTTGCAAACAAAGGTGGGCAAACATAGTCGCAATGAAAATGCTACAAAATGCAAAAGTACACAAACAAAGGCTCCGTAAGAAACTAGAACTCCGTGCAAGAATGCTGTGAATGATAGCAAGTTCGATATCATGATGGCAAGGATAACACCTGTTTCACTGCATTTCTCCGATGTCCCTACAGGATGGAAAAAAAACTTTACAGACAAACAACAGTTGGCTACTGGTTTTGCATGTTCGTCACGAACAGTCTCTCCAGACGAACATACTGGTTTTGCATGTTCGTCACGAACAGTCTCTCCAGACGAACAGTGCTACAGATTAATTTGCGCCAGTTGCACTCAGTGCCACTCGGTACGCAAGCCTTCCAGCTCCCTGATGCCGTGGATGACCTTAGTTGCAAACAAAGGTGGGCAAACATAGTCGCAATGGAAATGCTACAAAATGCAAAAGTACACAAACAAAGGCTCCGTAAGAAACTAGAACTCCGTGCAAGAATGCTGTGAATGATAGCAAGTTCGATAGCATGATGGCAAGGATAACACCTGTTTCACTGCATTTCTCCGATGTCCCTACAGGATGGAAAAAAAAACTTTACAGACAAACAACAGTTGGCTACTGGTTTTGCATGTTCGTCACGAACAGTCTCTCCAGACGAACATACTGGTTTTGCATGTTCGTCACGAACAGTCTCTCCAGATGAACAGTGCTACAGATTAATTTGCGCCAGTTGCACTCAGTGCCACTCGGTACGCAAGCCTTCCAGCTCCCACAAGCTGCGTCCAAGCAAAGGTCGGTACCATGATGCTGCAGATGTGGCATGTTTGCCGCTTTTACTACTGCAGCAATCCGGCTACTGCGGTCGATCTTTATCTGGGCACCTCCACGGACACGACCTAAGTTCCAGCATCTCTGTGAACGCAGAAAGATCTTCCAGCCAGTCAGCAGGATGCTCATACTCGAGATTCACAACGCAGTCGTTGCAGTGCCCGCAGATGTAACATCTCTCGGCTGCCATTGTCCTCCAAACATGTTCTATGCTTCTGACTGTTTTTTTGATATATTTCAGATGATGATGACGAAAGTGTGGTATTGTCACGGTCATGATCTTTGCCCAGCCAGCAGAGATTTGCTGAGATGTCCAGCTATCGTCTGACTCGTTTGGATCGCCGGGTTCTTGGTTGGCACCGCAGCAAATACAGATGGTGGTGTCTGCCTCCTTCCAATGACACATTTTCTTCAAAACAACTGGCCAACCAGCTTTTACCAGATAGTGTCCGGTTTCTGGTTGCAAAGAATATTTTGGAGCCAATTCAGAGCTCCCAGGCACAAATGAAAGAACGTGTCGTAGAATTTGTTCATCAAAGACATCCGCCCTTGCACGGATTCCCTCCGCATTCGCTGCCATGGCAGACCACATTTAAATCCCCAAATACTTTATGCGACACGTTTGTGCACCAAAATTTTGTTTGTTGTTAACTGCTGTCATGTCCAACGATGTGGGCGCTGCCGCCGGGTATCCTTCAACACCAAGACCCATAATGGGTACAATCTCTTGCTTCTTCATTTGAAAACAGAATGTAATACAAGTATATTGCAATCTCCCCGCAGCTGTAAAGCAATCGGCTGCCAGGCGCGACATGCTGTTAATGCAGGCTACAGAAGTATTAGTTGAAAGCGCAAGGTTTCGATATTTCCACCACAGCTTGACCTACAAACGTCACATCTATTCAGCGAAACGCATCGTGAAAACACGACTCCGGAGTTTGACATAGCAAATAAGCCCGGTACCATGATGCCGTGTATGACCTCACTTCCAAACAAAGGTGCGCAAACACAGCTTTGGATTGGAAATGTTTAAAAATTGGTATCCAAAAAACAACAAGTGAACGCAGTGAATGATTCCGGGCACAAAACAAGTTCGATATCATGATGGCCTGGACGAGTTTTCGCTCACTGCATTTCTCGGATGTCACTACAGGATCGAACAATACTTACAGAGAAGCAACACTTGGCTACTCATGTCACACGTTCGCCACGAACAGTTTCCTCAGGCGAACAGTGGTGCAAATTCGTTTGTGTACGCAGTGAATGATTCCACAAAAACAAGTTCGATAGCATGATGGCATAGATAACACCTGTTGCACTCCATTTCTTCGATGTCCCTACAGGATCGAACAATTGTTACAGACAAACAACAGTTGGCTACTGATCTACCACGTTCGCCACGAACAGTTTCTCCAGGCGAACAGTGGTGCAAATCAATTTGTGCACGCCGCGCTCAGTTCCATGTGCCACTCGGCCCGCAAACCTTCCAGCTGCCACAAAGCCTCCAAGACATAGGGGCGATTGTGCCAAGGGCGCAAGGAAGGTCTTTTCTTAAGCAGCAACTGGACGGCATCCTCTGCAGGGTAGTTGTAACCCACGACGAGCCAAGCACATAAAGCCCCAGCGCTTCGATTGATGCCTCCAAAGCAATGAAAGAGCACGTGCATGGATTCGCCCCTGGTCACTGCCAGCATGGACTGTTTCCAGAGTTGGCCATAAACAATTTTCCACTGTTCCAAACAAGAAGCTACCAAGTCAGGGATTCTTTCCTCCCAACGGTGCGGCGGCTTCAATGTCGTGTCTTCCAAATGACACTTGACGTGATAGACATTTTCTTGCTGGAAATACTGCGCCCAATCCTTTGGGGCGCCTCGAATCTTCATTTCATTTGCGCACATGGTCACCACCACGGTGACCTTCACCGACAGAGCCTGGCAAATGTCTTTCAAGCTGCAGGCCGCTTTGATGCTGCCAAGCAGCACCGACGCTCGATCCGTAGGTTTGCAGATCACGGCAGCGTCCAATGGCCACTCCTCTATGGACCCGAAACAGTAAGGGTGCCAACAGGTAATGCGGTCAAGGTCAGTCCAACATTCTTTGTCGGCGTAAGCCTTCCTGATATCTTCTTCGCGCGCCGCTCTCCACTCACGAGCGCTAGTGGTCATGGCTGCCACTGTGATCGAACAAACGTTTCCTACCTTGAACACGACTCAAGCGATTTAACAGATCCGCAATGCACAACTACAGGTCATTCATCCGCAAGCCACGCGAACGACAACAATGCAAACACAACTACAGATCATTGTTTTAATCTACGGTTACAGCATGCAACGATGCCTTCAACCAGAGGTGCGCTAAGATCTAGCTGAGTACTTACTTCCAAGTCGGACACTGAGTTGCAAGCCGAAACTCGATGCCATGATGCTGTAGAACCACTGCTGTTTCCAGCCCTCCTCCATGGCATGCGTAACAGAAACTGCTGTACGAGCATATACGGAAAAAACATGCTCCTTACCATAATGCCGATGATCTCACCTGTTCACGAGTTTTCATATCGAAAATCTCATAGAATTCACCAAATAAGCTCGGTACCGCGATGCAGTGGATGACCTTCCTTAGTTGCACGACTTTCTCTGTACGGTGAAACTGTAAACAAAGGATAACAAAAGCGCGCAAACGAATGCTTATCATGATGGCACGGAAGACATCCTTTTCATTGCATTTCGCTCGATGCACGGACAGTCCCTGTAGCATCGAGCCCGTCAAAAATTCCGCGTTTAACAGATCACTCCTCGTTGGCTCGCACCTCCCGTTGGATGGCCAGCAACTCGGGATCCTTGGCCCAACGCGCATCCGAGACCACAGATCGAAAGGTCGGGTTTGCACGAAGCCAGCGGCTCCACTGTCTATTCACTCTGCATAGGTTGTACCACCCGCAAAGTGAGATCCAAGCCAGAATCACCTGGAAACAATGCAAGTCCAGTCGGGCCAACGCTGGAGCTGCCAGCTTTGCGTCAAGCTTGGGAAGCCAGAATTGAGCCAGCATTTGTTTACCAACGCTGGAAGGGCGAGCAACAAGAGAGACCACAGAATTCTCATCCGCAAGCTCACGAAGAATAGTCAAACTCTCACGAGCCGCGAATCGGCGATGACCTTCCGCTGCGATGCAAATGTATCTTTTGTCACAACGTCCTCCATGATGCGTTTCTATGCGACCAACCAAGTCGCCCAGTAAATCCACCACAGTCATCCACTGCAGTACATGCTCTTGGTATAAGAGATCGACACTGGCATCCCGTGGGTCCATGTCGACTAGAAAATGAAACTCCGGAAGGGCACTCAGCTGCTGGAGAGGCCAGATGCTCAAACGAAAACAAATCTCTACCGACATGGGCTGTGTCTCCGCCAAGTTCGGCGACGCGTGTTCATCTGCCGGCTCCATCTTGCACGGAAAGACAGGGAACGAGGGACAGGGCAATAACAAAAAGCAAAAAAGACAAATCTAGGACATGTAAGCCGGAAATGCAACATCCATCAACAAATCACTGGCAAACCTATGCGTGAATAGCCAAAGAAAGCTCGGTACCATGATGCTGTCAAAAACAGACGTTATATCATTGATTTATGCATACTTCTACAAAAGTGGTGCCATGCTGCAGTGGAATGCCATGATGCTGTCGATGACATCCTTTGAAAGAAAGTCGCATCGCCCCATTTTTGAGGACGCAACACACTGCTCTGTGACCTCAGTTGCACGACTTTCTCTGTACGGTGAAACTGTAAACAAAGAATAACAAAAGCACGCAAACGAATGCTTATCATGATGGCACGGATAGCACCATTTGCCTTGCTTTTTCGCTCGATGCACGGACAGTCCCTGAAGCATCAAGCCCGTCAAAATTCTGTGTTTAACAGACATTTCAGGACGCAACACACTTTCTGCGACCCTCCACAGCATGGATCTTTCCTAGCCAGAAATACCACGCTGGTTGAAATAAAAAAAAAGCCGTGGTGCAAAGAATCACGCTGCGTGATGCACGGACAGTCCCTGTAGCATCACTGTCAGCAATGATATTGCATTGGCCAAAAAAAAACTACCACTTGGCACCCTTCACTTTCAAGGGCGTTTCCTCAACCAAGTCGACGGCGTGTCTTTTTTTCGAAGAAATCATCTGCACAGCTGCGATGGCGGCACGCTCGGCCATGATCGCTTTCACCTGTTCCTCCGATTGCAATTTGAAGACTCTTTCCGTAACCAAAACCATGTCGGAGCCATCATCTTCCGCCGTCAAACACATGCATTCACATCAAATTTTGATTGAGGACAATGCACCTCGCACAGAGATGAACCACTAAACTCTGTCTTTTTCGAAGCAAGAGCCGCGAAGCGCGATCGTGCAGACGATGCCAGTGGAACTGCGTTATTTCCCCATTGCTCGGACAGTCCCTTCCGCAATGAGTACTGAACGCAAAAGCACACGGCAACAAACACGTGGCACTACAGCGCATCCCGCGCATCATCTCGCATTCCTCAGTTCCTAGCAGGACGCTCATGAACCGGCTCATTAGCAACCATGGGGTCGATGATCTGATAGAGCAATCTTCCCTGCTCATCACGTTCTTCTGGAACAAGAAATCCATACCAACGAAACTCACCAGGTTGGACCTTCTCCAAGACATTTGCCTCCATCTTTCGAAAGTAACCCAGAGCAGTTATTTCTACCTGGAGGAAGCTGTAATCGAAGTAGTTGTAAGTGTGACACCATTGAACATCTGTGGCACGCCCAAGAGGCATTTGAGTCGCACTCAAATCGATCCTGGAGGTAAAGATGTCTGGCTGGATTCTATGATGCGTCCGCAGCTCCTCCATCTGTGGTGGGGCGAGAGCTATCCACAGACGAATACTATCCTCCATTGAGTTCAAACCGAGATTGCTTCCCAGACTCAGCAAAGAAAATGGCTTCGCGACACCGATGCCTTACATGTGGATTGACACTCACTGCAAATCTATGTCGATGCTGATCTCTAGACTGTGAACTCTACCGCTTACAGTTCTTCCCAAACCAACGACAGACAAGTCTACAGTCAACTTCCAGTTCAACATGACAACTCCACACGCCTAAACTCACAGTTTCACTACAGCAAATCAAAAACAAACCGTTCATGATGACACCTGTCCGTGAGATCTCGGCAAACTGTGGCATGCAGCGTCACGCCCTGATATCCTCGGTGCCGCATGCCGCGTCTCAAACACATGCATTCACATCAAATTTTGATTGACGACAATGCACCTCGCACAGAGATGAACCACTAAACTCTGTCTTTTTCGAAGCAAGAGCCGCGAAGCGCGATCGTGCAGACGATGCCAGTGAAACTGCGTTATTTCCCCATTGCTCGGACAGTCCCTTCCGCAATGAGTACTGAACGCAAAAGCACACGGCAACAAACACATGGCACTACAGCGCATCCCGCGCATCATCTCGCACAGATTTTCTCACTTCAATCCAACAAGTGATCCATTGCCATCGAAACAAAGTCACGATCACAGCTGCTCGAACCAGTTGCTTAATCTCCTGTGCAGTCATTTCGAAGTCATGGAATAAGAGGTGTTTTTGCCAATGCTCCTCATTCTGCACAGAAGGCCCAGCTCTTGGAAGCATCCAACAGCAAACGCCTTCGATCACGTCGTTGAGATAATCTGGGCGAATCCCATAGCGAATGCGTCCCCCTTCTTCTTTCTCTCCGGGATAGAACCACTCGCCCTTCATGTGCTTCAGCAAAGCAATGAGGCGATCTGAAGTCGCAAAGTTGTAGGCACATTGACTTGTAGCTTCCCAACAGAATACTTTCCCAGAAGGCGTCACCCGGTTGGCCCAAATAATTCTTTCCAGAGGCAACATAGAATGAATAGTTCGCATCAAATCCTGCACATGCAGCACCAGTCATCAGGTGTCAAACACTTCAATTAAAATCATCAGCCATATATCCAAAAATTCAAATCTAAAATCGAAAAACAACGGAAATAACATGAAAGCGAAAACCAGCGGTTTCCAACGCAACTCCTGCATGACCGAGTGAACATTGTGGTCCGAAACGCCGTCTGGCAATTTGTCCTTTCTTCTTTGACGTTTTCCTTCCTTATTCTTGTCAAGTTCGAATGGTAGGTGGCCTTGTTCCTGTCTTTCCACAAAAGTCAAAGTCTCATTCTTTCGAGTGGGCCTCGCAAAGAAACCTTTCTGACCTGGTCGAACCGCAAATTTGTCTTCGAGGTCTTGCAGTCCTTGTTTCATGACTTCATTTTGCCACACGTCCAAATCCATGCGACCCAGCACTTCCTGCGCAAAATGCTGCAGTGAAGGATTGAAGCACTCCGATGTGATCTTGTTCCACAAAAACGAAGCCATGCGCGAAGACGGGTGGAGACATTCAGTGATAACCAAATAACTGCCGGAGATCTGTTTTTTGCTCTCAGGTCTAGTTTCACCATGTCTTTTGCACACCGCCACGTTCGCATGTCCTTTCTCCATCAAAAGCTCTTTTGGCGCCGCCAAGATGACAACCGCCCATTGCGTCGGCTCTTCAGATGCAAAACAATGCAGCATCACCGTGCTTTGGCGTCCTCTAGCAGTACTCATTTCAACCTTGCAAGCCACCAGCGGCGATTCCCGGAGAAGTTCAACACAAATGGTGTCACCCCACGTGTCGATCTCCCTCGGAGGTGGAACCTCTTGCACAACAACCTCTGGAGATCTAGCGACGTTGGGATGAAAAGAAGAGCTGGAAGCAGCACCAGCAGCCTGCGTTCGTGGAAGTTTGTCCTCGTGCCAAGGGTATGGAAAATTGCTCCGACGAACTGCTCGAAACTCAACGGTCATAGCTGACACAGCCTCTTGAAACTTCGTCCATTCTCTGGGCTCTCCCGGTTGAAACCTGTTCGTTCTTGAGTAATAGAAGTACAGGAAAAAACGTAACAACATAGAATTAAAGAAAGAAAACCTTACATATAGATATATTTATGCAAGCCACTGTTTCAGATCTGAATAGAAACTGCCCAACTCACGATGTGCGAGGTGTGTGGAGACCAAGTCAAGCAATTTCTGAAATTGTTCGTGCCAAGAATCTCCAATCAAACCTTGTCTCCGCAGTTCGGCAAGGAACCCTCGATCCTGGGAAACAAGGTTCTGGAAAATCATTCTCATCCCCTTTCCCAGAGTCTTGTATTTGTCTTCCTCACCCACGGCACGCAAACCATCCAGATCGTGCATCACCCACTTGCCGACCACGCCCCTCTGCGCGATGCCCAAGTTGTCCAGCTTTGCGTCCCACGGAAAAACACCTTTTCTCATGAACTCGAACAACACTTCCAACATGTTCATGTACTCCTTGCAGACTTCCCACCATCCGTCGGCGTCACACTGCTGCTTGGAAACTAGTAATCGAACCTTTTCCAATCCGACCGCCATCAACTTTTCCTGGACCGTGATAGATGCGACAACATCTGCAGCCGACAAGCGCGGCACTTGCTGACCATAGAAACTGTTTCCTGGGAACAAAATACCATCCTTGCCAGCTGGAAGGCTACTTCGAAGATACACCTGACCATAACAAAAGGCCATCCAGTCCGAAAGACTGCCACGGTACATGTCAAACCGCTTCTGCTCTTCTTCTGCACCTCCATGTGGCCACCTCTTGTCAAGCATGCCTACACTATTTGCTCATGCTGCATGGTATTTTGTTTCCCCATGCGTGACTCTTGTCTTGTCCATTTGCTCACATCTAAGACAAGGAATGATCAATTCACATCTATAGAGCAAAGAGGTCAACATGGTCTGAACGTGAAACAGTGAATTAGCATGGACCAACGCAAAACATACTCTGTGAAGCTCGAGACTGGGATCGCAACTCCTGAGCTTGCGATAAGAAGACACCATCCTCTGGAGAACGACCTGCAAGCTCAAAACTCAGCTGCTGCTTCCCGAACAACGTCTATCAAAGAATGGCAAACATGCAAACAATACACATGCTATATATAAATACATCAACCGCACTGTGAAACCAGCATCAGATCATTTTCATTGTCAAAAACCATGCGTTCCGATCATCACTTGTTTCACGAACATTCAGCGTACATATGGGAATAAGAATGTTCACTCTGTGCACAAAACAATCATCATGGACATGTCCACAAAAGAACTGAGAATGCCACTCATGAGTTTGACATGGCAAAGAACCACTGTCGCAGAGTCCTGCAAACTGAAGGCTGAACGTGTCAACAGTGAAGCTTACAATGAACACATCAAATCATCAAACCACATGTTATTCATTTGCATATAAGGTCCCGACTTAAAAATGGCGGCATGTCAGGATCGGCCCGAATAGTATTTTTTGTCCACTGCTCATGCATTTCCATGAAAACATTACATATATTTTTTCGTGCTGTACTTACATAGATCCACTGCATCGTAAACAAACACTGACATTGTCACAATGCAATTCTCGAGATCTCAGGGACAGCCCCCACAGAAACCTCGAGAAGTCCAAGAAATGTTCAAGATACCTGTTTGCCAATCGTCACTTGTTTCACGAACATTCAGCGTACATATAAGAATATGGATGTTCACTCTGTACACAATGCATCTTGTCTCTACGTTCACATCTGAGCCAAGGAAAGAGGTAAAGAGGTAAACTATGCTTGTCGGTGCAGAGTTGCACAATCCACTGCAAAGGATTTGTTCGCTGCGTTCCAAACTGAGAATGCCATCACACACAGACGCTCCTACACGCAGATGCTTATTACACACGCACACACGCTTTCACACAAACGCTTTTACACACAGACGCTTTTACACACAGACGCTTTTACACGCAGATGCTTTTTACACACGCACACACGCTTTCACACACAAACGCTTTTACACACAGACTCCTTTACACACAGAGTCCTTTACACACAGAAGCTTTTTACACACAACACTTTCACACACAGGCGCTTTTACACACAGACGCTTTTACACACAGAAGCTTTTACACACGGAAGCTTTTACACGCTTTACACACAGACGCTTTTACACACAAACGCTTTTGCTTTTACACACAGAAGCTTTTACACACAGACTCCTTTACACACAGAGGCTTTTACACACAGAAGCTTTTACACACAGGCGCTTTTACACACAGAAGCTTTTACACACAGAAGCTTTTACACACAGAACTTTTTACACACAACACACAACGCTTTTACACACAGAAGCTTTACACACAGGCGCTTTTTCCACACAGGCTCTTTACACACAGAACTTTTACACACAGAGGCTTTTTTTACACACAGAGGCGCTTTTACACACAGAAGCTTTTACACACAGACGCTTTTACACACAGACGCTTTTACACACAGAAGCTTTTACACACGCGCTTTACACACAGACGCTTTTACACACAGACTTTTGCTTTTACACACAGAAGCTTTTACACACAGACTCCTTTACACACAGAGGCTTTTACACACAGAAGCTTTTACACACAGGCGCTTTTACACACAGAAGCTTTTACACACAGAAGCTTTTACACACAGAACTTTTTACACACAAACTTTCACACACAGAGGCTTTTACACACAGAAGCTTTTACACACAGGCGCTTTTACACACAGACGCTTTTACACACAGACGCTTTTACACACAGAAGCTTTTACACACAGGCGCTTTTACACACAGACGCTTTTACACACAAACGCTTTTGCACTTTTACACACAGACGCTTTTACACACAACGTCCATTTCGTGCGTAAGGGTTGCGATTGACAACTCAAAGTCGCAATTTTTCCTCAGTTTTGACGGCCAACGTCCATTTCGTGCAGGTTGCGCGGGACATTCAAAGTCGTCAGCGTCCAACGTCCATTTCGTGCGTAAGGGTTGCGATTGACAACTCAAAGTCGCAATTTTTCCTCAGTTTTTGACGTCCAACGTCCATTTCGTGCGTAAGGGTTGCGATTGACAACTCAAAGTCGCATTTTTCCTCAGTTTTTGACGTCCAACGTCCATTTCGTGCGTAAGGGTTGCGATTGACAACTCAAAGTCGCAATTTTTCCTCAGTTTTTGACGTCCAACGTCCATTTCGTGCGTAAGGGTTGCGCGGGACACTCAAAGTCGCAATTTTTTCAGTTTTTAACGTCCAACGTCCATTTCGTGCGAAAGGGTTGCGATGGACAAAGTAAAATCGCAATTTTACCTCAGTTTTTGGCGTCCAACGTCCATTTCGTGCGAAAGGGTTGCGTTTCGTGGCGCTCCGGCGGCACCGCCCCCGCCTAAAGAGAGAAATAGAAGAAGAGCGAGAGGAGATCTGCAGATGTGAAGGTGTGAAGATGTAGATCGGCAGATGTGAGGGTGTGAAGATGTAGATCTGCAGATGTGAGGGTGTGAAGATCTAGAACTGCAGGTGTGAGGGTGTGAAGATCTAGATCTGCAGGTGTGAGGGTGTGAAGATCTAGATCTGCAGATGTGAGGGTGTGAAGATCTAGATCTGCAGATATGAGGGTGTGAAGATCTAGATCTGCAGATGTGAAGGTGTGAAGATCTAGATCGGCAGATGTGAGGCTGTGAAGATGTAGATCTGCAGATGTGAGGGTGTGAAGATCTAGATCTGCAGATGTGAAGGTGTGAAGATCTAGATCGGCAGATGTGAGGGTGTGAAGATGTAGATCTGCAGATGTGAGGGTGTGAAGATCTAGATCTGCAGGTGTGAGGGTGTGAAGATCTAGATCTGCAGATGTGAGAGTGTGAAGATCTAGATCTGCAGATGTGAAGGTGTGAAGATCTAGATCTGCAGGTGTGAAGGTGTGAAGATCTAGATCTGCAGGTGTGAGGGTGTGAAGATCTAGATCAGCAGATGTGAAGGAGTGAAGATCTAGTATAACGGCTGCTTTTTTACGAAGAACCCTTCGCAGGCGCTCTCGGGAATGATGTATGACATGCTGCAAGAGTTCAAAGCCACTTTTGCAAGCACCACTTGCACTACAAAGTGCAGCACCATTTCCAAGTACCCTGAGCACCCCAAGGAACTTTGCCAAGATGTTTACCAAGCTGCTTATGCTTCAGGCCAGCCATGCCCCAGAGTGATTGACCAGTTCAACCTTGTTGCCAAGAAGGTGGTGCTGAGAAACACTTCCAAGCACATTAGGAACACTCCTGCAAAAGTTGAACAGCACCAGTCTGCATCAGCAGGCAGCACTCCCAGCATGAATGAAATGATGAATACACCAATGATGCACATGTTCAACATGATGTGCAGCAGGCTCATGGGCATTGGCAATCATGGAGAAGGGCCTGGTCAGCACCAGTATGACCAAGGGCAGGGTAGCCAAGCACCCCTCCACAACTTCAAGCCAAAGACACAACTGGCTCTTGGGGATGCACCAGGTGAGGCACCCAACCACAATACTGATTCCAAGCTGGTGCTGCCTTGCAATACACCTGCCCCTCCTGATGCCACAGAGGAGCCAGCTGCTACACCTTCTACCCAGAAAGGCAAGTCCAAGGACAGCATTGGCACCAAGAAAGGCCAGTCCAATGACAGCCTTGACACCCAGGCTGAGGAACCTGACTATGAGACAGCAGCATTTAATGCACTGAAGCACAGGGAAGCAAGTGCAAAGGCAAAAGCAAAAGCAAAGGCAAAGACAAAGGCCAATGCCAAAGGCAAAGCAAAGGCTTCCCCCAAGCCAGCTATCATGAAAAGGCCTTCCAGCAGCAATGTGTCTGCCTCCAAAAAGGCCAAGATCTTGGAGTACAAGGTCCCACCTCCCTCTGAGGCTCAGCTCAAGAGTACACCAAGGAATTACTATGACAAGCACTACCACAAGTGCAAGCAAATGGCCATCAAAACAGGCCACTCAGAAGAGGATGCTTGTGAGCTTGCCAAGAAAGCCAGAGCTACTGCTGTGGAGCTGTGGGATAGCAACTGCAGCTGAGCCATTTGAGTTTGGGTGCAAAGTGTACTAATAAGTACATGTTTCTTTGCAGGGGTCATCTTAGCTGTGGCAAGTTTATCTCTTAGATGTCTTTGCAGCTTAGAAAGCTTTGGCTGGGAAAAAGGCTGACAGATCACTCCTGGGTTTGCACATGCCTTTGAAGTGTCTACTTGTTCCTGCATGTGCAGTTCAAGATTCAAATTAGTGCCCAATACATTGTGCAATACTTCTTTGTGTTTCTCCACATGCAGCAGTGTGTGAAAAGCCAATGTGCTGACATGTTTGCCAGGAAGTGTGCATGTGACCATGTGGTCTGCCACCATGAGACATGTAGCCTTCTGGCTTGCATGGCATGAGACATGTAGCCTCCTGGCTTGCATGGCATGGGACATGTAGCCTTCTGGCTTGCATGGCATGAGGCATGTAGCCTCCTGGCTTGCATGGCATTATGCAACAGCTTTTCCAGCCAAAAGGCTTGTAACACAGCAGGTGTATTCATGAGCCATGAACTTTTGTAGCCACATGGCTGGATTTGATTGCAGATTGCAGCAGCTGGATTGAAACAATGGTATCAATTCATGTGCATGCCTATTGGCTACAGACATCTCATAGCATAGGGCAAGCTGACTATAGAGCATTGCAGCCTGCATGTGCTGCAGCAATTTGTCAGCTGTTGTTTGCAGCTTGGGTTTAACCTTGCATATATTGCAATGCCATTAGGGCAACACTATCTCATTTTTTGAAATAGACATATCATATGGTTGAAGTTTTCTTGCTCACATTGAGAAATGTCACATAACAAAGCAGTTGGCCAATTATTGTCTTCATTCTGTGGGTTCCAGGTATATAGCTCCCAGCGCCATGGACAGGGATTCCAAGCTCAGAAGGCTGCACTATTTGGGGAAGAAATTGCCTCACATGACTGCATCTGCACTTGCAGGTGTGCTGGAAGAAGTGCAAAAACATGGTGCCATTGACCTACATCAGAGAAAACACATCAGGGAGGCAACCCACAAGGAACTTTCAAAGTATGATGAATATGGCCCTATGTTCTGTGAGGTTGCCTTGGAAGGTGAGCAACCATGCGCAGCTACCATTGTCAATTTGCATGCTCTACTGTTTGCAGCTTTTGGACAAGGAGGTGGGTTCTACAAGTTGCTGAAGGACACCATGCAAAAGACACCTCCTACACCACATTCACCATACCAGCTGATTCTCTATTCAGATGAGGTGGTGCCAGGTAATGTATTATCAGCTGACAACAGGCGCAAGTGCTGGCTTGTCTATGCATCTATTGCACAGTTTGGATCTGAAGTCTTAAGCCAGGAATGTGCATGGCTGACTCTGGCATGTTGCAGGTCATCCTTTCTGACACACTGTTTTGCTGGGATTGGACAATTGATGAAAGCAATCATCAAAAAAAAATCAGAATGCTATGTGTGATCTTCAAGAAGGAGGGATTTTATTGAAAGGTCCTGATGGAGACCATTGCAGGATCTGGATTCAACTGGGGTGTCTTGTGCAAGATGGGGCAGCACATAGGGCAGTGTTTTCTGTGAAGGGCGACAGTGGTACCAGGTGCTGCCTGCTATGCAGAAACATTATCTCCAAAAGGTCAAAGCTGACAAATGAAGAAGGAGGAGAAATTTTACTTACAGATAATGTGAAGGAGGCAGATTGTGTGTTCACTTCTGACAATGACATTTGGAATTCAATCCGAAGGCTGAGAACCAACTATGGCATTATGTGTCTGGGTTTATGGGCTTACTTTTTGTTATGGTGTGGTTTTGTATTGGGTGAAGGTCCCTATATATGCCATGTTGGGGTTTGCTGCTTGTGCCACTGGCCTAGGTCCAAAGCTGACTTCAATCTTTGGCAGCAAGCAAGTGGCATGAATTACCAGCCACATGGGCTTCTATTTGATGATTCTTTGCACACTTCTCCAAGACCTATTCTCAAGCCTGCAAGCCAGTTCATGCATGATTGGATGCATTTGATGTGTGTGGGTGGTGTTTGTCAAACAACTATTTACCTCTTTCTTGAAGGTGCTGGCAAAAAAACTGGACAGAACCTGTACCCCATGATTGCAGGGTACATGGCTTTGTGGACATTGCCACAATCCAAGTCTATCAATTTACAAAGCTTATTCAGCACCAAACGACAGAAATCAAACAAAGAAGCTCAGACCTTCAAGTGCAATGCTTCTGAAGTGCTGGCACTCATGCCAATTTTGGCGATGTTTGTTCTCACTGTCATTTTGAAATCTGGCCATTGTGACAAAGAATGTCAAGCTTTACTTGCAGTTGCAGACTTGCTGGGGCTTTTACAAGCCATTCCTCATGGATGCACATCCCCTCAAAACATCAGGAGCAAGGTCAGTCAGATCCAGGACAAGTATGAAGAATGTGGCTGGAGCGAGTGGATGCACAGCAAATTCCACTGGTTGGTGCATTTGGGGTCACACCTCGAGAGATTCTCTCTATTGGTGAGCTGCTGGGTGCATGAAAGGAAGCATCGAATTGTCAAGAGGTATTCCCAAGATATTCAAAACACCAGAAACTATGAAAAGCATGTCTTGGTGCAAGTTGTGGCTCATGACTTGGCTCTTTTGCTTGATGAAGATTACTTTGGGCAACATGCCAGGTTAAAAAAAAAGTGCAAAGCAACAAAGAAGGTAAACAACCTCTTTGCACAAATGTGGGGGGAGACTATTGAGTCCTGCTATATGTGTGTTTGTGCACATCTGTCTCCTTCTGGATTGGCCAACAAGAAAGATGTGGTAATGCTGAAATCAACAAAACAAATTTGTGAAGTGTGGCTTTTTGCTGAAGTCAATGGGGAGAATGTAGCTTTGCTATCTTTTTGGGATGTCATGGAAAAACATGTTTCACATTGGGTTTGCAAAACGCAAGATAACCCACAGTTTGTCAGCACTTCTGAGATCAAATGTTCTCTGTTTCACAGAGGCCTGAAAAATGGCCAGGTCATGGTGCTACTGCCAGTGGAATGCAGGTGAAAAACCCACTTGCAGTTGTTGTTTGCTTCCCTTGCAGTGTTTGTTTTTCTGGATTGTGTGATTGCATGGTTTCTATGCTGGTCAGCCACATTGGCTACACACTGCTTGCTGATGCACCATGGAATCTTAAAAAACACATTGTGAAAATTGAAAAAATATTTGTTTTTTTCGAAAACAACATGAAAACAAATTGATTTTTTTCTTCAAAAAATGCTATTGTCTATACATTAGCTGCTTTGCTAAACCCTTAGCCAAGTTGGCTAACCCTTTGGCTAAACCCTTAGCTAAATGGTTAACTTAACCCTTTAGCTAAGGGTTTAGCTAAGTCATTAGCCTATCTAGCAAACAATGTAAAATGATTAGCTAAGTCCTACAACTTCTGTAAAACATTGTAAAACTTAGCAACCCCGCGGGCCATCCAAGTACTACTACTACTACTACTACTACTACGACTACGACTACGACTACGACTACGACTACGACTACGACTACGACTAGTACGACTAGTACTACTAGTACTACTAGTACTACTAGTACTACTGCTGCTGGTACTACTGTGAGTTTTCCGGACCGTTTCCGGACCGCGCGAGCTTATTTTGTTCCCAAATTTGAAATCGAATGCGTTCACGCATGGATCCTCATTATATAATACATAACTTATATTTTATGTATATGATCTGATCAACGAAGAACAAACCCTTCCGCGATTGCTCACTGTGGTACCGCGGTTGCTACGCGATTGGCTGAGCGATTGAGGGCTGTCCGGGAAAAGGTATTTTGGACAACCCCCATATAGACCTGCAACTTCCAATGCATGCAAAATTTCCGCTCTTTCAGAAATTATTGCTGGCGGCGATAATTTTTGTCTGCGAGCGATTCTTGGATTTTGGTGTTTTTTCAACATTTCAGTGCATTTGGTGCTCCTTTGCACCCTTGATCGGGTATCCATTGCCCTCAAATCAACAAAAGCATGAAAGATTGGGACCTTAGAGAATGAGTTACACCATTTGAATCAGAAAGAATGATAACTACAGCCTATGCACTTGAAATCCTACAAGTGTTCGTCACCATTTTAAGAATGCACTGAAGCGCTTCCCTGGCCCATGCCCTCATCGTCTTCGAAGTCATCGCTGTTTCCAGCCTTGGTCGAGCCGGCATGATTTAGGTTTCGTTCTTTAGGCAGTGACATTGAAACCCACTGGGGTGAACTAGAAATGTTTTCTTATACTTCAACCTCCTATCATCAGGTTGCTCTGGCTTCAAGTTTCATTCCCTGCCCCATTACCTCATCTGAGATCTTCCCCCCATGGCCAACACCATTCCGGGTTCCCTAGCTGACAAATGGGAGAGCGATGGTGTCATTCGAGCAAGGGTTCGATCACTTGGACAACTCTGTAAGTGGCCGAAGCCAGCACTTGTTGGGATTCCTTCGGGTGTATCTACTTCGTTGAATGCAGAGACCCTTTACCACATGGCAAAGTGGTGGTCGGCCGCTGTAGAGCTGCCCCAAGCAATTCCAGTGGCTCTGCTTCGGGCGGAGGCTACGTGAAATCCCCAACACACAACCATGCCATAGAACATAATTTTTTGGAGCCCATCAGAAGGGGAATTCAAACCAACAAATCACATAGATTCAAGTTAAACCATGATAAAACCATTTGTGGATTGCTGTGGCACCCTGTGAAGGTGACAGAGTTTCGTCGGCTCTTTGACTTGGACTCCAACCCGTGCATCGCACATTGTGATGCTTGGGGGTTGAAGCGTCTATTTTCTTATGCGCTTCGCCGTTGGTTGGCAGGAGGGCAGACCCCCAGAGACCCTTGGCCCTTTTGAGGGGACAGTAATTATTTTGGGGGGCCACCACAAAATTAAATACAAGATAGTACAAGATAGTTATAGTATAATACTGGTGATGCTAAACCAACTTAGTTATAGTATAATACTGGTGATGCTAAATCAACCTAGGATTTGCGCTTAAAGCCCTTCTGGGATACCCTGGACAAGAATTGGGGACCCGGTGGTGGTGGCAACGGCGGTGCTGCTCCTCCCTTGGTTGATTTGGAGGATCCTGAAGATGCGTCCCATGCCAGCGCAGTGGCAGATGATGATGATTATCCAACGGCTGATGGAGATGACTCAGTGGTGGTTGATGAAGGGGTCCCTGACACATTGGTTGATGATGTGGCTCCCCATGATTCTCAAATGCTCGAGACTATGGAAGATTCCCAAGTTCCTCCCCATTGGCTTGAAGATGAAGCCTATGCGGCTGCAATGGCCGAACCCGTCCCAGGGCTGGAACCGACTGGTACTGAGGTTCCTGGCACTGGGTCTTCTCGAGGTGAAGCCGCTTCGGAAGCCGCTGCCTGTGGCAATGGCGACGTCGATGAGACAGAGAACTTGAAGCAGGAGGTTAGCACACTGCGCCAAGATCTCTTGGACAAGATCGGAAAACTCAAGCGGGGCTAGACCAAAGACTAAAGGGTGACCCAAAACATGATATTTATAATGGGACAATTGGAATGTCATAAGTTACATAAGTTATAAATATATAAATCATGTTCATTCACCTCCCCTGTAAGCAAGAACCTATTATAATATATAATATTATGGTGGGTTTTATAGTAAGGGTATTGGATTATCCCAGATGGTGCATATGTGTGCGAATGTTATTCTAATCACTGGCTTTGACCTGGCTACCCCTGAGGGCTTTGATCGCAACCAAGAAGTTGGAGCAAGAACATAAGGCCAAAACTCTGGGACCTTTGCCTGCATTCAATCAAAGAAAAAAAATTGTATGGCAAATCTACCCCGAAACTTAGCAGCTTCTCTGGTTGTAAAGCGGCCAAAAAAATGTTATAAGTTATAATTTGGAACCCTTTTTCTTTTGTGGGGAAACCTCAGGAGGTTCCGCCGTGGACAGCATGCAGACGCTGCCCATGCACTTGGACGAAGCTGCTTCGCAGCTGCTTTCTGCGGGCAGTGCAGCCCATGGGGATGTCATTGACTTGGAGGGGGAAGATCACAACGTTTCCTCTTCCGCTGGTGTTTCCCAGGACCCTGTCTCTCTCATATTGCAATGGTTTTCAATCTAGAACTGCATTCAATCGTTTTTGCTTTTCTGGCATTGTCTGGCCTTAACCTAACAGAGCAGTACCCAAACCAGCACAGTACCAGGTTAAACCTGGACCTGTTAACTTGCTCCAGGACTTGGCCAAGGAGAAGAAGATTTCTGAACCGGAACCACCGAAGGTCACTTTGCAGGACCACAAGGACTTGGGCACAAAGGGCACAGAGATCAAGGAACCTGACCAGGGCAACAAACCGGAGACACGCAGAGCTTTGAAGAGGGCATCCACAGTTATCCATGGCGAGTGCACCAAGCCGAACAAAGATATCAAGGTGGAAACCCCCACTGCACCAGCGCCGGCTCCCAATGCAGATGTGGTTGGCTTGATGGCATGCGAGGCATCCTGGTGGGGAGGGGTTCAACCCCAAAAGCAATCTTTGGTCACAGACTACTGGAAATTCTAGACGACTTTTAACCTCCCAACTCCCACCTTGAAAACAATTTTCCACCCTTTGGCCCTGTTGTCATTTGTGGTCAGGCACCGGTGACACTTCGACGTGAACAGCTCCAAGCAGATTTTCGCCGAGGCGAGGATGACGATGGAGAGGCAGAGGAGGCAGCGGAGGGAGATTACAAGTCCGATCATGGTGATGAGGGCGATGAGGGTCAAAAGGGTCCGAAGGCAAAGGCAAAGGCTAAGGCAAAGCCACAGAGCAAGGCCAAGGCGAAAGCTAAGGCCAAGGCAAAGGCAGTGGCACAGAAGGCAAAGGCAAAGGCAAAGGCAAAGGCATCTTCGACGAAGGCAAAGGCAAAGGCTGGCAAAGAGGTGGGCAACTCCAAGGGGGATGGCAATGGTTGTGACCCCGCTTCTGAGCAAGACACTGAGAACAAGAAGAAGAAAGCTGCAACCTTCGCCCGCCGCTACAAGCCTACTCACCCTGATGGAGCTGCGCGCTACCAAGCCATCAAGGATTGCTTTGTGCAGCGCATTGCTTCCCAGCTCAAGGCCCAGTCGACTTTCCAGGACTATTGTGGGCGAAAAAATGGGCATACTTTACCACAAAGTGGGGTTGATGCAGCCATATGTTTTTAAGATCTGCCTAGTTCAGGGCAAATCCACCCTTGAATTATGTGATTGGAACATCCCGCAACAGGATCCATGGTGGGCGCATTGCATTGGAGCTTTGAACGCTTCCAAAGCGACTACTTATTTGGAGTACTTTGCCATTGCGGATGGTCAGGTCGATTCCTTTCTGGCGAATGATGCAGTGCGCAACTAGCCTTCAACACCCATAGTGGCATAACCACAGCCCACGTTTCAAACAGTCTTCAAAATAGGGGGCATTACCACAAGCCATTTTTACTTTTCAAAGTTTCAATAGCTATTGGAAAAAAGCAAGATACAAGCCTGGTCTGCTTTTATGTTTTGGTTGTCACATCAGCCCAGGCAAGGCCATGAAGCCGAGGGCAACCTAGTGGCCTGAATGAATGAGATGAACCAGGGCCAAATCTGGGCAGGGCTTGCGGGCGCAGTATGCAAAGCATACATGGGTGTGCGCTTGCATTAATCCTTGTTTGGTTAGTGTTGGCCTCAATCCATTTCCATGGCCGGAACTTTTGTACTTGGTGGCTCCCCACAGAAGTTGTAAACCAAATAGTAGATTAATGTCAGCCATACACATTTTTTGGCAGTGTGTCCCACCTTACTTTGGGGGAATCAGCCATCTTGAGAAGTTTACATTACATGATGGTATCGGAGGGCGGCGATCCATGCGGCCCTGCCCCATGCCTCAGCTGGCGTGGAGCACCAGTCCTTGGCAGAGCAGCAGATCAGTGAAAAACATAGGGTACCATTTGTGGTTTCACTGTCTATCTCAAAGGTACTTGGGGTTAAGTGACCCGCCCTTATGCCAGGTATGCCGGATGCCTGACGCATTAGGACCGAAATTTCTTTGATGTTTTTTCCCCATCACATATTATCCCAGCAATACTTGCAAATTGGCAGGATGTCGAAGCTTCGGCGAGGCCAAGCTAGCCTTGCAAAATTTGGGTGCCTGAATGGCAAACCTGGCTTGATTGATAATGGCTCTATTGCGATTTTCTGTTTTAGTTTCCAATGCCTCGGCAGAACCCAGCCAAAATCTTCAACTCTGGATTCTGAGGGTTGGGCTCAAAAGCAGTTTGGTATCCATAGCCATCATGACGGTCACAGAACAGAAGCTGGATCTTGCCCTGCGGCGCATGTTGAAGTTGGGGGCACCAGCTGAATCTCGGATCCCATAGGTTGTTCCTTCCACATTTGTTTTTCCAATTGTACTACAGGGATTGAGTGGTAAAGCTAAGGACTTTGTATACCTGGTGTTGATGACTTGGTGGCTACTTTCTTCCCCGTCTACCCCACTACCATGGGATGATACGGCCACCTTTGACCTCATCGAATATTATTCTGGTGTGGGTCGTATTGGGAAGATGGCCCATGGAGTTGGGTATTCCGCTGCTACGTTTGACATAGCCCAAGATATTCCAGGAGAAGGTGAATCAGCCCACTCACAAATGCCCCATCGGTCGGCTTTCGACATGAATGGGGAAGCCGGGTATGTGTTCCCAATCTCAATTAATTAATAAATGGGAAAGCAAAGGTTATATTTCTTATTCCACCCATGGTTTGTTTAAGCTGAATCAAACAGCAAGCCGTGTATTTACTGACGAAAGTTCTTTCCCGCACTACTGAGGTTAGCATTGTTGATGCTTCTCCGTGGGAAAGCACCTGGCCTGGTAACAACCTGGGCAGTTGTTTGCTCATCCTATTCAATTGTCAATGTAGCAACTAGCATGCGCAGTTTGCTGACACCACTTGGAAACGTGTACAACACGAAAGTTATCCGAGGGAATCGAATGGCGGCACGGACCGTGCTGGTCTTTTTATCTGTATTTTGTGTTTCTGTTTGTTTATGACTAGTGTTGAACAATTAGTGGCGGGTAACCAAAAAGGTAATGCTTGAACCCAGCCATGAACCACTTTCCCAATAAATACATTACCATATGGGATCATTTGTATAATCTTAAAAGAAGGGCATACAATAATGGACCCACAATGGAATGGAAGGTTGTTGTTTATTATTGTTGAACTTACCGGGGTAAGTGAATAATGGGTGGGGCCCGCAGGACGGGGCTGATGCTGGTCCTGACCTTCTTACTTGGTGGAATCTGGACGTTGGAAAATCCACTTTCAAGCCTGATTTCCATGCATCCGTGCCTGCAATGGTGTATTCGGGCCATGCGACGTGCTGGTGCTAAAGTGCTCCAGCTTAAGTAGTTGGCAAACCCAAGAGTTTCAAAACAACTATTTACACTGTTTAGGAGTTTCTTTTTGACGTGGGATTATGTTGGCTCCTGCGCTGCTGAGGTCTTCAAAGTGAGCTTCAACATGAAATTCTTTGGGAGTAGCTCTTTAAAGCCAACAATGTTACTGACCAATTCCCGTGTGATTGGTCGCCTACACAGACCAGTTGTATCTCGGGTTGGTGGCAGAAGGCTTTGCAGAAGGTATGTCAATGGCAGAGGGCGCTCAGCCTTCAATGGGACAAAAGCCTTAAAGGCTTCACAGACTCTTGATTGTACTTCCAATTTTGGGGTGTCAAATGGGTAATATTTCGGGTTCTATGAAAATCATGAAATGAATTAGTTTTTAATTTAAACATAAAGAAGTCTATGGTTTCAGGGGCCCTGAAAATCATCTGGCTTTCAACCCCAACAAAACTGAGGACCTATCCCGTTCGCTTTGCCAAGAAAATCGTAAGTCTGATCCCTGCCATGCGTTCTGAAGGTGTCAACCCTCCAATCTTGGATGCCCCTTGCTGAATTATACAAGCATAAAATTTTGCCTATTTGCAAATGGTTTTTGTTGAGAAATCAAATAGGTTTCAAAAGGTTTGCAAAAAAAACCTGCTATGACCACTTGACAACCATCTTCCAGTGGCCAGAGTCACCCAAGCGCCTGCTCCGCTGAGGTGGATACCGAAAGGCCTTTGCAGCACCTGCTCCGAGATGCTGGCTTTACTTCTTGGGGAGAAGCCGGACTGGGACCATGTCTGAGGTATCTGTGGGGATCGAAACCTTTAGTGGTGCCGGACAGCTGGAAATGCTTCAATGCAAAATACAAATTTCCTCTTACTAGGTTCCATGTGCCTTGCTCCCAATGGACGCCCTATTCACAACATGGATGAACAAAAAACCATGCTGTTGTACCAAGTTGCAAGCTCTTTGCAATTTTTTACAAACATTTGCAAATTTTGCAAAAAATTGTAAATTTTGCAAACATTTGCAAAATTTTGCAAATTTTTGCAAAATTTCAATTTTTGAAACGGCGAGAATACCCAACGAAACGGCGAAAATAAAATCGTGATATTTTTTCATCATTTCCATGTTGAAAGAATGGGGATTCCAATCCATATCCAGTTCCAACCAGTACCAAGATGTGGGGCTCCCCACAGTGGTGCAATTTGTAGGCACTGCATGCGAACCAGATGGAAAATGACCGTGCTTACCTTTAAATGTATTGCAAACAGCATGTTGTTTATGGAATTGCTTCTTTCATGGTTGCTACTAGTTGCTACTTGTATTTTCCACATCAAGGGACATGAGCTAGCCGGAACCCTCTTTGTGACCATGGAGCCTGCGAAAAGCAAAGCTTGGTCTTCTGAGACGTTAGTTCGGGGTATTTGTAAAGTCGACCAACAGCCTGATGGAGAACTTCGGGTACCACCCACAGATGATGGACTGGTTCATGAACTTCAGGCTTTCGATGGGGTCATCTTTCTTTTCACCAACGGAATTCCCAATGTATAATTTTGGCATGTACTGTGTCATATCCAATCAAAGGGAAGTCCCAATTTATCATGGTTTAGCCAACCTGCCCTTCAGCCCGTGGCCCTGAGGCCTTGAAAACCGAGCTAGCGGACTTGAACAATGAGGTTGATCAAGCCCTGGATCGGGAGCAGGCTTCGTCTTTGGTTCCAGCAGTAGAACCCCACCAGCCAACAGCTATGGAGGAGGCTGAGACAGTACCGGGAACCCCTAAGTATCAAAGTGATGGTTCTGGTGCTCCAGCTGTGGTCCCCCGTAGTGTCTTTGGCCTTGATGATGCAGGGTACTGGGCTAGTGTTTTCAATCAACATCCTCCCAGCGAAGTTCTGACAGATGCCAAGGGATTGGACGAGGTTATCACAGAAGACCCTGAACCCCAGCAAGCACCACATGAAGGTTCGGGCCAAGGTGAACCAACAGG
Organism: Cladocopium goreaui; assembly: GCA_947184155.2. Taxonomy (NCBI): domain Eukaryota; class Dinophyceae; order Suessiales; family Symbiodiniaceae; genus Cladocopium; species Cladocopium goreaui. The sequence goes on along the minus strand of CAMXCT020000123.1, from coordinate 33,303 downwards.
TGATTCGATTCAAGGTGATGCAAACAATGATGGTATGGAACAGCGCCCTCTTACGCCCCCAGAATGCCTAGTACCATGTCTTGATTAAAATTCATTGTGAGATCCCCTCTTTTAGACACTACTACAGAACTAATCTAGTTTGGGATTTGGGTATGTTTTTGTATTGGTGTTGTTGGTCCTGTGCAATATCTTTTCACACAAAAATCAGCCATGTCCACAAGAGGAATTGGGACCCTCAAAACAACACAATGCCTTATGGATAGTGATTGTTATGCAGGTCTGGTGTTAACTTATATATATATATTATATATAATATTATATATATATAAATAACAAGCCTCTAAACACGGCAGGGCACATCTATAATTGGTTCAATGGCTATGAATGGGAAATCGCCCTAAGGCAGTGGCTGCCACACCGCCAGTTGCCACTCAATCTGGCAAAGCTCCCGCCTCCGAGCCAGCGCGGCCGATGGCCACACCTTGTCGGGGTGCTGGGGCTGGGGCACAGGGTGAGGGTGTGGATATCCCACTCCAGGGTCATGGTGTTGAACCAACTCCTGGGGTGCTGCGTCTATCAGAGAATGCTATCAACCTTCGTGTCCGACGGGTCCTACAGCCCAATTGCAAAGGGGAGTTCAAGGTGTCAGAGAGTATCCGAAAGATGTATACAGACAAAAGGGGTGGCGGCAAGGATAAACTCCTTCAGATATTCCAGAGCTGCGGGTTCGATCCGGACAGGGGTTCTGAGTACAGGATTTTTTGTGGTTTTTGGGGGAAATAACGGATACCTATGTTTTCACCATCAAATCTATGATGTATCATTGTTGACTCGTTGACCTCGTTAAACATACATCATCCTCCATAGGTTTTCCGACCTTGGTTCCCTTTACAGGAGACATTCGTCCAGGAATGTGAAGTTCTTGCAGAGGATTTGGTATCCAATGAACTTCGGATTGAGGGCGAATTTGTGAGCGAAGAGACCATGCTGAACGAATGGGGATGGACCCAGCACTTTGGTTATCAATTCATACTACAGTAAGTCAACCAATTTTGTGTTGGGTGTTTGTGGCAGGGATTTCACAAACCAAAGACCTTACAACAATCTTTAAAACCTTGCATTGCAAAGGGTGAGACCGAAAGGGGTGAAAACTAGTTGGGTGTTTTAAAAAGTCGAATCATTAGATTACCCTAAATGGTAAGGGACATACTTTTTTTAGTGCTCACCCTTTGCAATTCCAATTGGCTTCTGCCACCCATCGCATCCCAGGAAAAGAGTGGATGGTGTGAAGAGCATTGCTGAGAAAGACCCCCTGTCCCTCATGAGGACCTGTGGGCTGCCGGGCTACTTAAGTTGAGTGAAAGACCCTTAGTATTCTTAGTTTCCTGCCAACTCTTTGCAGGAAGGATAGATACGAGAAAGACCTGGTGCTCTACTGGGCTGAAACGGCAGTTAAGGGAAACCACGTGCGCCTTGGTTACTTGGAGGGTGGTCCTTTGAAATTCTGGCACCAATGTTTGATTAGAGGGCTTGGGGCCCACATTTCAACACAAGAATAGATAAGAAATACACATTTATACCCACATTCAAAATGTTTCATTTTGGTACAAGTATGAAGAATCTCGTCCAAATCGTTTATCATGATTGGCTGGCCACCGTCAACCTAAGGCGCACCAGCACAACCGGCTTCAAGCGCAAACTCAAATGGGAGGAGAATGGTGCGGATCTTGGTTCCTTTGCCCGCCCCACCGGCTTGCCCAACTTCGGTGGCGTGCCTTCTTCCAGTGTCAAAGACAAGGAGATCCAGGGGCCTCAGGACAAAGGGTTTGGCAAGAAATTGAAAGTGGAAAGACAGGAGCCGGAAGCCGCAGCCATCTCAGGTCATGGTTGACAAATAAACACAGTTGAGTTTGTAAGGTGTTGAGGCCAGTCCTATCAACATTGTTTGTCAACAAAATCTTTTTCCTTTCCCCTGAAGATGAAGATCAGTCAGATCATGGTTCTGATGTCAGCATTCGGGATGTCAAGAAGGAAAAGGCCCTCGCTATCGAAAAAATTGCCCGAAAGAAAGCTGGCCTTCCAGAGCTTGAGCTGGATGCCCTCCCCAGTTCGATTTGCAACAAGATGATGAGCCTTATCTGTTTTTTAAAGGGCATTGAATCCCTAGATTCCTTCACCAACATTCACGAAAAAAACAATCTTATGGATTAAAGATTTTGGTGTCAGCTGCCAACGCCGTCTAAGGACATGCCTGTCGAAGAGATCCCAGAAGCTCCAAGACGGAATTGACAAGTTAGATTCCGCAGAGAAATTGTCCGGTTTACAAGAACAGACACTGGTCCAATTAAGTGGGTTTCTCAAATATATGAAAGGTCATTGCCTCTTTGTTCCTTGCTCGGCTAACTCCTGTATAAGTCCCCTGAGACCCCAAGCTCTTCCAGGATGAAAATGAAGATCGCGGCTACCATCGGTGACCTGGGCTCCATCAGCGACACCATCGACAAGGAGTACTCGAATGGGGTTGTGAATGGATTCACAGAAGAGCCTAGCCCTTGGTATAATCAATCTTCCAATATTTGTGGGACCTATTTCACCATGACCGGAACAACTCACATGTACCCGACCTAGGTCTGAAGAGTCGATCTTTCAGGCTTACCAAAAAGCCAAAAGAATGCAGAAATCTTAGAACTTTTTATCGTGGGTTCAAATTTTTGCACTACAGGCACTACAGATCTGGTAATCTAGTGCACCTATCTATCGCCCAGGGCCGTTGATGCCTTGAACCTGGAAGTCCGCATGAGGCAGGTCTTTGTTTGGTTATTTCTCAAGGGTTTACGTTTCCTAGCTTCTCGTTGCTTATCCTTGGTCCTTGCTTATCCTTGCTTCCATCTCACAAGCATCGCCTTTTCCAGGCCAATCTTGCCGAAGACTGTGCCTACCAGAGCACCGACCAGATCTACCAGGCGATCCGCTGATGCCAAGGCTAAGGCCCAGGCAAAGGCCCAGGCAAAGGCGGCAGCGGAGCCGGAGAAGCCAAAGCGCAAAGCCGCAGCCAAGAAGCCAGCAAAGTGAATGATGAGTTGTTCCGGTTTTTGCTTATGAATATATATGTTCTGGCAATTACTTTGGTTTGAGTTTGGGGTGTTACTTGTGGCACCAAGCCACAAGGTAGGGGATTCTTGTGCAACAGTTTCTGTGTGAAATCGCAGGAATTGAGGTTGCGACAACATGGGATGAAGACCTTCCTATGCGCTGAAAAATGAAACTAAGAGCATTGGGAAATTCAACATTGAAATTGCAATACATCGCAATACCTTTTCCGTACACATGGTGCCAAGTGAAGCCTATGCCGGGTAACTTCAGCCAGGTGTAACTTCAGAGCCAGAACAGCCTGGGCATTTGATTGAAGCCTATGCTGAAGCTGTGGCTGATGGAGCCGCAACCTTACCTTGACCTGGTACGGGAGCAATGTTCAAAACCCCTTTTGGTTGATCAGCTGTAGGATGTTAAATGTTGGTATATTGTAAGGCTTAAGGGATTACCACCATCCACTCAGAGAAGCCCCGTGAATCAATTGTTATCGAATGACTGGGGGGTTCTAACACTGCCCATGCATAGATTCATAGGTTTATTCATAGTGCACAATTTAAACACTTTATCTGCAATTACTTCACTTAACACTTCACCTGTCTTTGGTTGAAGTCCCAAGGTTCCAGCCGTGGCGACTGAGCGGATTCGCTATGGGGCTTTGTGTGATGCTGCTCAGGAAACCCTTCCAAAAAAGACTAATTCAAATGTGGCCCGAAGTGCTTATCGCATGATGAGACGCGCAGGTATTGCATGGAAAATCCCATCCAGCTTGTTTAGCTACCAAAAACCGGATGGGTCTTTTTTAGATATGAGCTATAACCGGCCAACCGACATTGTGAAGTTTTTGATTGGACATCACCCCTTTGTGCTGTCTGGCGCTGATGATGCACTGCACATGGAATCTGTCTGTGAAGCATTCTGGGGCGCTTACAAGCAGTTTCATGGAAGTCACAAAGTTTTTGAAACACATGGGGACAACCTATCCCATGTTATTCCACTTGCCCTACACGGAGACGAAGGAAAGGGAAAGCGTCGGAGCAGTACTGTTATCGCAAGTTTGGAAGCTGTAGTCGGCATCAAAGGCCGAGAGGACACTTGCCAAAGTTGCCAACCCTCCTACTTGGACTTGTCTGTTTGGGGCGACTGTGAAATTGGAGATCATGCTACAGCAAAGGCTTTGAAAACCAACATGAAGTCACACAGCTACCTGCAGCACTGGCCGCTTTTCATGGTACCAGGGACTCTAAACAAGGAGTTCAAACCCTTGACTTTGAAAATGCTAGAGTTGATTTCTGACGATCTGAAGGAGCTCTTCACAACAGGTGTGGAGGTCCAAAACCAAAGGTGGTTCGTTGGGATAGTTGGAGCAAAGGGGGACCTACGCTGGCATTCCAAACAAGCCCGGCTGACCCGGGGCTATGAAAACAAAAGCACTGTTAGAGACTTAGAATGCTGTCACTGCTGTATGGCAGGGCGTGCTGGGCTACCTGCAGAGGACATCGCTAATGAATCTCCTTGTTGGCTACGCACTATGTGGAGGCAAAGACCGTGGCATCCACAGAACCCCCCAGCTCTGTTTTCGATCCCCTACGATAGCTCCAAACCGGAGATGATGTACAAACATGATGTCTTCCACACCCTGCGTCTTGGATTACACAGAGATTTCGTTGGCTCTGTAGTATTTCTATTCATGAGGTGGGGATTGTTTGGTGGTGGACGTATTGAAGATAAATTGGAATGTGCACACTCGCACTTCAAACTTTGGCAAATTGCTGAGAAGAAATCTGCGTCCCTGCGATCGTTTTCGAAGGCACTCTTTAAGTATACATCTACCAAGAGCTTTCCATGGTTGAATGGCAAGGGCTCTGATGTGACACTTTGCTTAAAGTGGTTGAGCGCGGCTACTTCTGGTTTTTTACATCAAGGTGTTGGAGATGCTGGAAAAAAGAAAGTGATGGAAATCATTTTGAGCTGTTCCAGAACTGCGGTGGCTTTTTTTGATGAGATGAACAACCACGGATTGTTTGTGAATGCTGGTTGCGCTGCAAAAATTTATGAGCTTGGCCACAGCTACTTGAAAGGCTACAACTGGCTGGCGAACTTCGCATTTCAATCTCAGCTCTGCCTATTCTCCATTAAACCAAAGGCTCATTTTTATCGTCACATACTTTTGGAACTCCGTGAGCAGCTCCAAAACAACTCACAAGCTGTGATGAATCCGCTGGCATGGTGTTGCGAGCAGAATGAAGATTTTATTGGCAGAATGTGTACGTTGGGGATGAAGCTGGATTCCCGGGTGGCCACCAAAAGAATTCTAGAATTTTGGGCTGTCAAGGCATCAGTGCTGTTGAAACGGCATTTTCCCAACCGATGATGGTAAGTATGTTTTTTTGTGATGGTTGAACATGATACAAGACAACCATTTTTTTTTGCTGGGTCACTATTTCTGATTCCAAATGTGTTGCTGCCTATCTTGTCCTCATGGTTGGATGTTGTCCCGAAGCCCATGGAAACAACTTGCGGAGAAAGATGATGGAGAGGTCGTTGCGAAACAAGGGTGAGAAACAAGGGCGGGAAGTGTGGAAACCTCAAACGGCAATAATTTTATGAAACGGCGATAACTGAGGGAAACAGCGATAATTGTTGTTGTTTCAAGAAAGCGGCAATAATTTGGCACAGGTGGATTTCTCAGGTATACACATCATTGAATGTCATGATATGTCGATATACAGATACATATATTCTGGAACATACATATGCATATGTAGCTGTGTCTAATGCATGGTTCCATGTTCCATGTTGGGTTTTTGAGTCTGTGTGGGGCTGTACCGTCGGTAGAACAATCACCTTCCCTCAAGACCTCAATGCGTCACCGGCCTGAAGAGATATACCGTGGCAAGTTTGACAACGATTTGTTGTTCTAAGAGCATAAGGTACCCCGCGTAACTGCGAATTTAATGATTTATCATAATTGTCCTTTGTCTATTTTTTGGAGGGGGGAAGGTAATGCCCCATTTTCAGAGACAGCAATATCGACCAAGCATGGAATTGTTTATGCAGACTTTGCAAGTGGTGTAAGTGGTGAAAATTGCAAGAGTTGAAAACTATGCACATATGTATGTGTATATATATAATATGTATATATTTTTATATTATAGCATCCCTAAAATAAATTCATTGTGAAATGATTAGCTACTTTTCTACCTTTTGGGGGATTGCTGTACATAACTGTAAAAGTAGGAGTTGACCGTCGAACGTGGGGATGTGATGCAGATATCATTGGTAAACATAACACGTGATGATCTGGTTAGTTTTAACAAGCGTCCCGGCCCGTTTCCCTTTTAATAGCAGTATGTCGCCTGCTATCCACCTGTAATAATTTATGTTGATCGTGAAATCACCGTTGTTTTTGATCAGAATTGTTCAAATTTGTTGGTGAAGTATGGTAGGGTGTGTTTTTTGTTGGTGACGTATTCGGAGGTTTCGCAGGAACAGGTGGATAGATTAAAACAATGCCTGAGGGGTTCATAGCAACCTTGGGAAGTGTGTCTGTTCACTTCCAACTCCCAGTTGGATAGACCTTTGATGCGGATGGATGGGTAGTTTAGCGCTCCAATCCTTTGCCACAAATGGGAATACCTACATTGATCTACCAACCAGAAAAAAATACTGTAGATATTTTTGCAGGGTGTCTATCTCCCTCATCTTACAGTTTTATGATTATGTCAGATAAAGTAGCCAATGCCAAAATCGCTGCTGAGAGTTTGTCTGAAAATAGAGTATCCCCCAATTTTTTTTGATGGTTTTTCCTTTGCATGATCGCTACTGCCGCTATTGGCCGTTTGGGTGACCGTGTTATATGCTGTCCCCCATTCTCAGACACGCACATTGTTTTTTTCCTGAAGGAGAAATAGCCTTCGGTAATCAAGCGTGGCTAGCTGGGATTTTTTTAGATAATAAATGGAGATGATGTGAATGAGAGAACTATCGAACGAAATGGAGATGTCCAATTGCCATGTTTGAGGACACCGGAGGGTATCATTTTTCCCAAATCTAACCCCTCGCTAGGTCACCGGTGAAGCGGCTGAGGATTGAGTCTGACGTGTCTGGGCATTGGAAACTAATAAACCCCAAAAAGAGGGAACAGCAATTCTGAAGGCTATTTAAGGTAGGATTTTACGAACTTATATCTTTTTGGGGGTTGCTATACCCTTCAGTTTTTGTTTTTGAACTGGCAAACTTGCAGTTTAAACCAATCTAACATAAACTTTACGCAATTAAACATAGATTTGACCAATTTGTTATGTAAATAAATGTGAACAAACATTGCAGTTTCCACCTGCTGTCTTTAATGAACCAGATAATGAAGGATCAATGAACCAGATAATGCAGGAAAATGTCAGAGTCCTACCAGAAACAGTTAAAACTAATTAATGTATATAAACGTATATATATAACATATTTATAAATTATATATAATATACAATGGGTATGTACGGGTGCGGTTAGTCACCCATGCAAGAAGCATAGTGGACAAAACTGGGCTGAGACACGCCCACGACATGTCAGATACTGTATAATGTGTTTGTTTTTAATGTTTTGTTTTTCTATGTTTGTGCATGGTTTGTAGAATTACCCTTTGGTAGACTTAGACTCAGGTGTGGAAAGTCACTATTTACAATTGACAATAAGTACATGAAATATAAATTGACCGTTTTCAATAACTATGTTGAATTATAGGAGGGTGCCTCTTTCAGGTCTCACAATTGTATGGTCGGAAAAATGATGGCGAACCATTGGACTTTGGGTTACGCCATTTGGCAGGGACGTGCCGCCAACCAGCAGACACGCCCAGGGAAACTAACGAGAATACGTGTCCCATCCTTCATGTTCCCCCCAAAATCCACAAATCAGTACGAATGGTTGGTATGGATGAGATCCTGGATACAGCCTCAGAATCTTTAGATTGTTGTTTATTTGGACAAGAAAAATATCGAAAACTGCTTTGAGACATATGACTCAGCTAAGGGTTGTCAACTTGTCATGTTACAATGTTTCCCCAAAATCCGATGGTCGGCTGATCCATTGATACCAAAAAGTTGCCTCCTGGTTGATTGAAGTCGATTGGCTAAGGAGTAAGGAGCAAAAACCAGCTAGTTTTGGGGGATGAACTAACCGTTACTAACCCATTTTTTATGGGAAAGCTATCAACCAACTAGCATTTCATGACATGGGATAAGGGTATTTAAAAATGGATGTGTATTGTGGCTGGCATTGACACACTAGCCACAGTGAGGAGGGCACCATGCTCAGTGGACTGCTGGATCATCTGGATCATGCCCATAGATGTCTCAAATTCCCTCGGCTTAATTCATGGAAGGCAACTCCCACTATTTCACAACCAAAAGGTGACGATGGGTAAATGATGCATGATGGGATCAACAATTCTAAGAACATAAGCCGGATTATCCAAACAAGGTATACTATATATATACATGTCAGAGTTTTGGATTCGCGACCTACAAATTCGTAGGTTCAAGGCTCCCAAGGTATATATATACACATAATATATATATATATATATACATGTACGTCCAACTGTGGCCCAACAATCACCCAGTCACCTTAGTCACGGGACCTCACTGGTCGATGTCCCAATGCTATATATATATATAAACCCATCAGATCTCTCAAAAAGCTTGGTGAATCACTAGAGTTGACATCATATTTCCAAAACTTACCCAGAGTGATGCAATTTGCCCAGACATTTTGTTGGTTCAAACAGGCTAGCTGGCTAAGGACGCAACCCATATGAAGGGGCCCTCGGTCCCGTCATGATATGGTATTCCTCCATGTTCCTCCTAAATGTTGATTGTATCTCATGTATTAGGGATTGATATGCGTTTTGTTTTCCTATTTTGTTACCATTATCCGCAACTCAGTGTTAAGTCATCCCAATATAATCAAGGGCGCAGGTAGGCCCCTTGGCCCAGTTGTAAATTGGTTCGTAGCCCCATCTAAGATCCAAGATCGTATAGATTTATCCACCATAAATCCATCCGTTCGTCAGGTTAGAAACCAACTTATCCAGGGTTCCACAATTTGCCAGGAGAATCATGAGGCCGCTGACAGCCCCAGCCAGGCTGGACAGCGAGTGACCCTTGAGTAGTTTGATACTTTCATTGATATATTCCAACATCTGTTGCCAGGATGGACGTAGTTTCTTTCAGCAGCTCAAACAACACATGTGACACACTTCAAGGAAACCCAAAATAGATGATTTATTTTGTCAGGATTGTTTTTTGGTATAGATGACCATCATTTCGAGGGAGTGAACTTCTCGGATCCCAATAAAGATTGGTAAATGAATGGTGCATTTCACAATATGGGGGTGCCCTCAAAAAAGGCTATGCCCTGAAATGTTGTTAAATTCTCAGTTTGGCAAAGTCATTATTAGCAGTTTCTTACAGGGAATTCCGGAAGAAAAAACACATGTTTTTCGCTGATTAGCCCATGGAGTGGGTCTTATCTTTTTGCAGCAGTGGGGCTGGAACCAATCCATGGCATTTTGAGGGACCCATCCCAAAAACCCCAATCACATTCCATGAGATTCCCAGAGTCCTACCATTGGGCGTTCCGAAATATGCCATTGAATGCAATCCATCCGCGGAAAGGCACATGGATACATGGGTCAAAAGTCAAGCAGGATCTAAGCTCATTGTACTTGCAGTGTTGGCTTCCAGTTATATACTGGTTGGTGGTTTGGATCATTTTTTATGTTCCATTTCATATATGGGATGTCATCCTTCCCATTGACTCACGCACTCATATTTTTCAAGATGGTTATTGCACCACCAACCAGTATATGTCTGTTGGTATAAGATGGTTTAATACTACCATCTACTAGTTGGATTGCTGACTTAGCATCCGGGGAATCACCTTCTGGATCCTTCTGGTGGTTGTACACTGGTACTGTCAAAGTATCTTGTTTGCTCTCCATGCGGGTATGGGTCAAAATATGCAGACAAAATTTGGATGTACTCCCAAAAGTATTTGTAATTCTCCTGGCCATTCGATCATGTCAAAACCCAATATGTCCAGTAGTTATCTTATGTATCCTATTCTATAAATATATCAGTTTCATCCCTGTGTTCCCCGGGCAATCACAGCGAGATCACTGGCCGATCTCACCATATATCATGTTTTTTATCGGAGGAATCATCCGATATTCATGGTGTCAGGAGTTTTTTTTGGTTCGGAAATACTTTTTTTGCTCAGAATAGAAGCCTGACCAAAGCAATCATATACCCTCTGGTAAACTAACATAGCTATTGAAAATGGCCATAGAAATAGTGGATTTACCCATCAAACATGGTGATGTTCCATAGTTTTTTGTTAGTTTACCAGGCCGGGTACCAACCATGTACACAAAGCAAAAAATGGTCTGTTACTGGGTAGGTGAATCGAAGCCTTGGACGCCCCCAACCTCCATAGGATATGTTGCCATTTCTGTCGGCTAAGTCCGTATTGTACTTGATACCCCAAAAAGCATCTCCATGCATAATATACACGACATTATCCCAATGTTTTGTTTGGTGTAGGTTCAATCCCGTTTTTTGTTGGTTGAATCATTGTTTGCCTTGCTTAAATCATCGTTTTGTTGGTTAACCATTGTTGATGTATTTTTGCTGTTGCTTCAAGCAAACCTTTGTTGTTAAATCACACTGTGTACTGATCATATTATATACAGTGTTTATGATTTTAGTATAGACATCCCAAATGTCTTTTCCACCATCTGTTGGTTTCCCGAGGCAGAGCGAATTGATCGACCTGAACGAGCATCCCCTAAACGCAATAGCCTGATGAAGCTTGGTTTTTGTTTTTGAGAAAAAGCTTTGGAGTTTTATGTTTGCTTGTAGCACTAGTAGCACCCCACAAAGGTCCATGCCAAAAATACATGAACATTGAACATACCTTGGGGATCCTTGGGGAAAAAACATCACGGAACATCATGAAACTACCATCTTGGAAACACGTGTCTCTTTGTTTGGATACTTGTTACTGTTTGTATGTGATATGGGTCAAACTTGGGTACCCCTAAAAATGTCAATGGATGGTGAGTACGATACACAATGACCATAGACCCAATTCTGTGGTCCCCTGGGTCGAAGAATAATGACCATTCGTGACTATCATCGCATATCCATATACCCGGGGGATCTAATCATCTCCGTTTCAGATGGTATTTCAAGGCCAAAATAATTGGTTTCATACCCCTACTGTAATCAGATTGGAACTTAATATGGGATCCCCAGAGAGATCAGAGAAACTTTACACAAGAGTGCCCCCCGGGATATGTTAGTTTTTTCCTAATTTCCCAACCCGGGGCGGATGATGCGGGTCTCGTTACTTTCGGGTTACTATAATATGTAGGGTTGGTTTCGGGTTGATTTGGCTTGGGCTGAGGTGTTCTTTTGAGGCATTTTGAGGCTGAAGGATTCTGAAAGATTCTGAAAGGCTTCTACCTCGAAACACGGCCTCGGGGCCTCTCAACATGTCAGCATATTGTCAGCCCTGTAGCGAGTAGTTTTGGAACCCAATCGAATCGAAGTATAGATATCACCTGGTTTTTTTTTGAACCGGGCCCTATCTAGGCCCTGGCGCCCTTCCGGAAAGTTTGGGTCGGATTCTTATGTCATGGGTAACTGGCCATAACTGGCCATAACCATCTAAGAATCTAAGAATCGAAGCGGTGAATGCTATGTTTCAATTAGGGCGAAGAACTTGGTGAATGGTCGATTAGCAGGGATTGAAGCGCAGCAGAAACATGGGATAATTCCACCATAAATGGAGAGATCAACGGAATTCGAACACCAAACATCCGATTATACATTTGAGTCAAACCGTAGTGAATGGTCAAAAATCGGCAGTGGTTGTGCTATGATGAGAATTATGGCCTGTATAGACAACCTGTTTGCAGTGTATCCAGGATTAGTCATGAGATTGGTTATGGTTATTCAAGACTGGGCAAACTTAGAGAGGTGGTTAGTGAATCGTCTTTGCTTTGATTTTCCCTAGTGCGATTCATAAAACAATCTGTCCAGTTGCTTTGGTTCTACGTATATATTTGGGTCAATTATGTTTGCTTAAATCTCTCTTACGTCAAATTTCCTTTCTTTGGTTGCTTCAACCAGCATCTTCGAGAGTGAAGGTTTTGCTGGTTGTATCGAAAAGGTTCGCTGTGACATGATCGGTGCCTCTGAGTATATAATAAACATCAGGAAGTCATGTAATGTGGGCTCCCAAGATACTTGTAGCTAAGTTGGTTTATAACTAGGTTGACTGTTGGATTTATGACCTAGTCGCTCTACAATGTTAAACAAAAAACTGCCTACGAGGTCCCTTCCTGTAGATTTATCTTTTGCTATTAACCAGTAACCAGAGATTTGTTCAGCCCAGCTGTCTTTTTGCCCGCGAAATGGGTTGGTGTCATGAACTTCCAAGGAATTGGGGTTTACCTGCCCGCAGTTCCCAACAATTCATGTCAGTAGTGTTCAAAACCAGGGACCAGGGTTGGTCGATGGTTATAGTTGTAGGATGCTTTGCTGTCCAATATGTTGGATATCATCTTCATCCATAAATGGATTCCCTAAAAAACTCAACCAGGTATAGAATGGGCTGGATAATTTTGAACACTGCTCATATGAAGCGGTAAATCACAGCCATATTTTTTGTTTTGCAGATTGTCAAGACACTTTGTATCCATTTCTTCCATGCATGGAATACTGACCCACATCAATCCTCAAAAAAGCACCCATTTGCAGTCTGTTTAGGCCAGCCACCCCACTTCAAGGGGGCCACTTGGCACTTGTCAGAGGTCTGCGAAGAGTGCCAACTCCGCGAAGTCGAAGGCCACAATTGCCTCCGTGGTGACTTGACTTAACTGATGGCTACGACAAAAAGGGGCCCTTTTCTTGGGCCGCAAGATAGCTAAGTCAGATAAGTTGCTTTGGATGTAGGTTGACTGCTTTTTGGATGTTTCTGGTATATCGAACTAGGTAACTACTTGCTGTAATGGTGGGTATAAAGCAACTTAACTATCATTCTAGTTGGGACATCTCCTTGCACAAACATACTACAACGTGGTGCCTTGCATCTTGTCAGTTTTGTTTGTTGCATAAGCCCCATTAAACCCAACACTTGAGCTGCTTATCACTGGAAAACAAAATCGGCCTCGCAACAAGGTCACCCTAGTTTTAATAGAAACAAAGCATGCGAATCATCCCAAACTGAGCTTAACCCGGTGGGATGGCTAACCCGCTGGGATGTTGTGACAAAAATCCCCGCTGATGTGACGGTCCCATACGGTGTTAATGTCCCCAAAATAACCATTTGATTGGGGGTTATGATCATCAGCCGTCAAATTGTTGGGCAAGCTATTTTCAGACAAATCCATTTGCCTTGATACAACCAACAAGATTGGGGCGAAAACAATCATTAAAATCTGGATTTGAGCAGAACAATGGCGAACCTTAATGGATGGTTCGTCAGGACTTGACGACTGACGACTGTGTTGCTGTTTAGATTCCTGGGACAGTAATAGACATGCCATAGATTTCCGTGCCAGGCTTGAAATTCAACATATCTCTTGGAATAGAATACAACCATCAGGTTTTCTACGGGAGGGTAGTTGGGGAATCAGGGTTTCAAATTGTTTACATCCACTAGAAATCATCCTGCAAACAAGATGTGGTTTCTCCCAATTTTTGCTGTTGATTTGGATGTGTTTTCTACGTATGCTTCGGGAATGAATATGAACCTGGCGAAATCAGTTTGACCCATTTGATGGTTCGGAAGAGGCTAAAGCATGCTAAAGTATGGTTTATCCAGAAATTGGTAGACAAAATCGCCGTCAAATTCACTGGGGAGATCATCCTCCCAGTGAATTTCTGGACGCGGCAAGGCAAGTGCACTCAGCAGTATGACCAGTTTGGCTGAAGCAGGAATGGCTTTTGAGCTACCTGACCGGTAAGTTTGGGGCAATCTGCTTGGATGTGTAGCCAGTTTAGCAATCGGCCAGCAATCCAAATGTGTGTGTGTATATTATAAATATATTATAATATAATATAATATAATATAATGTAATATAATATAATATAATATAATATATATTGATTATAATATTAATTATAATATAATATATAATAATATATATATATTATTATAAATTATATTATATATTATATATTATATATAGTATATATAGTATACATATTATATATATTATATATTATATTATATATATAGATATATACTATATATTATATTATATATATATGGTCTCGTGTTCCGTGTTCCTACCCCCCCAATGGTCTGGCATGGGTCTACCAGCCCTTGGGTCCTGTTTTGAGAATTATTGGATTTTAAGCACCCACAGTTTGATGGGACATCGAAAGTCTTTACCAATAAAATGGGAATAGTTGGGTCTTCCCTTGATATAAAGCTTGTTGAATGCACTTATGGTTTTCCTTTGCTGGGCTTGGTAAAGCCATCCTGTGCGGATGCTTCACCAGCAAAATTTGGATTTCGTTAAGCAATCAAGATGGGGACGAAAGAAAACACACCTACTGTATATAATATGTGGAGTTTAGCGGAGATGAACATGTGAGGAGCTCCCCTGGGGCCATGGTTTTGTGTCGGCAAAGATTGCCACCTTCCTGATTTGGAAACTCTAGACACCCCAGAGTGGATGAGTCAATAGTACCCAGTAAACCAGCTAGTACAAGCCCTCAGCTGACCATCAACCAATCATCATTTAGGGGTTTTGTCATGTTTTGTCCTCACTTTTGTAAAGTAGCACCTCATGTATGTTTCTACAAATGTGGATGTTTACCGGCTACAACCAATGTTTCACCATCCAGCACTAAGGATTGACTGGTCTTGTCCATATATCTACGGCATGGTCCGGTAGTTGAATGACTTACCCACATGTTGTATACTGTATTTGTATGTATATTTATATAGTTCTATGTATACAATGTCAATGTATAAGTATATGTAGATGTATATGTATATGTATATGTGCATGTAGATGTATATGTATATGTATATAGACATGTAGATGTAGATGTATATGTATATGTATATGTATATGTATATGTATATGTATATGTACATGTAGATGTATATGTATAAGTATATGTACATGTAGATGTATATGTATATGTGTATGTGTATGTATATGTATGTGTATATGTACATGTAGATGTATATGTATATGTGTATGTGTATGTATATGTATTTGTATACGTATATGTATATGTATATGTATATGTATTTGTATATGTAAATGTATACTGGATAAATGGATGAATGGACAAATGGACGAATGATAAAATGAAATAATGAACAATTACAAGGATGAACAAATGAAATGATTCAAAAAGGAATGAGTAAAAAAAAGAAGCAATGAAGGAATTTGGTCCTTAACTTGGAAGATTCTTTGAAGGGCTCGTTTGCGGAAGACGGGTGTGGTGAAGTTCGAACAGCGGATGCGACGAAATGAGAGCACGTTTTCCAGAACGAAGACATGACACAATGAACCTGTGAATGAGTGATTGGGCGCATGAATAAGGGAATTACCCTCTGGTTATTTAACATAGCCATGGAAAATCACCATTTTTAATAGGTAAACCATCTATTTCTATGGGACATTTTCCATGGCTATGTTAAATAACAAGATGGTAATGAATGTGTGACTGATATTGTTTATACACCGCTGTGATGCCCATTCCTATTGGTTGAACCCCCATGTTTGTTGCATAATATATCCGATTGTTAAAAAAACACCAGATATACTGATATAAGTTGTTTACATTTGTATGTATCCGATCATATGTGTGATGGGAAATGTATCAGATATGTTGGTCCCATTATTTAAACGTGCTATATATACAGTGGGATTCTTTAAATCCCTCCACTGGATTTTTAAGAAACCCTTATTGGTGCTTGTTGGTCGTCAAAAACACTTCACAATCCCATTTATCTTCAGAGAGGTGCGTTTGAGGAGCATCGTCGGAGGGGCTGTACTAGCCAAGGTATTCGTGATCGTCACAAGCCAAAATAGAATTTTCCCGTGAACCACAATTATTTTCATTTTTGTCTAATAGGTCCAACTGACAATTCTCAGTCAATCAGAAGTGGGAATGCTATACTCAAGTTACATCCATATACGTTTTGTTTTTTACATGTCATATACATATTGTATGTATTTCTATGCATACATGTTTTATAACCCAGTTATGTGTGGGCTACACACAGTTCTGCGTGGGTTACTGTATGTATATTATATATATAATTATACATAATGTATAATACATATGTATACATACGTATGTATATGGGCCATAAACCACTTTGACACTGCTCAATGTGTTTATTTCCTATATCCTGTTATACTATTTTCGATCTCATTATGTTTTTTGATATCATATAATCCAGTTATATCCAAGTATATTCAATTGTGTCCCCACGATTAGCAACCCCCAAAAAGATTAAAATTAGTAAAATTCCACCAAAGAAGTGATTAGTTTCGTTTCTTCCTGGTGGGGTACTTCAAAAAAACAATCATTTTCCAACTATATCCTATATCCCCATTATATCCCCACAATATCCCCGTAATTGTCTGTCAGATCCCCTATTATTCCCTAGGTTTCCCCTTTATTTCCAAGTAGATTCCATTATATCCTCCCAAAATAGTTAGACTTGATTTGCCATATGATTGAATTCCCTATTGCATCTCATTATTATGTTGAATTCTTCAGAATTATATCGCGTTATGTCCCTATTACCATCCTATACCTATGTATATATATATACATCATCTATTCTACTATTTTCCTCATCTTATAACACCCCATCAAATTACATGTCGACCGGTTTTTGGTCAATGTCTGAGGCACCACTTTTCCGTAAATGCCTCGCTGCGGCCAAAGTTTCCCGGCGGGCGGGGAGTTAATTTGTGGGATAAAGTTGCGGAAAAAATTGGGGTTGCTCCAACCCACCATAGGTAAATTATCGTTTTTGTTGGGAAAACACATTTATCTTTTTACCCACTTTATCTAGCCCAATTTGAGCCACGTTCAAAACCCAGTATACATTTTTGTTGGGGAGTGGCAATAAGGACCTCGCAGAAGCAAAACCCTGGTCCGTGTAAGCTCGCGTAAGCATCAGCGTAAGCTATTCCTGCGCGTAAGCTAAAACTGTGGATGTGTACGCAGCGCGTAAGCATTCCCTTAGCGCCTCCAGAAAGACAAGACCTTTTGGCCACGGCTCATTTGACTTTTCTGTTTATTGTATTTGTTTGGGAGCTGCTAAATTGGTCTGCCTTTCAAATGTCCAATCATTCTGCAATGTTGTCGCGCTGATCGGAGCAAGTTGACGGAGGGGTGCCACGAGTGATTTCAATTTCCTGATATCGGGACACCTTACACGTAAGTGGTCGAAGAAACATAAGGGATGTGAACTGAAAACATATCATGTAATTTTAACCCTAAAAGCATGTTTGTGAACTGATAGAAACCGCGAATGCCAGCCCAAATCTGGTTTGAAAATTGGGTACCCTCTGGTAAACTGACCTAACCTGGACCTAACTATGGAAAATCACTATGTTCAATGGGAAAATCCACTATAAATGGCCATTTTCAATAGCTATGTTAAATTACCAGAGGGTACCCCTATCAGTCCATTTCTTCCAAACGAAGTTTCGCCCGAGGATCGCCACGATTGGAGGACAGAAGAGGAAGTCGAAAAAAATGGCATGGATTGGAGAAGGGCGAGAAAGTGCTGCGAGTGTCGCAACGACCAGTGCCTTGGGCCAAAAAAAAAAGCGGCCACAGCTTTGATGACATGATTCTTGGTTTATATGATATCCCAAGATTAACAAAATTCGATAACGCAGTTTTAATAATGACAATAATTTAAGAGGGTAGGCAAATCGGCAAATGGTAAGATTGCGTTTTTTTGCTGCAATTCTGAGTTGAGAGTAGGACAAACCAGTTCTCATTCTTTCCGGAGGGAATCACAGACTTAGCCAAAAGTAAGAGGAGGAGGGTTTTGGAAGTGGAAGTAACACTGAAAAAAAACATTTGAGATGGATGATTTCTACAGTATGCCAATCCAGGATGAACAAGACCCCAGTGTATTAAAAGGCGT